>CAJQZJ010032031.1:17482553-17504298 GCA_907164525.1 Lophiomys imhausi | reverse complement strand
GATTATATTTGGCCACAATGGTATTGACCCTAGTATATTAATGTAAAATTAAGATTGTATTGGGCTACATCGGTACTGATCTTTGTATATTGATACAAAATTAAGATTATATTTGGCCACATTGGTATTGATCTTTGTATATTGATACAAAATTAAGGGTAACGCTTCTTAAAGGTATTGTTTGTAGTAATACTTAAAAATGAAATGTCAAGTTATGACCTCTCGCTACCAACCGACATAAACTGTTTAGGATAATTAAGAAACAGAAACTAATAGTCATGAAAACGTGTCATTTTGTTAGTTACTATGACAGTCTATCACAGTTATTTTCTAAGCTACTCAGAAATCAAGTTGCTAAGAGACAAGCAATATTTGCTTATCTAAATATAAGAGATAGATAGGGCATCTTCAAAAACCTCAAGAGATCTGCAGAATATGGCATTCAAAGATGTTTTCTTAACTTAAGATTTTTTGATATCGAGACATGTCAGCTCCTGACAGCATCCCCTATATTACTCCAAGTAGAAGATGAGCATCGAAGAATCTCCAGTGGGAGATGATTAAATTGGTGGTAAGCCATTCTCTTGGCAAGAAAAACCACTTGCTTCAACTGTAGACAGACTTCTGTCCAAAAAGGACAAAACTTGGAAGCAGGTAAGTCGACAGCCTAGCTCTGCCAAGACAGGGTAGGTAAGTCCTTCATAATTCCTGCTCTACAACCAATGTCTGTCAGAGAAATGGAGCCAAATGGCTGAAGATTGATGCTGTAATGTATGGAGAGAAAATGGGAACTGTCCAGGCAGCCACTGGTATGTCATTTTTTAGTTTTGGAAGCTGCAGACCCTGCACTTCCTATATAATCAGATATATTTATCCCTCTCAGGTCTCTGAGGTGGTTGAAGAATAGATACCTAGAGTCTCATAGTTAAATTTTGAGTTGTTTAGGAATCAAGAGGGTGTTCTGGATCTAAGAAGATATTTTTAAAATTATGAGGCAAGTTAGTATGAAAGCTGAGTTAGATATAGAACTTTAAACTCATGGAGATGGTTAGATAGTAGAATGTTAAAGTCAGGTGCCAAATACATATGGACTGGACATTGGGAATGTATGCTAAGCCATATAACTCTTATAATCGTGGCCTATTTATTTCTGTTGTTTTGTATTATATTTATAGTTATAAGAAAAAGAACCATTATTTGGACTGAAAGGGAGAGCTGTTGGGGGGAAAAATAAATACCTTAAACTAAAAAAAAAAAAAAAAGAAGGGAAGAGGATGGTGGGGCTGAGGGGGAGGAGGGTGGAAGGGTGGGACTGGAGGGGGGAGTAGGGAGGGGATTGTGATTGAGATGTAACTTGAAGAAATAAAAAATAAATTATTAAAAAAAATGGCTATTCTACCAAAAGCTATATACAGATTCAAAGCAATTCCTATTAAAATACCAACACAACTCTTTATAGACCTGGAAAAAATAACTCTCAACTTCATATAGAATAACAAAAAACCCAGAATAGCTAAATCAATCCTATACAATTTAAAAAAAAAACAAACAAAAAAACATCTGGAGGTATCACCACCCCAGATTTCAAGCTATACTACAGAGCAATAGTAATAAAAACAGCATGGTACTGGTATCAGACCAGTGGATCAATGGAATTGAATTGAAGACCTAGAAATGAACCCACACTCCTATGGTCACTTAATTTTTGACAGAGGAGACAAAACTGCACAATGGAAGAAGGACAGCATCTTCAACAAATGGTGCTTGCCCAACTGGATGTCCACATGTAAAAGAGTGAAATTAGACCCATACTTATCACCTTGCACAAAACTTAAGTCCAAGTGGATCAAAGTCCTTAACATAAAGCCTGACACACTAAATCTAATACAAGAGAAAGTGGGTAAAACCCTTGAACTCATCGGCACAGGTGACAACTTCCTGAACAGAACACCAACAGCTCAGAATCTAAGACCAACAATCAATAAATGGGACCTCATGAAACTGAAAATCTTCTGTACAGCAAAGGACACTGTCATTCGAACAAAACGGCAGCCTACAGATTGGGACAAGATCTTTAACATAACAACCCCACTTCCAACAGAGGGCTAATATCCCAAAAATTATAAAGAACTCAAGAAATTAAACACCAAGAAACCAAATAATCCAATCAAAAAATGGGAAACAGAACTAAACTGAGAATTCACAAAGGAAGAATCTCTAATGGCATTGAGACATTTGAAGAAATGCTCAACATCGTTAATCATCAGAGAAATGCAACTCAAGACAACTCTGAGATTCCATCTCACACCTGTCAGAATGGCTGAGATCAAAAACTCAAATGACAGCACATGCTGGCGAGGTTGTGGAGAAAGGGGAACACTCCTCCATTGCTGGTGGGAGTGCAAACTCGTACAACCACTATGGAAATCAGTCTGGCAATATCTTAGAAAACCCAGCCATACCACTTCTGGGTATCCAGCCAAAGATTCCTCACCAAACCACAAGGGCATATCCACATCTATGTTCATAGCAGCTTTATTTTTAATTGCTAGAAACTGGGAACAACCCAGATGTCCCTCAACTGACAAATGGATGAAAAAATTGTGGTACATTTACACAATGTAATACTACTCAGCTATCAGAAACAAGGAAATCATGCAATTTGCAGCCAAATGGATGGAACTAGAAAAGCTCATCCTGAGTCAGCTAACCCAGACTCAGAAAGTTGCACATGGCATCTACTCACTTATAATTGGATTTTAGCCATATAGTACAGGATAACTATCCTACAACCAATGCACCGAAAGGATCAGGAACATAGACTTTGTTACCTATCAATAGGACAATTTGTCTTAGGGGTGCTATCATATAAGTCCCCAGTGAAAGAGGAAGCTCTTAGCCCTCGTATGACTGTTGAAGTGAGAGGGGCTGATTTTTAGGGACACTCCACATCGGAGGAGTGAGATGGGTAGGAGAGGGAGGAGAGGGTGGGAGGGTGGAAACGGGAGGGGTGGAAAGAGGGCACTATGATGGAGATGTAACTTGATGTAATAAACAAACATTATAATAAAAAAAAGATTTTAGAGGTCACTTCTTTTTTTAGTTTTTTCTTTTTTTTTTTGGTTTTTCGAGACAGGGTTTCTCTGTATAACAGCTCTGGCTGTCCTAGACTCACTTTGTAGACCAGGCTGGCCTCGAACTCACAGAGATCCGCCTGCCTCTGCCTCCCAAGTGCTGGGATTAAAGGCGTGCGCCATCACCGCCCGGCTAGAGGTCACTTCTTAAACAATAAAAAATGAAATGTATGGCTCCCAAATCTACAGGGAATGAAAAGTAAACTGTTAAAGACAGCAAAGTAGACAGAGGGGGAAAAGCCTAAAGTAGGCTAAAGCAAAATGAAATGTTAAGATTCAGCCAAACTCCCCTGAGGTTATAGTGCACATACATATATACCATATACACATGCAGGAACACACACATGAATATGTACATACAAATATACCACACACACAAACACACACACACGTGTGCACACACACAAGAATATAGAACAGACATACATGCAATGATGGGTGGGAAGGGAGGGGTCATCGAGAGGAGAGCAAATCCTATGAACAAAGACACTAATAAGAGAAAGGGCCTACTCTCCTATGTAGGAGTGAACAGACTTGAGAAAAAATAGGACACAGACATAGTATAGGAAAGATCAAGAAAAAAGGACAGATTATTGAATATGGCCTTATACCTTTGCATATTGATACAAAATTAATATTATATTTGGCTAAATTGGTATTGATCATTGTATATTAATGCAAAATTAAGATTGTATTGGACTACATCGGTATTGATGTTTGTATATTGATACAAAATTAAGATTATATTTGGCCACAATAGTATTGGCCCTTGTATATTGATGCAAAATTAAGATTATGTTTGGCCACATTGGTATTGATCTTTGTATATTGATACAAAATTAAGGGTAATGCTTTTAAAGGTATTGTTCCTAGTAATGCTTAAAAATGAAATGTAAAGTTTTGGCCTCTTGTTACCAACTGTCATAAACTGTTTAGGATAATTAAGAAATGGAAACTAATAGTCATGCAAGCGTATCATTTTGTTAGTTACTATGACAATCTATCACAGTTATTTTCTAAGCTACTCAGAAATCAAGTTGCTAAGAGACAAGCAACATTTGCTTATCTAAATATAAGAGATAGATAGGGCATCTTCAAAAATCTCAAGAGATCTGCAGAATATGGCACTCAAAGATGTTTTCTTAACTTAAGATTTTTTGATATCGAGACATATCAGCTCCTGACAGCACCCCCCTATTCTACTCCAAGTAGAAGATGAGCATCGAAGAATCTCCAGTGGGAGATGGTTGAATCGGTGGTAAGCCTTTCTCTTGGCAAGAAAAACCCCTTGCTTCAACTGTAGACAGACTGCTGTCCAAAAAGGACAAAACTTGGAAGCAGGTAAGTCGACAGCCTAGCTCTGCCAAGACAGGGTAGGTAAGTCCTTCATAATTCCTGCTCTACGATCAATGTCTGTCAGAGAAATGGGGCCAAATGGCTGAAGATTGATGCTGTAATGTATGGAGAGAAAATGGGAACTGTCCAGGCAGCCACTGGTATGTCACTTCTTAGTTTTGGAAGCTGCAGGCCCTGCACTTCCTATATAATCAGATATATTTATCCCTCTCAGGTCTCTGAGGTGGTTGAAGAATAGATAGCTAGAGTCTCATAGTTAAATTTTGAGTTGTTTAGGAATCAAGAGGGTGTTCTGGATCCAAGAAGATATTTTTAAAATTGTGAGGCAAGTTAGTATGAAAGCTGAGTTAGATATAGAACTTTAAACTTATGGAGATGGTTAGATAGTAGAATGTTAAAGTCAGGTGCCAAATACATATGGACTGGACATTGGGAATGTATGCTAAGCCATATAAATCTCATAATTGTGGCCTATTTATTTCTGTTGTTTTGTATTGTATTTATAGTTATAAAAGAAAGAACCATTTGTTGGTCTGAAAGGGAGAGCTGTTGGGGGGGGGGGGGAAAAACCTAAACTTAAAAAAAAAAAAAAAAAAAAAAAGGGGGAGAGGATGGTGGGTTGAGGGGGAGGAGGGTGGAAGGATAGGACTGGAGGGGGGAGTAGGGAGGGATTGTGATTGAGGTGTAACTAGAAGAAATAAAAAATAAATTATTTAAAAAAAGAAAAAGAGAAGGGGCCTAACACATTTCAATAGTTCTAAATTAGTTAGGTGGCAGCTCTGCCTCACCGAACCACCACATGGGGTTTTGGGTGGGGATAGTTTTGTTTATACTTTGTCTGCTTTGGGTTTTGTTTTTGTTTTGTGTGTGGGAGAGAGATTTGCGATGCAGCACAGTCTACTTTCAAATTTCACAATCATCTTGGCTCAATATGCTGTTTTTTATTTTTGTTTATATGTGTACACATGTGAACGTGAGCTTATGCATGTGTGTGTGTGTGTTATACACATGTATGCTCGTGTGGGGTATAGATTCCTACTTAGAGACCAGAAGAGAACATTGGGTGTCTTCTATTGCTCTCCACCCTATTCTCTTGAGACAGGATGAGTGAGGCTCAGTGAGCCTCCTGTCTCCAAACCCCATACCTCATGCTGGGGTTATAGATATGTACAGTTACACCTGGCTTTTCCATGAGTCTGGGGATCCAAACTCAGGTCCTCATGTAAATAATAATAAAAATGGCCATCCTACCAAAAGCTATGCAGCAAGTACGTTTACGCACCAAGTCACCTCCCCAGCTCTAATGTGGTTTTCTCTAAGCATATAGTTTTGAGTATCTAGATTGCAGGCATCACAGTAACTATCCTATATATAACCATCCCTCAGAACCCACGGAGGATGTATTCGAAATCCACCTAAAATACCAAGCTCTACAGATGCTCAATTCCCTTATATAAAAAGCATAGTATTTGCATTTGTCACCCTATTTTAAATCTTCAAATTAACTTACAATGCTTAGTGCTATTTAAATAGCCATAGGGTATGATGTTGTTTGGGGACTAATGACAAGGAAAATATCTGAATGTTTGGTACAGACACCTTTTTAAAAGTATTTTTGATGCATAGTTTGTCTAATCTGCAGACACAGAAGGCAAACATATGGAAATGCTGCCTGCTTCTTCGTGCTACCACTAAAATAAACTTTGCCATGCAGGTTCTCTGTGTTCCATGTGATTTTTATGGATGGCAGAAGCACACTTCCCACCAGTCTGAGTTACGAGTAAAGACAGAGATGGGGTTCCTAATAGAAAATCCCAGTGACCATTCTGCTGGGCCACGCTGGGGTTACATGCCCACTTTCCAGCCCCTCACTTAATTCAGAAGGCTTGAGCAGTCTTCCCAACCTGAAGCATGGAGTACCACAATCAAAAGCCATAATCAACATCTGATAATGTGAAGAGGAACGACTTCTATTGAAGAAAGTGACTAATCAAATCCCCAGGAGATTTTCTGATCTTGTTTACAAATGAGATCTTAGAGGTCAGGGGACTTGCTCAAAGATCCATTGGGAGCACTGACCCCTGACACAGCAGAACTGGTGAAAAGCCACATTTTTGTATTCCACCTTCAAAAGCTGCACTTTTTCTGCAAGTATCAAACTCAGAACTTCATTAGGGAAAGTTCTGAAGATACATACTCATTAGTGATGCTGAAGTCACTGCAGTATGGAACAAGAACTTGAGAGCCATAACCTTCCATTCAATATACATATACATATATGAAATCTTTATCCTTTAACAATTTCATGTGTGCATTGAATTTTGGTCATTTTCACTCCCTGTCATCCTTTCTCATCCCCTTCTCTCCCATGGAAGTCTTTCCTCCTAACAAGTCACCTACTTTGACATCCTTTTATTTTTTTTATCTCCTGAGTTCAATTATGGTGGCTTGCATGAGCATGAGTTGGGAGTTATTTACTGGAACATTGGCATCTTGCCAGTAGCTACATCACTGAAGAAGATGACACTCCCTCCCCCAACATCCACTAATGGTCCATAGCTCCTCCTCCACCTGTGGTGAAATGATAATGTGCCTACACTAATGCAGATCTTGTTGAAAGTAACCACAGGTGCAGTGGGTTTATGGGTGCAGTGGCCATGTCAAGAACAGAAGGAGTTACTCTAGATCACACCTGGCCATCTTCTGGCTCTTACATTCTTTCTGCCCCTCTTCCATGATGTTCCTTGAGCCTTCAAGGAGGTGACACAAATGTTCTGGAACTGAGCACTCCATAGTCACTTATTCCTACACCTCAACCAGTTTCGAGTCTCTGCATTAACCACCACCCACTGCATGAAGAAAGCTTCTCTGATGGAGGCTGACATCAGTGTTAGCCTATGGATATAAACACAAGTACTTAGAGGGCAGTTTGACAGCACTCCATTTAGCAAAAAACAGTAGTAGATTCTCTCCCAGAGTCTATTACCACCTTAGCCATGAGCTCTTGACCAGGTTTATAGACCATGAATGAGTTCTTTCCTGTACAGTGGATTGAAAATCCAATCATAAAGCAGGTAGTTACCCCAGTTATAGTCATGTCACTATTGCACCACTGGGTATATCTTTCCAGGCTGGTTATTGCTGTAGTTCATGTGGTCCATAGCTACGTATGGCCATTGATGGCTTCCCTCTTTGTAAGAAACAGCTGCATATAGTGGCACTAAGAAAGCTTGCCAACAGGCAGAACATTCCCAACTCAGATGCATCTTCATTTCTCAATGTCTTGTAACCGAACCATGTGGTGTCTTCAGCAATGGGGTCCCATGATCTAGCTCTGATGGGCAGCACAGGACATTATAATGTTTAGGGGCCTTTGGGGCCTTCCTAATCAACAGCTTGTAGGGTGGCACCTACAATTTTCTTTTTGAGGCAAGGTCTCTCAGTAAACCTGTAACACACCATTTTTCCTAGATTGCTTGGAGAGTAAGCCCCCAGGATCTACCTTTCTGTGTGCACCCCAAGGCCTGGGGTCATAGAAGTCCACTTCTGATGCTCAGCTGGGAGTTGAACTTCAGGCTCTTGTGTTTGTACAGTAAACACTTTCCCCACAGACCTATCATCCTAGCCCCAGGCCTTTTGTTTTTCTATCAGTTTAGAAATATTGAAGCCAGTTCACATTCAACCATCTTAAGCAGCTAGGATGTTCCAGCCCTGCAGAGAGCACACATACCATAGTCTGATTTTAGCTCTGTGGGTCCTGTTCAGAACCAACTAATAAATGCCACCTAGGTTAGCTGTGTGCCTTGTACTGTATTGGGCCCTAGGAATGCTTGCTAGAGTGAGCTTTTGTCCTGGATCCTCGGAAGCTCAGATTCATCAATCAAGACTGCAGATCAACCTCCTTGTTGACGCTGAGGCAGAGTAATAACAAAGATCCTGAGGGGACATCAGCAGGAGGGGACATGTAAGGGAAGGAAGGGTTACAGGAGAGACAGTCTCAGTGGAAGGAAGGTGGGACTTTTCTGACCAATGACAGGAAGAAAGAATGCACAAAGCACTTTGGAAGGAAGGAGCAAGAATAAAGGCTAAGCTCCTGCCAGTGACACATGTGGGCATCCATCAGAGTATCACAAGAGCAGTGGTTCTCAATCAGGGTGATATCACCTCACTTCCAACTTGGCCATGTGTGAAGATGTTTCTGTTTGCCAGGTTATTGCTGTCGCTGGGATCTTGCAGGAAGGAGCAGGAATTCGCTGCTAGATACCATTCAAACCAAAAGGCCCTCCTCTTCCCAATGACACCACAAGAAAATCTGCAGAACCACCTAACCTGGGCTCACAGAGGTTCACAGAGACTGAACCTACAACCAGGGAGCCCACATGGGACTGACCTAGGTCCTCTACATTTATATTATTGTTATGTATTGATCTTCTTGTAGGACTCCTAACTGGGAGCAGAGACTGTCTTGGACTCTTTTGCTTGCTTTTGGGACCTTTCTCCTCATACTGGATTGCTTTATCCAGTCCTAACATGCAAGAGGTGCCTAGTCTTACTGCAACTTGATATGCCATGCTTGGTTGCTGTCCATGGGAGACCTGACTTTTCTGAAGAGAAATGGAGGAAAAGCATATGGGGTGGAGGGGTGGGTGGAGGGGGCGGAGACTGGGAGGGAGGGGAAACTATGGTCAGGATCCAAAAACAATAAAAGGATCCTTGGTGGAGAAGCTCAAGGACTGAGCAGAAATTGGGGAACAAATGCTCACTGCAGGAGACCAATACTGCTGCATCCTCAGGCTGCTCCCAGCAGCCTCTGCCTTCCCTGCAGCAGCAGCCACAGTGCAGATCAGCAGAAGAAACTGGGAGAGGTTGGGCCTGACCCAGACAGAGCACGGATCGGTTCTCAGAGCCAGCTTGCCACATCTATACTTGTCTACCATTTATGCTTGTGGAAGCCAGCTCTGCACTCCTGGCCCCAAAGGAAAGAAACACAGATGATCTGTGTTCCCAGGAAGCAATGCAACCCATGGTATTTATGGGATTTGATCTGTCTGGCTAGCCCACCGTGGACTACAAGGAAGAACTTGAAGTTCGATCATCAAGTTCCCCCTGCAAGCCTGGGAGCATTTTCTCAGGGAGTAATAAGGTCCAGGTGGAATGGTGTCTTTACAGCCACTTCCCGTGTTTGAGAGACACATTCCTTAAGAGAGATACCAGGAGAACGGAGGGGAGCAAGATCGAGAACCTTCTATGTCACAGGCTCAGCAGTGTGCTGAGGGGTTTGCTGAAGACTGCGATAGGAAAGAGAAATGACCCACAGGACAGGCCAATAGGAACTATGCCCCTACCCTAGGGACCCTGGGCCTCAGTGACAGCCTAGAGAAAGAACAGAGGGGCCCAGGACTCTCAAAGCTTCTGGTGAAACTCCCCAATGGAATGTGCAGGTATATATATATATATTTCATCCCCATAAGGGTTTCCTGACACACAGCTCCTAACCCACCTTCTCATCTCTAAAGTGAAGCCCTTTTGTATGCTAAATGAGATGAATAGTGGCGGGGGGGGGGGGGTTCATGGAAAGCCTTAGTGGCTGGTTGCCAAGGAAAGTGATCACTTGGTTAGAAGATGGGCACTTTCAACTCCACCCCCTGACCTCCAAGAAGCAGGCTGAGGCTGATGGATCCCCATTGCCCAGTGATTTTTACTATTTGTGCCTATCAACTAAGGCTCTTGGTTCTCAGAGTTTCTCCATTACTGGAACACTTGGGAGTGACTGGCAGGTGGCGTATCTATTGTGGGGGACTCTGGAGCTTCACACCACGTGTCTCATGTCCCAGTTCCCCATGCCTTGTCTTTCCATGTGAATCTCTTCCATCTGGGTATTTTTTTTCCTTATAGCAAGGTCCTTTATAATAAGTGGGAAAATAAAAAGTACATCCCTGTATTCTGTGAGGTGTCTAGCAAAGTACTGAACCCACAGAGGGGCTTGAGGGAACCTCCAAATCTGTAGCCAGTGGGCCAGGGCCAGAGGTCATAACATGGGTCAGGCAACTGGTGTCTGCAGCAGGGCCATTCTGGAAGATAGGACTGAACTGGTAGATAAAATGCTAACTCCAGACAGTGCCAGAACTGACTTGAACTACAACACACTAAGCTGGGGTCAGAGATCTAGTCAGAATAAGGGCAAAAAGTCAATACACATTTGGTGAGAAGAGACGAAATATTTGGTGTCAAGTGAAGATGGAGAAAGAAAAACAGTTGATTTGTCATATTACAGAGTTACAGTTGACATCTTTGTAGAACACATCATTGAGCCTCAAGATAGCTGTCACTGAGAGGATAAGCCAACTAACTGCCTTATCAGCTTGCCAACAAGTCTTATCAGGAAGTTTCCTCCTGACAGGAGACTTGGTTTAATCTGCTTGACTTGACTACAGTTTCTCCTCCTGATCCTGGGGGAGGGGAGAGTTATGCTTATGGGAAAGATGACATTTCAGCACACCGCAGGTGCTGATTTCAGCATGAACAAATGCACATCCTTTTTTCTTCTATCCTTAAAGCTACACCTGTGCTAGGCCAGCTGTGGGAAGTTGACTGAGGTGAAGCCCATGGGACACAATAGGGACATTTGTCCTGAAAAAAACAAAACAAAAAAACTGGCCCTTCAGCTTCCAGAAGATATTCCATAAACTTAACCTCCCCAGGGAAGCATTAGAATGCCAGGTGCCCTGATCGCTGGTCACATGTGTAAACTGTTGTGAGAGAGAAAGTCTCTAGCAAGGTGCTCGCCTATGGAAGCTTGTATCCACTGGTTCCCACACGTCCACAGAGGCTTTAGAGAAGTGTTCATCTCTGGAAGCCCCACCAGAAACAGGCTTCTGTCCTGGATGAGAATTTTGCTATTTCTGTCCCAATTCATTACTATTTTCATATCTCAGCTTGTTCTCAACTTGAAGTCCTTCCTCTGGGGGCAATCAGAGAGAGTCTGCAGCTGTACCTCTGGGAGCACATTTTTAAGTAGCCTGCAATCTAATTATCTTTATGACCAAATTTTGATTGGACTGCAAAGCCACCTCTGGGATTGGGTAATTACCTGACTCTAGTTGCAGTTTTGAGGGACTGGCTCTGAGATCATCAAACACAGGGAAATGCCGTGTGTGTGTGTGTGTGTGTGTGTGTGTGTGTGTGTGTGTGTGTGTGTTTTGGACAATCATGCTGAATTATTATTAAATCATCACCATGTTTGAAGATGTGTTCCATAACAATCCTCTTCTGGGCCCCATGCAGGGTACTGGAGCCAACATGGTAATGAACTGGTATTTGAGGAGGGCTTGGAGCAACAGCAAGCCGCACTGTGCCCTAATCATACACTTATCCAGGTATTTTAGAAAAATGAGCATAAACACCTCCTGAAAATATAATGATAACAATGCCTGTGGCAGATTGGCTTCTGTCAAGGCAACTGGCTTTTCCAAGAATGCTATGAAGGAGAGGACTACAAAAGAGTTGTTTTCTTGGAAAATGGCCTTGTCAAGTCAGGGAAGTTCCATCAGATATAAAACAAACAAAAACATGTTCCCCTGTAAAATCCGGGTTTGGAGAGTGGTTTTGGATGAAAGGTTGGGAGAGCTGAGAACAAGTGCCTGTAGCCAAATGGATCTGGGTTCAAATACCAGCCCAGGGCCTTCTAGAGGTAGAACCTTATGAACCGGTTTGTCTCCCATCCATCTAGAAGGATAAAAATCATTATGTCCTTAGGGTTGTGTACATATCGCAGGACACAATGGAAGTCTATAACATAGGAGCTGGGGCATAGTAAGCCCTTGACTATAGTAACTGGTAGTCAATGCATGAGGTAGCGACATTTCAGGACCACAATCATGAGAGCAGTCCTTTTATGAGAGATTGCCCAGTGACCTCAGAGTTGTGTCCCTGCAACAACCAACTTGCCTAGCAATTGCTCTCTCAGCTAAGCATCACAGGATTGTATTATTTTATCAGTAACTCTTTACAGCTGTGTGGTATTTTAGGGCTTACAAAAGACTCTTCTAACAGGGCCCGAGACCCCTAAGCTGGAATTGAACGGAAT
Source organism: Lophiomys imhausi (assembly GCA_907164525.1). Classification (NCBI taxonomy): domain Eukaryota; kingdom Metazoa; phylum Chordata; class Mammalia; order Rodentia; family Muridae; genus Lophiomys; species Lophiomys imhausi. Next base: position 17,491,722 of record CAJQZJ010032031.1, on the reverse strand, counting down.
ATTCCCTCCCTGGGGAGTAACTTCCATAACTCTGAGAGTACAATAGTGACACACATGTGTTGGCAGAAACCAATACCTCACTAATTGGACTTAAGACTGGGTCAACAAGAGGGAAATCTAGCTAGCTATTCAGTGCCAGTTAAATCTAGAGGAAACTCTAAAATCACTGATTTAGCAAACCACCATAATTTCTAACAGCAACCTATAAGCAGTTGTCCTTATCCCCACAGATGAATGTGGCCTGTATCCCTCATCAAGGAAATTTCTCTTCGCAACAGATGGAGACCAGTACAGAAAGCCACAACAAATCAAATTCAGAGTTGTGAAGCCCACTTCCAACGGTTATGCCACTGAAAGTCTCCCACACCTAAGGCTCAGGAAACATTGTGGAAGACAGAGTGGAAAGATTACAACAGTGAGAGGAATAGGGAGGTTTTTGTGAGAATGTGTCTCCTAGTAAGTAACATCAGCCGCTGCATGCATGAAGTCCCACCAACATAACTGCCCAAATGTGAACTGAGCAAAGAAGACTCCAGTGGACGTGCCAAACTGGAGGGAGGAAAGTCCACAAGGCCTGATCCTTACACAAAGAACTGTAGGTAACTGAGGAAAGCTGGGAGTACAGAGTTGGTCCTTCCCAGCAAAGAGTACACCAGTTGGTTGTCCGGTGCCAAATGGTCAGGCTTAAAACCATATTTACAAGTAACATTGTACAAATAGAAGAAGTTATATTTAAGAATGTATATGTGCATACTCATCATATATACATACATGCAATAACAACTGGTAAGAAAAGAGGCCATGAATTTGAAGGAGAGTGGGGGAGGGTGGTATGTGGGAGAGTTAGGAGGGAGGAATGGAATGGGAGAAATGTAATTGGATTTTGATTTCAAAACAAATTTTATAAGAGGTGATCATACCCATTTTTTTTTCAGAAATTCCATATATACAATTCTTCTTCCAATGACTGCTCACCTTAGCTCCTTGGAGTTCCTCCAGTGTTTCTTTCTACAAATGTGTCCCTTTTTCTGCTGACACCATTTTGATCTTTGCTGTTTTTTACTATATATTCTTACTATGGACAGATCCTACTGGAAACTTGTGAAGTTTAATAAAAGGATCTCTCTTTCTCTCTCTTTCTCTCCTTCCCCTTCCCTACTCCTCCCCCTCCCTTCCTCCCTCCTCCTCTCATGCCTGGGCAAGAGGTCCTGTTATATAAGAAAGTAGACGAGCAAGCCAGTAAGAAGCCCTCCTCCATGGTCTCTGCTTCAGTTCCTGTCTCCAGGTTCCTCCCTTGAGTGCCTTCCTGGGCTTCCTTTCATGATGGACTGTGGTTGGCTTTTGTAATCCAAATAAACCCTTTATTTCCCAAGTGGTTTCCAGTCATGGTGTTCATCAGAGACAGAAAAGCAAGGTAATATTCTTGGCACTCTGTCAAACACTGTCTAAGGAAGCAATGAAAGGTTCTGCTTTGTTGCTTTCACTAACGACCCTTCCTTCATGCCAACAAATGCTAACTTTAGGCACGGTTTCTTCTCTTTCCTTTGTCTTCAACATTTTAAACATATCTGTGTGACTCAATACTCATGAGTGCATTTGCAATGTTCCTGAGGCATCATCTGCACTTACTTCCCGAACGTTCTCACCTTTCCAAGCTAAGGTTCTGTACTCATTGGCTGTTGTTCCCCACCCCCAGCCCCCCTGTGATTCATGCTGGCATGTGCTCCCATCACATGACTAAAAAGAAACAAAGCTTTCTGATGGTTCTTCCCCAAATGCCCCCAACTTGCACACTGAACCATACAATCATTCAGTAAGAACAAAGACTTCCATTGAAGGATGAGATACCAGGCTTGGAGGGGAAAACAAAGAATATCTCTTGAAAAGGAAGGGAAATTTTGGTTTCACATTAACTTGTGAATGACTCTTCTACATGTAGCTTTCTGTGTGGGCTGGCGGAGGATGCTGGAAAGGGCACTAGTGGTGGGTTATCTCATGGTGTGTGGGGCCAAGGGGTTCAGAAGTCACCAGAGGACCAAATGACTTACTTTATCCACCTCCTTGACTAAAGATGAGCCTAGATGTCAGATATAGGTTAGAGGATTTATTTTTGCAGCCAGAAAATTCTTTATCTTTTAAGCCCAGCAGGTCATTGTATATACGCTCACCCTCACTGCCCTCGCCTCAGACCTTGCCATCTTTGAAGGCTCTTTTCCCTAAGCCCCTGAGACTCAAAAGCTATAGGGGTGGGGGATGGGGAGAAGGGGCCTGGGACCCTGACAGAGACAGTGAGGATTGCGTGCTTACAGAGAACAGGTGCTCACAGAGACAGCAGCTAGTGCTGAAGGAGTGGTGGTGATGCTGTGGGTGACAGATTCTAGAGTCGGGCCACCCGAAAGGCCACTTGGGTCATAACAGTGGAATTGTTTGTGTCTTTATCCCGACCTAGAAAGTGCCCCCCTTTAGTTCATCTATGGGTTTTACTTCTACCTCTTGCCCCGCCCCACGTGCTCTTCCAGCTATACACACACTAACCACATCCCTGGTGTTTCCTCTTCTCCAATATGAATATCCTATCATCCTTCATGAAACCCTCATCAAGCATTTTGACAGATGGAAATGAGAAGTCCAGGGAAAGAGCAGAATCTCTCCCCTGGAGATGAGATGGAATGCAGGTGAGGGGCAAGCGGACATTGATGGGCCCTGACTTGCAGGACAGGATGAGAAATGAGCAAGTATGTAGGTTAGAGGCTGTGGGGAAGAGTTCCTCAGGTCTGTGTCCTAAACAATGATGTTTTGGGGTACCAGTGCTGGACTATTGGCTAGGTTGTCTTAAGGGATGGCAGGGCCTGTTAGGGTTCTATGGTAAATTCACTGGGAATCTGTTCAACTCCATAGAAACCCACCCAAGTAGGGTATGAAGGAGGTGTCAACATACCCACCTAAGGTGACCTTCTGTACCTTTGGGGGGTGAGTCACACTGTGATATGAGGACTTTGGTCTCTATGTTCCAGGGGTCAAGTCTTACCCTGGAACAGAATGGTTCCTGTTCATTTTCTGTGACAATTTGTTGGTTGTAGAGGACAGAGCAGAGGGGCAAGGCCCAATAGACTGAGGACAGAAAACATGGCTCTACTCCCTTCTCCCTATTTGTGTGTACCCAAAGACTATAAAGGAGCCATGGCACCTTCACCAAAACCTAACTGATAGAAGTTTACAGTGCTGACCCTAACCATTGCCCTGGTTAGTATGCTGGCAGATCCCTGCTATTGACCTCAATTATATATATATAATTGGGGTTTTCCCCAGAGATTATTAAGTCTGTGCCTCACTGCTGCAACTCAGCAGTTGAACTTCTTAAGTGTGCACACATTCATTTCTATTGAGAAGCTCTCCATCCTATAACCTTATACTGTTCTTTACAACCCTGAAACCACCCTGGAGCAAATGCCATGCCTGCTGACAACCTCTTCTTTGTATAGCCCTGTAACAATTTCAAGAGTTAGGGGTAGGAGCCCTCTTTGATACCCAAAGCAAAACACTGAGAAAGAAAAGTATGGAGCCGCTGGTGTCCCCTTCTCAGAGGCCGGGCATACAGTGGTGAACAGAGTGATAATCACTACCCTACCACTGTATGCTGGACACAGCTAACTGGGTGGTAAGCACAGGTCCTGGTTCTATGGCCTGGTTATTTCTGCCTGCCAGGAGAGATTCGAGTAGCCCCACTCTGGGATGGGAAAGGATTCATCTTCATAGCGTAAGGATGAATACCCAAGCTCATCTCCCAGGGAAGTATTGTGCATGCCTGCCAGTGGTCCCTGCCTAGCAGTGTGGCTGTGTATGTGTTCTTCCTAGCAAAGCTGATCTTCATTAATGCAATTTCTCTCCCACCTTTCTGCTCTTTTCCATTTTGGACTGTAGTGCCTGCCCTGGTTGGCTCTTAAGAGTCGGTTCTACCTACTTTGGTCAAACTCTACTCCTGCTTGGTCCTCTTCCAAGACAAATGCAAAAGCCACAGGGGGCTGGAGAAATGCCCGGGTAGAGAACTGCCCAACAGAACTCCAATTAATTTCTCAGGTTGCTGTCAGGGCCTTGTGCAGCCAAGCCTAGCAGGGACCCTGGCTGGCCTTCTGAGTAGACATGAAGGATGTTGAAGGGTCTCTACTTGTGCCTTTCAACATGACGGTCAATTCTACACTCCAAGAGTCTCAAAAGGGGGACAAAGCTTTGGCATTCTTCAACTTAAGAATCAGAAGGAAAGCAAAGTGGAGAGAGCTAGAGCACTAAGCAAAGACATCGAGCAGAGCCAAAGCTAAGTATACAAGGTACATAAGAAAGACAGCTTTACCCAGGGCTGGCCATCCCTCTGATTCTGACCATCTTCAGATCTGCAAATCCCATTCCCCTGTATCCACAGTAGCCATAGGATTTTAATGTAAGGGGACAATGGGCAGGTGCAGCCTGAAGACTGGTTCCAAGTCTCATTCCCCTTGCTACATCTTACTCACCAGGTATTCAAGGCCAGTAACTGTACTCGGTGGCCACCCATGCCCATATAATTGTCCCCAAATTGTTCCAAGTGGCCTTTCTAGGCAGGAGCTCTTTGCAATTAGCCCTCATGTGGAGATGTTGAAAGATGTGTGATTATTTAGGGGAGAATCACTTGTCAGCAAGAAGATACAACTCTGATAGGATGTGATAGAGGCCATGTGTTAATTAAAGTCTGCAAGATGTTCTCACATCATTTCTTCAGTACAGCTCATTAGCATTCCGGCCTCAGCTCCATCATTACTGTGGGCTTGTTACACTGTGTAAAGAAGAAACCATTCTGAATGAGGATGATTTAAGGACTGTGTAGATATGCCTACACACAGGTGGTCAGGAAACATTTTAATGAGCCTAATTTTGCCTCGGATCCAAAGTACCATATGTATATCTCTGAAAGCAGGCTCACACATGTACTCTTCATGTACACACCTCAAACATGTACACCACACACATACCCCACTCATATACACACGCCACAAAACACACACATATACACACTGCATAACAGACACACACACATATCACATACAGAAACCATATACCCACTCCCCCCACACACACACCCATCACACCACACCTTATACATATACACACACACACACGCAAACAGAATTTTCTATCAACACTTTATAAACCATATTCCAATGCCTCCTGATTACATTTTTGTCTACTTCACTTTTTTTATATTTTTTAAATCAACCAGAAATGACCTCTTAAAACCAAAATTCTCAGCAGTGTGTTGGTTAGTGTTTCCTGAGGGGCTGTGTGTGCTCCAAGCCTAGACCTGGTATCTGAGGAGGACATGAGAGAAGAACCAGTTCTCGGAAATAAAGACATTCTCCCCTAGAGAGAAAGGATCAGTGCACACAGAAAAAAAAATGAGGTAAAGAAATAGCACTGGGAGAAATGAGGCGTGCTCACCTCTAAATGCTCTAGGTACCCTAAGAAGAGAGTGGCCTAGACATATGAAGGGGCCCTGGGCAAGAGAAAAAGTAAGAATGAATAAGAAAGAAACAGAGAGACAATGAGAAGATAAAAGATAATGAGGAAGAAGGAAAGAGAAGAGGAGGGAAGGAGAAAAAGAATGAAGAGAGAAGAGGGAGGCGGTGTGGTGATTACTCTCATTGTCTGCTTGACTAGGTTTGGAATTAGCTAGGAGGCACACCTCTGAGCATGTCTGGGATGGTACTTCCAGAGAGGATTTTCTAAGGAGAAACGACCTATTCTGACTGTGGGCAGCACGAGTCTACAGACTGAGTAAAAGGGAGAAAGCCATTTCCCACCTTGAGCTGAGCACCAGCATTCATCTCTCTCTGCCCAGGTGTGAGGAATATCCTGCTGCATCGCTGTGAGTGTGATGGAGCATGTCCCCTCAACTGTGAGCCAAAGCAAAGCTTTCCTCCTTTAAACTGCTTCTGGTCTGGTATTTGGTCACCACAACAACAACATAAACCAATACAAAGGGGGAAATAAGAGAGAAGAATCGGGAAAAAGATGAGGATGGTATGGAGGAGGAAAGGGAGAGACAGAAGAGGAATGAAAACCCAAGTGTGCAAGGGACAAGAGGAGGGAATGCAAAGCGATAGAGAACTAGAGATGACCCTGGAGATTACATAAACTGTTTGGGTGACAAGAAGAGGTGCTATTTTTGGTTCCTCAAGCAGAGTGTAAGGTGACAGCAGAAGTTAACTGAAGTACTTTTGAAGGTCAGGTCAAGGGCTGTGCCTATCTGTTGGAACCCTGCCCTTCTGGATAAACTACTCAACAAGCACAGCCTCACAGGGTTATCATTTTTCTCAGAAGTAAGAGGAAGTTGACCCAGGATGTGAGAGGTAGGTCCGTGTGTCCACGGTGTGTGTCCACAACTGCACACATGGTGTAGGTGCAATAGGGCTTCAAAACGCTTGTGTGGACTTCTTTTTCCTTGGAATAGAGTAGAGTAGAGGCTGGGGAGAAGGTTCAGTAGATAAAGTAAGTGTCTGATGAACAAGACCTGAGTTCAGATCCCCAGTGCCCACATAAAAAAAACCAGGCATGTAGTTCTCCTCTGTGACTCCCCAACCGAGGGAAAGGAGGAAGGTGGATCCTGGAGGCTCACTGACCCGCTGCAAAGAAGAGATCCGGGTTCAGTGAAAGAGGAAGACATTCTGATGCCAACCTCTAACCTACACAAGTGCCTTCACTGGTCAATGCACACACGAATTAAAGGTAAAGGACTGGGATTAGGGAGTTCCTGGTACCCTTGACCTCAGGAAACTTGAGGGGATCTGGCTCCCACACTATTATTCCATAATTTCTTCCAGTTTGGCAGGACCCTTTCCTGTCATGCTGTTCCCAGACTGGTTTTTCTCCTTTTCCAAGGCATGCATACTTGAAGATCACTTGTCACCTAGTTTAAAAGGATTCAGATTCCTGAGGGCAGCACTTTCTCCTCCAGGCCCTTTCATCCCTGGGTAGGTATGAACTGCTACTTTCCAGCCAAGTCATTTTCAGATCTAGCCACAGAAGGCCACTGCTGTGTCAGTTCTGAACAGAGCAGGAGGTTGACCAGGGGTTGGGGGGGTGGGGTTAGGGCCAGGTTCAGTTTCACTGAGATATTGGATTACGTGTCAAAGAGCTGTTGATGGAGATGGCAGTGGGAGGCAGCCAGCCCTTTGGAAAATCAGAGCCCTGATAGATTTTCGAGGCTGATAATGACATTGAAGCATGCATCTGAGGGTTTTGATGCTCTCTCTCCCTCTCTTGCGAGGTCGCTCCATTTTTAGCTCCCTCGAGAGGAGTTAGTGATACAGTAAGGTCTTATTCCAGGACCAAGGAAACTCAAAGCCACCAGCAAGTCTCTCTGAACCTGCAGGTTTCCAGGGATGCTGGTAGATCCTCCAGCTAGATGGCCATACTAATGATCTCTTCTACACAGACAGCTTGGCAGGCTCTGGGCTCTTCTAAGTGAGTGGAGGCGGGGCACAAGCTTGACAGAGTCTAAGGGAAGAAGTGGGCTGGAGAATAAGAGTAGAGGGTAAACACTAGTTCGTGAAATGCTCTGTGAGATCAGAACCCAGCCTGGCCCTGAGTGGCCAGGGACACACAGGTTAAATTTTCTCTGGCACCATTATTTGCCAAAGTCACCCTTCAGGGAGCACGGCCTTCAGCGTTGCTGACTCAGAAGCTAGCTCTAATGCACAGCCTAGATGGAATCCCTCTCATTTCCTCTGCCAGAGGAAACTGTTCACCCTTTCCTTGGTGAGCCAGCTCCCAGCCTGGTGCCTTTCCTAACAACACCTTTTCCCTTCCCAGTTAACCTGGAGGGTGTGTCCCCTCATTTTGTCCTGCTGGAATCCAGATGGCACCATGGACTGGCTCTCGGTTGTATCTAACCATGAATACCTCAGGAAACATGGGCATTAGAACTCCAAGCTTGGAACCCTAGATCCCGCCATTGTAATCTTCTGCATCTCTGAGGCCCCATTTCTGAAGGTCATTAGGCCTAACTTGTGACATACACTAGAGAGTAACAGACAGAAATAGTTACAGTGTTGGGGACAGGTACACAGTAGATGCTGCTATTTTTCTGTTGAGAACATGGGCCATGGAAGAGATAGACTGGGTGTCCCCTAACCTCCCTGGGAACACCTAAACGTGGTTAGAACAGAACTGTGTGAGCAGGGATGGCTACCAAGTACCTGGTGAGCAGTGTGCCAGATCTGAGTCACTCTCTACATTGTCAACGAATCTGTGTCACTGTTCCCAGAGGCTCCAGCATCAACACTGGAGGCCTGCAGTCAAGGGTGTTTGCTGCACTTTCTATCTCAGTCACAGCACCACCTTGCCATCCGAAGCTCTCCCTGCTTTACCAACTTCCACACAAGTCTACCGTTTATGGAAAAGGGCTAAGTCAAGAGCACCTTCTGGGGAAAGACATCTCTCATTCGCTCCCTCCTTGCCCCTCAGCCAGCAGCTCTGAAGAAAGACACAGTCCATTATCAAAGTAGAAAATCTCCACAGCTGCTGCTCTAAGGGGCAGTCAATTAAGAAGCAGCCCAGCCCAGTGGAAGGCACCAGAAGCCAGTGGTGACATCCAATTCTGCCACTCATGAGCTGAGCCGGTCTCTTAACCTCTCTAGACTTCCTTTTCCATAGGTGCAAAGTGACAACCGGGAAAGGCACATTCTCAGGGGGTTAGATGAAAGGCTCAGGGTCTTGAGTCTGTGAGAGATGATTTTTAACAGGAAGTGCCCTGAAAGATGCTGGCCACGTATTGCAAAAGGCATCTTCCAAATGAAGCAGTCAAAGGAGAATTGTGAGCCTGTCAATGAGTGCATGCCAGCCCCGTGTGCTGGGCCAAGCAGGGCCTGAGGGAAACAGCAGAGGGGAAAGGCAGGCCTCTGCCTTAGAAGAGCTCACAGCATTCTCTTCAGGGAAGTGGATTTCGATTATGTCACAGGATATGTAATGAATATCATCACGAAGAGAGACTCTCCTTCCTCAGTGTTTACGGAGGATCTTCCATTGTTCCAGGACTTTCTGTGAACATGGAGACTTTGAAAGATGATGTGCCTGCCATATAACATGGTGCAGTGTGTGTGTGTGTGTGTGTGTGTGTGTGTGTGTGTGTGTGTGTGTG
>CAJQZJ010032031.1:17470793-17482543 GCA_907164525.1 Lophiomys imhausi | reverse complement strand
GTGTGTGTGTGTGTGTGTGTGTGTGTGTGTGTGTGTGTGTGTGTGTGTGTGCGCGCGCGTGCGCGCGTGCGTGCGTGCGTGCGTGCGTGTGTGTGTGTGTGTGTGTGTGTGCGCGTGCGCGCGTGCGTGCGTGCGTGCGTGCGTGCGTGCGTGCGTGTGTGTGTGTGTGTGTGTGCGTGCGCACAGAACCTGTATGCTTGAAGCCGTGTCTAGATACCTTACCGTGCCCCAAAACACAAGCGCAATAAAATGAAAAGTCAAGAAAGTGTTTATCTGTGTTTAGTACAGATACAATTTTTTAGAATATATTTAACCTGCAGTCCGTTGAACTCTTGTATGTAGAAGTTAAGGGCACATGTTGGCAAATGCAAGTGAGGGTACAGGGAAAACCTCTTTGTAAAAAAAAAAATATATATCTTATATATATATATTTGTTTACTGGAGATAAGGCTCAGTGGCTAAAACACTGGCCGCTCTCCTGGAGGACCCAGGTTCAATTCCAGTACTCACAGAATGGCTCACAAGTATCTGTAAATTCAGTTGCAGGGTGTTTGACACCATCATCTGGCATCTGCTGGCACCATACATGCATAGTACTCATACATACATGCAGGCAAAATTATATACATAAAACTTTAAATTTTTAAAAAGGTTAATTTGTGTATTTATTTTATGTGTATGTGTGTGTACCCACACACCATATGCATGTAGTGCCCACAGAGGCCATAAGAGAGCATCAGGTCCACTGGAACTGGAGTTTTGGTTAGTGGTGAACCATCTTCTGGGTTCCGACAACCCAATCCAGGACCTCTACAAGTGCTTTTAACTGCTGAGCCATCTCTGCAGCAACCAGGGAAGACCTACCTGGGTAGGACTACTTCACTCCACAGAGGCCTCCTGTAGCACATGCCCCCTCCTTCACTGGAAGTATTTGAGAGCAACCAATATGACTGCCAAACACTGATCTGGGAGCACAAACCAATACAATTAGACAAGGAAAAATAAGAGGTAAGTGTATTTAAAAAGGAAGAAGCAAATTTAGTTTGATTTGCAAATGATTTGATTATATACCAAAAAAAAAAATTCAGGAGCAAAACAAAAAATTCATTTAAATAGCTTCTTATATAAACCACAGGGGTTTAAGGAAACATTCCTGAAGGAAAAAAAAATTGTCATTTGTAGTTAGAATAAAAGGGATCTTTAAAAAAAATCTAAGAATAAATTTACAAGTACAGTGCATGATCTCTCTAAAAAGAAAGCAATGCTAAGCATCTGCTTAGAAATTTCAATAATGCTTAAATAACTTAAAAGATTCATACTCCTGAATATAAACTTTCAGTGTTGTAGAAATTTTAAATTCTCATTCAAAGCAATTATGGCCAAAGTATCAGCATAATTTCTTTTGACTAAACAAACTTATTCTGCAGTTTATCTGGAAAATACCAAATAAATGAAAATAGCTTGGAATATTATGAAGAAAAAGAAGAGTGGTGTCCTATCAGATTTTCAAATGTATTTGTCCTAAACCTACAATAATTGGAGCAGTTCAGAGCATTATAGGCAAACATTCACGAAGCAGAATAGGACCCAGAGGTAAGCCTAGATACATGCTGAAATTTACACACTATAAAGGTATGTCTCAAACCAGCGAGCTTTTAAAAAGGTCATTCAATAAATGCAATTGGAATGGTGGTAAGAGGGACTAAGTTGAAAGTCCACCTCACAAGTTATATCATAATAAACTCCAGACTGACTTAAAATTTAATGTAGATCACATATTCTTTTTGAAATTCTTGGGGATGGAAAATGGCTCAGTAGTTCAGAGTGGTTCCAACTATTGCAGAGGACCTAACTTTGGTTCCCAGTACCCAAGTGGGGTGGCTTTGAACACCTGTAACTCCATATCCAAGGGATCTGATGCCCTCTTCTAGCCTTGATGGGTACTCACACACATGTAACATACATTCACACACACGCACACTAAAAACACAAAGACAAACAAAACAAAAAGCAAATGATCTAGAAATATCTAGAGGGAAGGGCTGGGCTGCAGCTCTGTGGTAGAGTATCTGCCTACCATGCTCAAAGCTCCCAGTCTGTCAATACCAAACACCATGAAAAAAGAGTTCCATGTGATACTTTTTGAAATAATCTTCTGATAGGGAGTCTCTCAAAATATAACATAAAACCTACAAATCACTGAAATATCAATTATGTTTCCAAAAGTTAACTGACATGTTAAAAATGATAATATAGAAAGTTTCAAAACAAATACTAAATATATCTAGAATATAAATTCAGTGAGGCTGGAAAGGTGGCTCAGTGGTCAAGAGTAGTTAATAGTGCCTACTGCTCTCACAGAGGAGTACCTTCAGTTCCTGATTCAGTTCCTAGCATTCATGTAGCTGCTCACAACTGCCTGTGACTCCAGTTGTTGGGGATCTGATGCCCTCTTCTGGCTTCTGTGGGCATTCTTGTGGTATACATAAACTTATACAAGGACACATACACATAAAAAATGAATATATACATTTTTTTAAAATATAGAATATAAGCTGGGCATGGTGGCTCACACTTTTAATCCCAGCACTTGGGAGGCAGAGGCAGGCAGAACGCTATGATTTCAAGGCTAGCCTGGGTCTACAAAGTGAGTCTAGGACAGCCAGGGATACACAGAGAAACCCTATCTTGAAAAACCGATAACGATAATATCAATTCAAATAGGCTTTTTTTAAATTACTAAATAAAATGGCCTAAAATATTTAAGACTCAAGTGCAGCTATAATGTTGAATGAAGAGTGTAAACAGACAGTTCTCATCCCTACATTAGGGGACAGGCTTACTTAGCCCTTCTCTGGGCACCATGGAGGAGAGGTGATGGGAAGTCCCAATGGGGCAGGCTTAGCTTGGATGTAGACACATGGCATCACCCCCTCTAATGCAGTCCCCAACTGGAAGCCTCCCCTGTGATATTCCATACAACATAAAAGAGAGCACACATTTCCAGTGAATAGTGAGCCATCTTGGCTGCACTGTGAATTTCTGTCCCATGTCGAAAAGCTGAGCAAATATTAAAGTCTAAAGTACCTGGCCCATCTCACAGATTTGTTTCATTGTCTATGAAAGCTTTTTTTGTTTTGTTTTTTGTTTTGATTAAAGTAGCAGCCAGAATTATCTGTCAATGGGCATTTATATATCTTAAGAGAGCGGAATAGTCAAAAATAGCAAGCTTTTCTTGTAAAGAAAGTAAAGAGGTTGGCATGAAGTGCCTGGCTACTTGATGGTCTTCAATAAATCATAGCCCTTACTATTATTGTACCATGCCCTCCCCTACTTCCCCTCCTCCCATGAAAGCATTTCATACTCCAAAAGTTAGCTGGCTCCACTCTGCCTCTCAGCTGTCTGGGTTAATAATTAGCAGATGTGCTTGAAGCTTAGAGTCAGAGGAGGCCAGGGGTTTGGTGCATGACTCTCCCCAGGAGAGGCATCCCATGGACACCTGCCACCTGGTGCGACAGAAAGAACCCCACCTCTAAAGTTCATAGCAGAGGCCTGGTCTGGTTCTCATATTTGTTAGTTATAAATAATAACTTAGGCCAAGTCATTTCTCTTCACTGAGACTTATTGGATCTTCCCTGTAAAATGTGAGGACTGGAGACTTGAAAAGATGACATCATAGTCAAGAGTGTTTACTGTTCTTGCAGAAGACTTGAGTTCAGTTCCTAGCACCCATACAACTACCTGTAACTCCAGCACCAGGGACTCAAACACTCTCTTTGGGTCTCTAACAACACCTACACTTCCACGTGCACACACCCACACACAGACACACAGTCAGACACATAATTAAAAATCAAAAAGTAAATCTGGTTTTTTCATTGAGAAGACTAGATAGGATCTACTTTCCATTCACACTTTGCACGCCTCCATAGCTGAGCTGACAGACACAGCCATAAATAAGTCATGCCTACTCTTTTCACAGCTTAGCTGAAAGCTTTAGTGGTCTAGGAGCTTACTAGTAAGGGTCCTTGTATAGTAGTAAATTTTCTACCTCTATTACAGTATACCGAGAATGGATACTTTTTTTCTCTAAAAAAGTTTCCTGAATTTACAGTTCTGGGAATTCAAGGGCATGACACCATGAAACCCTCACAGTGGATGTCATCTCAATACAATATCATTGAAAGACAGGAAACAGGAGAAAGGGGGGAGGAGAGCAATGAGTTCCTTCTAGTTCTTAAAAGTCTCACCACCCCTCAACATCCTCACATCAAGGATGTGCTCCCAATATATGAACTCTTGCAGGGAAAATTACATCTAAACCATTTCAGCATGCTTCACCTGCCTGGGGTCCTGGAACCTGACCCCCAGAAGCTCTTCCAATTTCTGTTTTTAAATGCCTCCAAACAGCCACACAGCGGTTCAATGCTGCAGCAATGGATGTAGACACAAAGTTCCTTAGGAGGAAAGTAGCAAGGGAGCTGGAAGACAGACCTAGGTTCAAGGGAATAATGTCATGGGCCACACAGGATTAAGACAACCTAGTGGGTCTCCAAAGACTCTCCTTATCTTTATTCTGATGGACTGGATAGCTTGCGACCAAAACAGATATCTCAGGCTCACACCAAGCACAACAGACCTTTTGAATAAATTCTGTTTATTCAAAAAAATCCAGACAGCCTTGAAGCACAAAAAGTCAACTCACACAAAATTCACATAGGCAGGGCCATAGCATAGTGGTCTGGCACATGAAGGCTGCAGCCTTGTACCTGGCTTCACACTCTAGCTTTCCAAACAAGATGTGTGATAATGGATTGATGGTTAAATACTTGCATGGATAAGTGTGTGGATGGATGGATGCATGGATGCATGGATGGATGGATGGATACATAGGTGATGGGTGAATGGATGGAATGTTAAATACTTGCATAAATAGATAGATAGACAAACAGCAGACAGACAGACAGACTAGATGTATGGGTGGCAGGATATATGGATGATATATTTATAGATGCATAAATGAATAGATACATGCATGCTTGGGGATCTTCAACAAACATTTATCTATAATCCAAGCACTAAGGATTCAGAGATTTTTTTTAATGTTACTTGCCCTCTGGAACTAAAATTGACACTTTGCCTATAAACAATGAAATGCAATTGTTCTGTGAATTACAACCACCCAGGATGGCCCTAGACTCAGTGCTGATTTTGCCCTAACCATGCTGAGGGACCAGACCCAAGACAATCAGAGCTGGCCATGCAATAGCCTTTCAGAAAGGGCTGGAAGGAGAAAGTGGAAGTATGAGCACTTCAGAATCGAAGAGTGGATACACATCATCTCCTGGATTCTGTAGGAGTCCTCCTCACCTGAGATGTTGCTTCCCATAGTTTAGTTTCCAGTATTCAATTTTAGGCTGAAAATAATAAGTGGAAATAATTCACAGGCTTTAAATTGTGTGCTGTTCTGGCATGATGGGATCTGCTGCCATCCAGCTCTATCCTGCCCAGGACCTGCATGATCCCTTCATTCCCTGTGTCCTTGCTGTATGCACTACTCCCCTACTATTCCTTTAGGATCCCACCATTCAGATCAACTGCTCTGGTGTTATGGTAACCCCTCTATAGGAGCCTAATGCCGAGTCAAAGTACACACATCATTAAGCCCACTTTATTGCATCACAAATATTTCCTCTCATCTTACATTATCTCAAGATAGGGAGTAGGAGCAAGCACAGTATATGAAAATACTTTGAGAGAGATGAGGAGCCATGTTTACATGACATGACTTCATGGTGTCATCATAATTGTTTCTATTATTTTTTAGATATTTTTGTTAATTTCTTACTATTTCTGATTTACAAATTAAACTTTATCATAAGTAGGTATGCATAGGTGAAATCATAGCACATATAAGATCTAGTACTATGCAAACCATTGGAGAGTTTAGGCAAGGGTAAGGGTACCAGAATATGGTTTTTGCTTCATTTTTCACTGTTGTATCTTGAATGAGTTGGGTCCATGTTTCTAAGAAATCTCTCCCAGCGTGTTTTGTATTATCTAAACACACTCTCCTGTCCCCTCATGTTAAATGTAATGTTCCCACAGTGACCCTGAGCAAGTCTCTCTCCCTTTGATCATAGCAGGAGTGAACATTGGACAATTTATTTTCCCCAGATTAGGACTCTTCATCTTTGTCCTTTAATGTGTGGATAAAGCAGAGAATAGGGGATCAAGAGTATTGGAAAGAAGACTCAGGTGCATTCTTGGGAAATGCAAATCAAATTCACAAAGAGACATTACTTCCCAGACAGTGGGATGACTAGGCAACAAGATGAATGAGGGGTGTGTAACAGTAAATTTTTATTTATCAAGCACATATTTATTAATACTTAACAATTACCTAACAATTGCCTATAAAGTTCCTAAATCCTAAAGCCTGAACCCTAACTCTAAAACCTAATCTATAACATCCTAATACTTATAATACAAACATTTAGAAACTAACCTAAGGTTTCTCAAAAGGATATTTTCCTCTGGGCGTGGATCCTTATGGAAGGCTGGTCTTCATCAAATCTTTCAGTCTTAAAGTCTCTGAATTTCATTCGTCAGACCTTAAGACAGTTTATAGAGTCCAATTATTTACAAGATGAAAAGTTTCTTAGGCTCACCATTCAGATACTTTAGGCCTGCAAGGGTCTTGCTTCAGTGTTCTGTCCAATCTGAAGCCCCTGGGCTCTGAGGGGAGATAACTCCCCACCTAGATGCTCCTGAATACTAGGGAAAATCTGTGAAGCCTCCTGGTAAGACTATGATGCGAGTTTCTCTGCCAGATGAGGAGGAAGGGAATGACCTGTGTCCATGTGAATCTTGACTTAAATCTCTTCACCTGTGGTAATGAATTGTTAGCATGATTTTTGGCAGAAGCTTTCACAGGCTTCCAAGTCATGCCCCTGGGCAATGTGTCCCTCCATAACTTTTCTTTCTTTTTTCAAATTTATTTTTTTATTTCTTCAAGCTACATCTCAATCGCAATCCCCTCCCTATTCCCCCCTCAAGTTCCACCCTCCCACCTTCTTCTCCCTCAACCCCCCCATCCACTTCCTTTTTTTTTTAAGTTTAAGGTATATCTTTTCCCCTCAATAGCTCCCCCTTTCAGTTCAACAAATGGCCTTATCTCTTATAACAATAAATACAATACAAAACAACAGAAATAATTAGGCCACAATTATGAGAGTTATAGGGCTTAGCATACATTCCCAATGTCCAACCCATACATATTTGGCACCTGACTTTAATGTTCTACTATCTAACCATCTCCATGAGTTTAAAGTTCTGTATCCACCTCCGCTTCCATCCTAACTTGCATCACAATTTTAAAAACATCTTCTTAGATCCAGAACACCCTCTTAGTTCCTAAACAACTCAAAATTTAACAATGAGACTCTGGCTATCTAGTCTTCAACCACATCAGAGACCTGAGAGGGATAAATATATCTGATTATACAGGAAGTGCAGTGCAGGGCCAGCAGCTTCAAAAACTAAGAAATGACATATCAGTGGCTGCCTGGACAGTTCCCATTTTCTCTCCATGCATTATAGCATCAATCTGCAGCTGTTTGGCCCCATTTCTCTGACAGACATTGATTGTACAGCAGGAATTATGAAGGACTTGCCTACCCTGTCTTGGCAGAGCTAGGCTGTCAACTTACCTGCTTCCAAGTTTTGTCCTATTTGGACAGCATTCTGTCTACAGTTAAAGCAAGGGATTTTTCTTGCCAAGAGATAGGCTTGCCACTAATTCAACCATATCCCACTGGAGATTCTTCAATGTTCATCTTCTACTTGGAGTAGAATAGGGGGTGCTGTCAGGAGCTGACATGTCTCGATATCAAAAAAAATCTTGTTAAAAAAAAGCTATGGAGTATATCGATGCAAAATTAAGATTATATTGGGCTACATCAGATATACTCCATAGCTTTTCTTTTTTTTTTTAAGATTTATTTATTATGTATACAGCATTCTGTCTGCATGTATGCCTGAACTCCAGAAGAGGGCACCAGATCTCATTGTAGATGGTTATGAGCAACCATGTGGTTGCTGGAAATTGAACTCAGGACCTTTGGAAGAACAGCCAGTACTCTTAACCTCTGAGCCATCTCTCCAGCCCCATCCTGTAAAGAGCTGTGACGTGCTGTGCCCTAAAGATGGCGCACTGTAGAGAGCTGTGACGTGCCGCGCCCTAAAGATGGCGCCAGTTTCCACCTTCCACCAGCCCGATGGTGAGCGCTCTCGGTGGTAAACAAGTCCATATTTGGCTAAGACCGCTGATCTGGCTTGCTTCCGCACACGTGGGCCTCTAAGATAGCACCACGTGGCTTTACTTGATTGGCTGTTCATATAGTATTTAGCCTGTGGGTTGGGTCTACCCCATTATTCGGAAGACTGTTTTCAAGGGACCTGAATAAACTGCTTGAGAAGAGCTTTTGCGAGTTGCGTCGTTCTTGCTGGTCGAGGTCGAAACGACAAGTGGTGGCCCGTACGGGGAACCAGAAAAGACTCAGAACTCCTGCAGTCAGGGGTAAGTTCCCGGGATAAATTGGGACAATAAAGTTTTGCGGGAAATTGTGAACAAAAGGTAAAGTTTCGCGGAAATTGCTAACAAAAGGTAAAGTTTCATGGAAATTGCGAACTAAAGGTAAAGTTTCGTGGAAATTGCGAACTAAAGGTAAAGTTTCGCGGGAAGTTGCGAACTAAAGGTAAAGTTTCCCAGGAAACTGCGAACCGAAAGTAAATTTTTAATCATGGGATCGTCTCAGTCACATCCAATTTTTCTGGCTCTTCAGGAGCTACTTTTAGCTAGGAAATTGAAACTTGAGAAGTCAACCCTAGAGAGATTTTTGAATGAATGAGACTCCGTGGCTCCGTGGTTTGCGGTGTCCAGGAATCTTACGGTATCCTGCTGGGACAAATTAGGCAGGGACTTGGATTTTGCTTGGGAGCAAGGTGCTCTGAAGCATGGAGTAAGACCTGTTTGGAAGATGGTGAGGAGTTGTTTAGAAGATCAGAGATGCTGTAAAGCAATCAAGGAGGGAGAATCAGCCTTGGAACTGCTGCAAGGGGAAAGATGTGAGCAGGCAGACAGTGAAAAGGGAAGCAAAAAAGGCAAAAGATCTGAGCAGGCAGACAGTGTAAAGGGAAGCAAAAAGAAGGTCCCTCTCTATCCCGATCTTAGAGATTTTAGAGATTTTGAGGACTCAGAGGGCACAGATTCTGAAGGGGAGCTACACGCTCTAATAGAACAGTTGGAGAGGACTGCTATTAGAAAAAGGAAAAAGAAAAAGGTAAAAGAGAAAGACATGTTGGCAGCAGTCGGTGTAAGTGAAGCCATTGCCGTGGCGCCTTCAACTCCCCCTCCATATCCAGAAGCCATGCATATAGATCAGCCTGTTCAGTCCCTGAAAGTAGGGAGATCTTTCTGCCCGGGGATGTGGACACAAGTAAGAACAGAATTACAGTTTGCCTATCCGGTATACCAAGATCCACAAGGGAACAGGTACGAGGAACCGCTTGATTTTAAAGTAATTAAATCCCTTGCAGAGTCGGTTCGTACCTATGGTATTACTGCTTCTTTTACATTGGCTCAAGTAGAAGCATTAAGCAGACATTGTATGACCCCGAGTGATTGGAGTGGCCTGGCCCACGCCTGCTTAAGTCCAGGGCAATACTTAGACTGGAAAGCTTTCTTGATTGAGTATGCCACTGAGCAAGCAGCCATTAATCAGAGAAATGTAAATCCAGCCTGGGATAGAGATATGCTGCTTGGGCAGGGGAGATTTGCCAACCAGCAGACAGGATATCCCAATCAGGTTTATGAACAAATAAACCAGACAGCTATCAAGGCTTGGAAATCCCTTCCTAACAAAGGGGAGGTGAGTGGGAACTTAACTAAGATTCTACAGGGCCCCATGGAGCCCTTTTCAGACTTTGTGGCACGATTGGTGGAAGCGGCAGGGAAGATTTTTGGTGATCCGGATGCTGCTATGCCACTAATAAAACAGTTGGTCTATGAGCAATGCACCAAAGAGTGTAGAGCCGCTATCACCCCTTACAAGAACAAAGGGCTAGAAGCCTGGATGAAAGTGTGTAGAGAACTTGGAGGGCCGTTAACTAATGCAGGTCTTGCTGCCGCAGTAGTACAGTTGAACAGAAAAGGTGGAGGAAGTCCAGGAGTTTGTTTTAAGTGTGGCAAGATGGGACACTTTAAAAGACAATGCCCCGGGGGAAGGAGTACAGAAAGTACAGGAAATGCACAATGCCCCAGGCAGCCGGGGTTATGCCCAAAATGTAAGAAAGGGAACCATTGGGCTAATGAGTGCCGTTCAGTGACAGACATCCATGGCCAGCCTTTGACTCAAGGTTTTGGTGGCGCTCATCCAAAAAACGGACAGCGGGGCCCACGACCCCAGGGCCCACAAATATATGGGGCAGTAGAGAATCAGGACAAAGAACAGAATCAAGAGAGATGGCCAACCCTCCACCATCCGAGAGACCGCGGAGAGCCAATGCAGGCTCAGCAGGATTGGACCTCTGCTCCACCACCAGACTCGTATTAACGCCCCAAATGGGGGTCCAGTTAATTGAAACAGATTTTAAAGGACCCCTTGAACCTGGTACAGTTGGTTTGCTGTTAGGGAGGTCATCATCAGCCTTGAGAGGACTTATTGTTCATCCTGGGGTTATAGATCCAGATTATACAGGAGTGGTTAAGATCATGGTAGCCTCCCCCCGTGGTATAACAGCTATCTCTCCTGGAGATAGAATTGCTCAGTTGGTCATTTTGCCGAGCTTACATGATCGCTATGCGGCAAGGGATCGAGAGAGAGGAAAAGATGGTTTTGGGTCCATGGGCACGGATCTGACTTTTCTCTCCTTGGATTTGGACCAACGCCCCGTCTTGGAGTTAAAAGTTGATGGTAAAAGGATCCTGGGCCTTTTGGATACTAGAGCTAATAGGAGTATCATAGCAAAGAAAGACTGGCCTTCAGGTTGGCCCGTACAAGCCTCTTCTCAAACACTTCAAGGCCTGGGTTATGCTAAGACTCCAGATATGAGTACAAGATTATTAAAGTGGCAGGACCAAGACAACCACTCAGGAGAAATGCAGCCACATGTACTTGAGCTCCCTATCTCCCTTTGGGGAAGAGACCTTTTAAAGGATATGGGATTTAAATTGAGTAATGACTATTCTGATTCAGCCCAACGTATGATGCAAGATATGGGATATGCTCCAGGCTTTGGAATAGGAAAATATTTGCAGGGGTGGAAGAGTCCCATATCTATGCAGCAAAGACAAAAGAGACAGGGCCTGGGTTTTTCCTAGGGGCCACTGAGGAGGGCATTCCCATAACTTGGAAGACAGAGGACCCAGTGTGAGTTCCTCAGTGGCCACTTTCCTCTGTAAAATTGAATGCAGCCAAAGAGTTGGTGGATGAACAGATGTCTTTAAAGCATATAAAACCATCTGTATCTCCCTGGAATACACCTATCTTTGTCATTAAAAAGAAATCTGGAAAATGGAGATTGTTTCATGACCTGTGTGCCATAAATCAACAAATGCAGATCATGGGCCCAGTGCAACGCGGCTTGCCGCTTTTATCATCTTTGCCAGCCTCATGGCCCATAATAGTTATAGATATAAGGGATTGTTTTTTCTCCATCCCTTTGTGTGCCAAAGATAGTGAGAGATT
>CAJQZJ010032031.1:17448541-17464896 GCA_907164525.1 Lophiomys imhausi | reverse complement strand
ACACACACACACACACACACACACACACACACACACACACACACACATACACAAAACCCCTGCCAGACACTTATCCAGTTTCAGCTTGGAAGCAAGCAGTGATGTTATGCTTACTGTCCTTCTAGATTTTCCTAACAACACCAACTGCACCCACCATGCCTGCCCTGCCCCTGCACTATGTTGCACATTGGAATTTGACCAACCTTTCCTGACATAGCTAGGGCTGAGGATCACAGGTAGTGAGTGACCATTAAAGATTGCAATCCTTGACTGAATACCCACTCCATGAGATGGAACCCATACCTAACTATGCTTGGGTGACCAGGAAACTTAGACTAGATAGCCCAGGGACCTATGGGAAAACCAAATACTACTATTCTAAACAATAAAAATAAAAATAAAAAAACCATAGCATAACATGACTCCTAGTGGTATTCTGCTATACTCATAGAGCAGTGCCTTGCTCAGCCATCATCACAGAAGCTTCCTCCTGCAGCAGATGGGAACAAATACAGAGAAATATAGATAGACATTATGCAGAGAGTGAGAGATCTTGAAACAGTCAGCCCTAAACTGTGTATCTCCATCAAATCACTCCCCTCAGGGCTCAGGGCACAAGTCATCCTGTGGCAGAAGAGGCAGAAAGAGTGTAAGAGCCAGCGGGAGGGAGGACATTAGGAAAATGAGGCCCTCTGAGTCAGCAAGCATGGTCAACGCACATATGAACTCTCAAAGACTGAAGTAGTCTGCACAGGTCTACACCAGATGGAGCCCTCGAGCTGAGAGAAGTGGATGCCTAACCAAGAAGCTGTCTCCAACTGAAAATCACTTTCAAATACAAATACAGTTTCCTTCAAAGGCATCTCCCTGGGGAAACAAACTACTCTTAAGTGTAGGCTGCATGTCTTGGGGTTTTTGTTTTGTTTTGCTTTGCTTTGTTACATTTTATCTTATTTTTTATTTTTATTTTATTTATGTGCTGGATAGTTTTATGTCAACTTGACATAAACTAAAGTTATTTGAGAGGATGGAACCTCAATTAAGAAAATGCCTCCAACCATTTTTCCATTCTTATTTGGGCCCCAAACAGGTTTACTACGTCCCAAATCAGCAGGAAGTCATTATAAGAGAACAACGTCCCATCCCCAGAAGGTGGGGAGGGTGTTCCCCCCACTTTGGTTATTTGATAAATAATAGAAATTTTTGTTATTTAGGGGAAAAGACTACAAGCTGTTAAATGGTCTTGTTAAATGGGTTTTGGAGGTTAGACCCAGGGACTTCTCTCTTTTTCTTTTCTGTATCCTCCTTTCTCTCCTATGTAGGAGTGAACAGACTTGAGAAAAATGGGACATAAACATAGTATAGGAAAGATCAAGAAAAAAGGACAGATTATTGAATATAGCCTTATACCTTTGTATACTGATACAAAATTAATATTATATTTGGCTAAATTGGTATTGATCATTGTATA
The DNA here is from genome assembly GCA_907164525.1 of Lophiomys imhausi. Classification (NCBI taxonomy): domain Eukaryota; kingdom Metazoa; phylum Chordata; class Mammalia; order Rodentia; family Muridae; genus Lophiomys; species Lophiomys imhausi. The sequence goes on along the minus strand of CAJQZJ010032031.1, from coordinate 17,463,425 downwards.
TTAATGCAAAATTAAGATTGTATAGGGCTACATCGGTATTGATCTTTGTATATTGATACAAAATTAAGATTATATTTGGCCACAATGATATTGACCCTTGTATATTAATGTAAAATTAAGATTGTATTGGGCTACATTGGTATTGATCTTTGTATATTGATACAAAATTAAGATTATATTTGGCCACAATGGTATTGACCCTTGTATATTAATGTAAAATTAAGATTGTACTGGGCTACATCGGTATTGATCTTTGTATATTGATACAAAATTAAGATTATATTTGGCCACACTGGTATTGATCTTTGTATATTGATACAAAATTAAGGAAAATGCTTCTTAAAGGTATTGTTCATAGTAATACTTAAAAATGAAATGTCAAGTTTTGACCTCTCGCTATCAACTGACATAAACTGTTTAGGATAATTAAGAAACGAAAACTAATAGTCATGAAAATGTGTCATTTTGTTAGTTACTATGACAGTCTATCACAGTTATTTTCTAAGCTATTCAGAAATCAAGTAGCTAAGAGACAAGCAATATTTGCTTATCTAAATATAAGAGATAGATAGGGCATCTTCAAAAACCTCAAGAGATCTGCAGAATATGGCATTCAAAGATGTTATCTTAACTTAAGATTTTTTTGATATCGAGACATGTCAGCTCGGGACAGCACCCCCCTATTCTACTCCAAGCAGAAGATGAGCATCGAAGAATCTCCAGTGGGAGATGATTGAATTGGTGGTAAGCCGTTCTCTTGGCAAGAAAAAACCCTTGCTTCAACTGTAGACAGACTTCTGTCCAAAAAGGACAAAACTTGGAAGCAGATAAGTCGACAGCCTAGCTCTGCCAAGACAGGGTAGGTAAGTCCTTCATAATTCCTGCTCTACAATAAATGTCTGTCAGAGAAATGGAGCCAAATGGCTGAAGATTGATGCTATAATGTATGGAGAGAAAATGGGAACTGTCCAGGCAGCCACTGGTATGTCATTTTTCAGTTTTGGAAGCTGCAGGCCCTGCACTTCCTATATAATCAGATATATTTATCCCTCTCAGGTCTCTGAGGTGGTTGAAGAATAGATAGCTAGAGTCTCATAGTTAAATTTTGAGTTGTTTAGGAATCAAGAGGGTGTTCTGGATCTAAGAAGATATTTTTAAAATTATGAGGCAAGTTAGTATGAAAGCTGAGTTAGATATAGAACTTTAAACACATGGAGATGGTTAGATAGTAGAATGTTAAAGTCAGGTGCCAAATACATATGGACTGGACATTGGGAATGTATGCTAAGCCATAAAGCTCTTATAATTGTGGCCTATTTATTTCTGTTGTTTTGTATTGTATTTATAGTTATAAGAAAAAGAACCATTTTTTTGGCTGAAAGGGAGAGCTGTTGGGGGGAAAAAAGAAATACCTTAAACTAAAAAAAAAAAAAGAAGGGAAGAGGATGGGGGGTTGAGGGGGAGGAGGGTGGAAGGGTGGGACTGGAGGGGGGAGTAGGGAGGGGATTGTGATTGAGATGTAACTTGAATGAACAATAAATAAATTATTAAAAAAAAAGAAAAGAAAATGCCTCCATATGATCAGGTTATTGGGACGCCAGTAGGGTATTTCCTTAATTAATGATTGATGGGGGAGGGCCCAGCCCATTGCGGATGGAAGATATCCCTAGGATAGTGGTCTTGGGTTCTATAAGAAAGCAGGTTGAGCAAGCCATGAGAGTAAGCTAGTAAACAACACCCTTCCATGGCCTCTGCATCAGCTCCTGCCTCCAGGTTCCTGCCCTGTTTGAGTTCCTGTCTTGAATTGCTTCAATGATGAACAGTGATATGAAAGTGTAAACCAAATAAACCCTTTCCTCCCCAAGCTGCTTTGGTCATGGTGTTTCATCTCAGCAATAACAACCCTAAGTAAGACAATTTATTTTTTTTCTTCTCTCTTTTTACCCTACAAGTCTTTTGCATATACATTATGTCTTCCAGTTTAGTGTTTTTATGGGATTCCTGAACATGTGAACAAATGAGTCTCTGTTTCTTGTGCCTTCTCATGGGCCCTTTTCCTTCTGTTTGTTTGCATTGTTGTAGAGTCAACTTAGATCCAACACAATTCAAACATCACATCAATGGAGATGACAAAAACTTACTGTAATCAAGCTGCTATTGATAGATCAGGGCTATAGAACCGACTCAAGAGCTGAATTGCAACCTCAAGCCAGAATGTTACAGAGATCTTAAGCTTGAAAACCACAAACATCTGTCCAAGTTACAGTTACATTTTTCCACCAATCAGGATTTAGGGGTAGGGGACTTCCTTAGGAACATGTTTTTGTGGTACACTTATCCTGTTCCCATTGGTTGGTTTATCAACTATGGTGGGGTGTCTCAACTTGCCAACAAAATGCCAGTTGCCCACATACATACATGACTCTCTCAGACAAGCAGGATGTCAGTTACCCAGGGAGGTCTTGGGAACTTAAACTTTATTTGACCGATATTCAAAATAGAAGTTTTATTCAAAATGGCTTCAGTTTTGTTCCTTCTTACAGTTTTTGCCAAATTCTAATGTTACTTTTTGTTTTATCTTATTTATGTTAAGCCGAGATAAAGCAGTTAAGCCCACTTTGTGGTCAAGCCTGTTTCATGGTCAAGCTCTCATTATCACAACAAGGAAGGCAACCACGTCCTTATCCTTAGAGCCCTTACATGAGGACTCTAAGCTTAAGGATTAAGTTCAGTAAGTGGCTATGTTAGGATTAAGTTTAGGACTTACTGGAACTGGGATTGCTGTGTTCATTTGCATTTATTGTAGTTTATACTTAATTGAAGTAAATACTAAAACCTCACCAACTCTGCCTCTTGTATGATCCCTTTAGCCTTCTCTCCCTGAAATCATAGGGGAGTTCTGTGTGCTTGTGACAGCTGGCATAGTCAACAGGATGACTGTCTGAGCTCTATCTGAAACCAGAGGCATTCTTGACTCTTACTCAGAGATCAAAGAAGGAGATGTGTGGAGAGTAATTGGATGCCCAGAAAGCCTATGGCAGAAAAGGGAATTCTATATAGTGAGCCTAAGCCATAACAGCCCATGCCAGAGAAGGGAGCCTTATATTCACCAACCGACAGTGAGCACCAGCTTTAAGGCTGGGCAAATAGCTGAAAGAGGAGTCTGGGACCCTGGATATTTGCAGTCATTGACCTGCAGGCTGTAGGACTCTTAGTCCTCCCATCAATCTCATGAACCGATATCTGAGCAAAAGAGTAGAGAGAGCTGCAAATCTAAAACGAGAGAAATTGTTGAAAGCCTCAAATTTTAAAAATTGGCAGTGGTATTTTAAAAAGAAACAAATTAAGCTCCTTTACAGTTTGGCAAGTTGGTGGTGGTGAGTACACCCTACGTGTGTACTCTGCGCTAAGCACCATGAAGAAACTGCTAAAAGAGATAAGCAAGCTGCAAGTGTCCCCAGTGACAGGAGGTCCTCCTGAGACTGGGAACAGTAAAAATGGCATAAGACTGTTAGCATTGTGAAGGATAAAATAGGGATGGCACCCACTAATGTAAGGTTGGAATTGACTGATCCACAGGTGGTAGCTCCTATAATCGACAAAGCACCTAGAAAGGACTTCTTTTAATGAAGACAGTGCAAGATATAAAGATAGGCTAATGGGCCAAAGGCTACCCTTAAATATTACTAGGAGGGCCAGCGGAATTAGTACTACCTCAGATGCACCTCCAGCTAGTGTCCCATCATTTCCGGTGGTAACCACTAGCAAAAAGACTCCAATAATCCACAAGATGGCAAATAGCCTCAACCCCTTCCTTCACTGGTACACCTCAGTGGAGAGGGAGATGCCAGGACTTGCTCTGGTACTCTCAGGAGGCTACTGAATTCATGGAGTCTAGACCTTTTAATTCGCAAGAATTATCTGAGTTAAGAAGGGAATATGCCCAAAATGGTATGAAGGATGCTTCATACATGGTCAGACTGAGGGAAAAAGGAGCAGACACAGTCATGTTGCATGAGCAGGAAATGAGGAAAATAAGAAACATAGTAGAACCCCTTCAGTATTTGAGGCACTCAAGCACTGTCTAGATACTTCTAGAGGAGATACCCACCCATCATTAGACTGGATAACAGCAGCACAAAGATATGCATTCCTAACCCAGTTTGAAACAGCTGGCAAATGGAGTACATATCTAGAAGCCATTAATACTTGCAGAAAACTGGGAGTGTTGTGGCATATTTACAACCAGGCAGCAACACCCCAAGAAGCACGTCTGACTCCAGCATTCAAGAGGTTATTAATCAAAGGTGCACCACCCCATTTAAGAATGAGCCTAACTGGACCACTACAAAACACCCAGACTATAGCAGAAGCCATAGACTTCTTTAAGGGATTTAGAGAACTAGAAGCAGAAAGAGTAGTTTCCTTTAATATTAGGAAAAGAGCCAGCAAATTTACAGGCATATTTACTAACATAGCCAGAAAAACCAAATTTAAACCTTATGGGATTCAAAACAATATGCCCATAAGCCAAATCTAAAAACTGGACCATTGCAAAGAATAATAGGGACATCTAAAAAACCATGGAACAGTATTAGAAGTAGACCTTTTTTAGGTCAAAGGGGACACCCCCACCTCAAGGTCAGGGAGGCCGCCCCAATTTTCAAAACAGATTCCAGCAAGGAATCATCAAGAGACACCAAGGGACATCTTGGCAACCCAGAAGAACGTTCAATCATTCCAGATAAGTAAAATAGATATAAGGCCTTTCAGAAAATTACCTATAAAAGATAAACTAGTAGAATTAAAATAGATTTTAGATACAGGAAGCCAGATAAGTATAATAAATCAGTTTTCAATATATTTTAAGCATAAGAATATAGAAATACAAGGGGTTAATAGTGTTAGAGTAGTACCATTAATAGATGTAACTTCATTAGTATATGATAAAGAATATAAAGTAGAAATGGCTAGTTTTTCAGCACCAGAGAATATTTTAGGAGTTAATGAAATTCATAAGATATTCCCATATTTATTACAAATAAAAAACATTAAAAATATTTATGTAACTTGACAGAAGTAAAAATAGCACCAGTTCACTTACCTAAAATTAAACCATCCTTTACACCCCAATACCCTATTAAGGGAGGTATTAAGGAAATCACAGAGACAGTGCAGCAGCTACTTAAAGAAGGAGTGATTGCTCCAACTCAAGATTTTAATTACAATTCTCCAGTTTAGCCAATACTTAAACCAAATGGCAAATGGAGATTTACGTAGATTATAGGAGAATAAATGAATTAACTCCAAAAATACCAGGGCAATTACCTGATGTAGAAGACATATTCCTACAAATCAAACAATCAGCCCCAAAGTGGCTAGCAACCATAGATCTATCTGGCATGCTTTTTGGCATGCCGTTGCATCCAGATTCACAAGATACAACAACATGCACATTGCAAAGAATGCAGTACAAATTTCTGAGACGGCCACAATGCAATTTGAATAGCCCAATAATAGTACATAGTTCACTAACTAAAACACTGGAGGATTTTACCCCACAAGGAGTTCAAGTGTTAAACCACATAGATGATATATTAATTTTTGGTCAAGATGATGACAGGGTAAGAGAAACAACAAATTAATACAGCATGTTAGAGACCAAGGTTGGACTATTAATAAAGAAAAAATTCAAGGACAAGCACAGCAAGTCAAATCTTTAGGAGTACATTGGAGTACTACAGGACCTAAAATTCTCAATGAAGTAATTAATAAATTAGAACAGTTAAAAATACAAGAAAATAAACAGAAGTTCAACATTTGATAGGACTATTTGAATATTGGAGACAGCATATACCTTATTTGCAGGTAATTTTACAACCTTTATATAAGATAATTAAGAAGGCATCTGATTTTGAATGGACATCACTCAGGAACAAGCGGTAAAGCTGATCTTGGAATATATTAAACAGTACAATGCCCTTGGCTACATACAGGAAGGTGATACAATAATTATTGATATCCTATATTTTCAAGGATATGGAAATTGGAATATATTTGCCAAAAATCAAAGGCTGACACCAGTAGGCTTTTATTGCAAGAAATTTCCCTGGTCAGAGGCCATGTATTCTCTGTTTGAGAACAGTGTATGAGGCAACAAGAACAACTCAATCACTGCTAAGGCAGAACTCGGTGGTATTCTGAACACCGATACCCATACTAGATTGGGTAAAGGCACCGGGAGAGGCATGGGCTGGACTACACATGGAAGGAAAGGTGCTGCAATGGAAATGGTACCTACTGGAATTCCTTCAAGTTGTACAGTGTCAAAGGTGTCAGAGTCAATATTTCAGTCCACTAGTCCCATGACTCAAATTCCCTAACAACTCCCCTCCCCAGAAACAGGCGCCAATGGGACATTGGAGGACACAGGAGTACACCTCTTCCCTGGTTAACGCCTAATTTACGGATGGCTCATCCACAATCAAAAACGATGTGATTCACTGGAAGGCAGCAGACTACAGGCCAGAGGATAGGATGGCATGACCATCACGGAACAAGGAAAAGATAGGTCAGCACAAATGCTGAAGTCATCACAGCTTTGCTGGCAGCCAGGCAATCCAAAAAAGAAAGACAGAAATATTTATATTTGTTCACTGATTTTTGGTGAGTCATGAATAGCATTACTATTTGGTCAGGTAAGTGGAAACAGGCCTAGTGGAGAATAGGTGGTAAGGATATTTGATCAAAAGAAGCATGGTCAGAACTAGATAATATAGCACAGGATGTGAAAATAATTGTATAGCATGTGGATGCTCATAAGAAAAGACAAGATGAGATGCATAAGAATAATGATATTGTAGATAAATTAGCATCATTAATAGCTAAATTAAAATTAAAAGGAGAATACTCATTGGAAAATAGTGATCCTACTAAAAAATTAAGAGAGACCAATCACAGCTCCTGAAATACTGGACATACACGTCAGTTAGGACACACAGGCACACACGCAACCAAACAATGGTTCACTCAGAGAAACCTAGATGTAACATGGGAGCAAGTAAAAGCAGCGATCTCAAAATGTGAGCATTGCCCAGCAGCCAAAACCAGATTTAAACATAATTGCAGAGGTACTATTGGGACACCTACAGAAAATTTGTTCAGGTTAGAACCTCATTTGCAAGCTTTTGGCAAAAGTATAGTCTCTGCATAGAATATCAGTGGTATGAAGGATGTGAGCAATACAGGATGGCAATTAGGGTAACTCACCAAATGAAAGAATATATGCTAGATGTGTCCATGGAAGAAACCTCTCTAGATGACATTAATCCTTTAAAATGTCATTGGATAGAATTATGGACTAATGTCACTAATGCTGTGGCTAGATATAGCACACACTGGAGGCTTCACTCAGTGTTGAAGACTATGCAATTAAAAGAATCACAAGGCTACAGTGTTAGGGAAATATGATGAGAACCCAGTTTTTGATTGTGGGATAGCAATGAATTCATCCTATTTTAGACAGATGTTTGCACCATTGATTTCTCAAATGATTTACCCAATTGGTATGGAATACGATGAAACAACACAAGGCCTTGAGGAGAAGATATATGAATATGAGGAAGATTATTTTGAAGATACTTTCTCAAGTACAACCGCTAGTACTGGCATTACAACCAGTAGTACAGTAACTACTAGTGCTATTGCCACTACCGATATATCATGTGGCAATTTTATGAAAGACATAGCCATGAATGTTTCCTTGTGTAACAATGGAATTTTCATCAAACCACAGCTGATTAAATATGGCACACCCCCAGTACCTAAACCATGGGGCAACAGATGCCCACAAAGCTTGTGGAATAAACTAAATCACACATGGCATAAGAGTAGAACTCATGACAACAAGACCTTTAACTGATTGTGTGTTTCATACTTTCCCAATTTACCTTGGTATGGAAACCTCACTCCAATTGATATAAAAACTGGTGAGCCACTTCCAAATATATACCAAACCAAGGCTAACAATATAACAGTAAATCTAACTAATAACTATCCCAGAATAATGACCACAGAAACATGGCATTGGGATAAATGGGAGAGACTCCTACCTCTAGGAGTAGAACATTGGAGATACCCTATAGCTCTAACTTCAATACTACCACAACCATGAAGCAATGCAAGAGAACATTTAACAACAAAACCAACTTGCACATCTAAATTAGAAACTCATACATGTTCATTGGCCACAGCATTTAAACATATTTGTTCTATACCAACTTATAACAAACGAGTGTTTGCATGTGTAAGAAAGGAAGACTGGACAAGGTACATTAATGCTACCATGACAGCTGGTATTAATGTTACAAATAGCACCCTTGTATATTCCCAATAAATCTGGCAATAATACCATTAAAGATTTAACTAGACCATATAGATATGATGCAGTTGCAGGGTGGCTATTTAAAAAACAAGACTCCAATGTAACAAAAATAAGTGAATATTTATTTGAAATTAAATAAAAGCAGGTACTGGTGATACTTCCAGACTTCACTGCCCTTCATTTAGTGAAGATAGAAAGTGACACATTTGGCAACATATCAATGAGAATAAATGAAACACTTGGACTGGCATAAACCAACAGAACTGTTGGGAATGGTACATATGAATATATACAATGGAATACAACCATTACAGGATTTAGAAATTGGACAGGTAACGGAGCTGACAAGGCTAAATTTTATAACACTACCAAGAAAGGCTTTTTTGCTTTAGTAGTAAGGAGAAGCAATAATTCCATAGAACCCATACACCCAGGAAAATATTTACCTACTTCAAGAACTATATGGCATATATGTCATCACAATGCACTTGGGAAGGATGAATTTCCCATACCATGGGATATAAAAAATGACACAGGATATTAACATAGATATAATGTTACAATTTTGAAACAATTAATTTGACTCACCAGTTAAAAATATAACAGCGGCAAATTGGATAGGGACAGATGTTACAGAATATATACTGCCTAGAGTAATAATAGACACACCTATGACAACAGTCATGGGAACAAAATCTACAAACCCTACAAGATACCACCTCTCTAGGAAAAATTATCTTACAGGATTTAGAACTAATTTGAAATGGCTAAAAGATTTTAATGCCTCTTTTGAAAATGTGAGACAGACGAACCATGTAGGATTACCATATTACTTTTCAACAATAATGGTGAATCCTCAATATAGTCAGTGGAATGAAGTAGTTGGATAGCACATAAACCTAGGGGGATGGAAATTTCATTTTCAGAAGATTGGGACACGATAACATATTTACCAATAACACATTATATATGGCCTGATACTAAGTTAGAAGATCCTAAAATAATGTATAGAGGATCAATATGGAGAAATGGAACAGAATTTGCTTTGTATTCAGCACATTATCCACAAGGATATTTAGTACCACCATCTGGTAAACCTAAGGTGGTAACAGCACCATTTTTGGTACCATATTTAACTACTGTGGCTAACATGATACTCTTCCCAAGAATTAGGAAGATTCAACTCAATGTAGACCTGACAATGTTAAAACCTCCAGAGATATATTGTGGCACATCTTATTCTTGGACTCCATTGCAATATGGAACCCCTTCCAAAGTACGACACAAACCTTTGCAATTACTATTAGGAGCAGTTATTGGAGGAGCCCTTTTAGGAGGAATAATGGGAGGAAGAGTATCAGCTGCAGAAATCTTCCATATACAACAAGTAAACAGGAAAACAGCTGAAGCAATAGCAGCAATACCTAATTCTATAATGCACTGCAAGTAATAACACAGCAGATGCAAGCTGAAATTGATATATTAAAAGAAAGAATAGCAAACTGGAACGTAATGGTATCAGAACTGGATTACTTATTCAGTACAGGTATAGATAGAAGAACTCTAGAATTTCAAACTATTTTAGACCCTGATGGTAATAGTTAATGCCAGGATGGCTTATGTGAATTAAATCTAGTCCAGATATTTTTAGACAATGCATTAATGCATACCACACTAAGCCAATACCTCAGAAATGGACAGATGAGTTAGATCCTTACAGTGAAATGAAAGTAGCAAAATGGCTAACACCCATTGATACATTTTTTTGGATAAATATGAATGAAACACCTGCTTATATGCCTATTGCAGAATCCTTTATCTTAGGTGCAAATACATAGGTATACCCCCATTTACCCTTCAAACATTTGGAAGAGACTAGACTGACAATCACAACTATGACAGATACATTAACTGATACTGGTGATTGGACCTTCTTGGCTTGTACCAATTCCAATGCCAACTTGACTTGCACGAATCCCAATGAGACCACATATGAAGATGAGACTGAAAGATTTGAACTGCAACCTGGACACTACATGATACATAACTGCTCAGTAGCATCAATGAAGAACCAAATCTTGGTTACTAAATTATCAATACAAGTGAAACATTATTATGAAACTAGTTCCACTCTTGATGATGCATTGGAACAAGATCACTACACTAATTTTGTTAGTAAATTAACAGACATACAAGCAATTTCAATATTCAATGAGAAACAACTAAACAGCATACATGAAAAAATAACTAGAGCATAGAAGTCTCTTAGAGAATCAAGAATAGAGACTCATAATTTAGTGGGATTATTAAGAACCAACACCTATATACATAAAGATTGGAATAAGCAATTACAAAATGCAGATTCTGGGATTATTTGGCTAGATTACTTCAAATGGATTTAATATGTACACCAATATATACATGGTGGCATTGGATCAAAGAATGTATATGGATTATAATAATTGTTCTCATTGCATATATTGTCTTTAAGATCTTGATGTGTTTCAGAAATGCCAGGAAGAAGTACTAACATTAAAAGAACTAATACCAACAACAGGTCAGGAAGATGTGACCTGTTACAGAAACATGGAGTGAATAAAACTCTAAATTACTATTATGTAAAACATTTGATGCCACTTGCTGATATATTTTGAAGAATGGGAATACTTAGACATCCCACTTTAAATGACCTTTGTTATTTTTGTAAAAGTAGATTCTCTATGTTGTATTTGGGAAGGAGACTGGTTTCTAGATTGGATAAGTTAGATAAGGAACATATATCAAAATCTTTGGAAACATATTGTATTAGAGCATAAAGTAAACCATTCATTGAATTTTGTGCCTACATAGACTGGTATGATAGATATAGGAAATATAAATGTACAAGAGAAAATACCTAGCCAATGATGAGAGATTTACTATGCAAATTACCACAAGAGTTAGTGCAAGTATCACATTGTTCATTAGACATCATGAAAGACAGGATGATGAAGATAATGTAAATCCCCCAGCTGTGTCTGCTCAGTGATGCCTTTCATGTTGATATCATTTCAGGCATCAGGGGATGGTGTTGAGGGAAAGTCTAATATCATTGCTTCTGATAGGTTGAATTCAACGCTGAGATCTGGTTACTGCCCCTTCTGAGGCATTCTCTTGATTGGTTAATTAAAGTCACTTATGGCCAATTAGCTGGGCAGAAAGAGTATAGGAAGGCAGGACTTCCTGAGATTAGAACAGGAACCCTGGACACACACAGAGATTCTCTTTCCACCAGGAGACATAGAAGGAGACAGACGTCTGGAGAATGCTGGAAGGTAATCGCAGGCATATGACGGTTTGGGATTAGGTGATCCAGGTTAACTTAGAGTAGCTAATTGAGAGTCTGCCCAGCTAAGGGCTAAGCATTAAAACATTAAAAGGTCTTGGTGTGTTTAATTATTGGGGAAAAGACTGTGGCGGCTTATAGGCCCTCTGTCCAAGCAGTCCTGGGCCATTGGGCTTCCAGACTCCCAGACTCCCCTTGAGCCCAGGCGAATCTCCCGCCAAGCCGCTGGCCTAATATAACAACTTATATTAATTAACAGAGTTTAGGTTACAGGTGGTGTAGGCCACCCTTGGTCCCAGGGCTCTTTCTCCAGGATAAGTTAGGCAACCTGTTAAGGCACATGGGCCAGGCCACCTGCTCCTCTGCCAAGCTGCCGGCTACTCTGCCAGCCTAATCTTACAGTTTATATTTACTAATAACTACATTAATTAATTAATTTACAGTTTCAGATGGCGCCCAATGTGAGGCATTATGGGTAATTTTATTTTAAAAACTATAGAGAAAACTGCAGATTTTGAAACTATGATGCCGGTTGTTGACAATATGGCAATGTTTACTGCTGACCTCTATACTGTTTTTCAATCAGACTGAATGTTTTATACTGTTTACTTTTTTTTTCTTTTATTGGTTTGTCATAAGGAAGACGTCTGTTACACAATTTAAAAGTATGGAAATGCAGATTGAGGAGCTTAAGAAAATTCTGGCAGGGCAGGTGACTGGAACTGAGAAAATGCCAAGTTCTTTTCTAGCTAGGTCTCCACAGTTGCCATGTGTACCAGTAGAAAACCAGGTAGGCAATGGTGCTAATGTGTGCCCAAGTGTGCCCCCAGAGGAGCTGTGTGGTACTGCACAATCACCATAAGCTTTTCCAGTTATCTTTCAAATTAGGCCTGACAATAACGATGGTCAACTCCATCAGGAATTAACATGGCATCCAATAGACATTTTGGATTTAAAAAGATTTAAGGAGTCCATTGTCTCTTACGGAATGCATTCATCATTCGTTAAACAGATGTTAAATAATTGGGCTATACAAAATGAATCATTCCCCAAGACTGGAAGAGACTGATATCAGCTGTGCTAGAAGGTAGCCAGCAATTACAATGGTTGTCATGGTGGAGACATGAAGCCACAAAATTACAGCAACAAAATATGGCAAGGGGAATAAATGTTACAACCAACCAAATGCTTGGTGAGGGACCTTATGCTGACATATGGTTACAGACTCAGTTTGAAGATGTTGTGTTAGAACAATGTCCTGTTACAGCTCTGAGAGCCTGGGATATGGTTGCTGAGGCTGGGAAAAGGTTTACTTCATTTACCAAGATAATACAAGTATCTTGTGTCATTCTGTCTTCTTTGGATTCTGTTTGTAACTCTTCTTATTCTCCTTTTCCCTGACGATTTGATGATGGGACAGACCCTGACAACCCCCCTATCCTTGACCCTGAGCCACTGGACTGAAGTTAAAAAATAGGGCACATAACCTGTCAGTTGAGATTTAAAAAGGGAGATGGCAGACTCTGTGTGCCTCAGAGTGGCCTACATTTCAGGTTGGGTGGCCACCTGAAGGATCTTTTTCATTAGACAAAATTAGGAAGGTTAGGTCTAAAATTTTTAACCCAGGATCCCATGGGCACCAAGATCAAGTGCCCTATGTCTTGGTTTGGGAGGCCCTGTTGGTCTCTCCCCCTCCATGGGTCCAGCCTTTTGTTCCCCCCACAGGTTTATCTCCTCAGCTCCCTCCACCGCCCGCTCCGGCAGACTCCCCTTCTGAAATCTTAGCTCTGAAGCAGACTCTGGCCGAGAAGGAGCCTGTCCGAACTACGGATTCTACAAAGAAGATGAAGAAGATCTACCCCAACACTCAGACAGACCTACTCCTCCTGGACCCTCCACCACCTTATCCCCCAACCCTGAATCCCCAGCTGCCCCAGGGGGTCCTGGTCGCTCAACCCTTGGCCCCAATGGAACCCCTGCCAGAAGTCGAGGGAGGGGATCCTGCCAGAGGAACCAGAGTAGGATGGCAGGCACTCCAGACTCCACTTCACTCCCTCTCAGGGAGTACGAACCCCCTGATGACCAGGGGAACCAGATGCTTCATTATTGGCCATTCTCCACAGCAGATCTTTACAGTTGGAAAACTCATAATACTTCTTTCTCTGAGATACCACAGGCTCTAACTTCCCTAATAGAGTCACTTGTCTTCTCACACCAACCTACATGGGACGATTGTCAGCAGCTCCTACAGACCCTCCTCACCACTGAGAGTGCCAGCAGGTGCTACTTGGGGCCAGAAAAAATGTGCCTGGTGCAGACGGGCAACCAACTCAGCTGCCCAACAAGATTGATGCAGGCTTCCCTTTGACTAGACCCAACTGGAACTTCAATATGCCTGAAGGTAGGGAGCACTTGAAGGTTTACCATCAGGCTCTTGTGGCGGGTCTAGGGGGGGTGGCAAGATGCCCCACCAATTTGGCTAAGGTAAGAGAAGTGACTCAGGGACCAATTGAGTCACCGACGGTGTTTCTAGACTGATTGATGGAGGCTTTTCGGAGACTTACTCCATATGAACCTACCTCTGAGGAACATAAGGCCACGGTAGCCATGGCCTTTATTGATCAGTCAGCTCCAGATATTAGAAAAGAACTGAAGCAAGTGGTTTTTCTTGCCAAGAGAATGGCTTACCACCAATTCAATCATCTCCCACTGGAGATTCTTCGATGCTCATCTTCTACTTGGAGTAATATAGGGGGTGCTGTCAGGAGCTGACATGTCTCGATATCAAGAAATCTTAAGTTAAGAAAACATCTTTGAATGCCATATTCTGCAGATCTCTTGAGGTTTTTGAAGCCCTATCTATCTCTTATATTTAGATAAGCAAATATTGCTTGTCTCTTAGCAACTTGATTTCTGAGTAGCTTAGAAAATAACTGTGATAGACTGTCATAGTAACTAACAAAATGACACGTTTTCATGACTATTAGTTTCCGTTTCTTAATTATCCTAAACAGTTTATGTCGGTTGGTAGCGAGAAGTCAAAACTTGACATTTCATTTTTAAGTATTACTACAAACAATGATTGAATTGGTGGTAAGCCATTCTCTTGGCAAGAAAAACCACTTGCTTCAACTGTAGACAGACTTCTGTCCAAAAAGGACAAAACTTGGAAGCAG
>CAJQZJ010032031.1:17382627-17438541 GCA_907164525.1 Lophiomys imhausi | reverse complement strand
ATCATCATCCTCCCAGTGTGGGAGTGAACCCTAGAGGGTTGATGCCACTCAAAATCTGGCAAATGGACGTTACCCACATTTCAGAATTTGGAACCTTAAAATATATTCATGTATCTGTGGATACCTGCTCAGGTATCATACATGCTACACCTATGAGTGGAGAAAAGGCTCGCAATGTCATAGGCATTGCTTAGAAGCCTGGGCTGCATGGGGAAAACCACAGCAGCTGAAAACGGATAATGGACCAGCCTATACGGCACAGTCCTTTGTCTCCTTCTGCAACCAGATGGAGGTACAGCTTAATCACGGATTACCACACAATCCTCAAGGACAAGGAATTGTGGAGCGTGCTCATCGCACCTTGAAAGAATGCTTGCAAAAACAAAAAGGGGGAATAGGCCAAGGCCGTACCCCCAAGGAAAGAATGTCTTTAGCCTTATTTATTTTAAACTTTTTAAATTTGGATGCTCAAGGCCGCTCAGCAGCGGACAGACATCAGGATTCCCATGGTTCACCTAAAAGCATGGTGAAGTGGAAGGACATTTTGACAGGCTCTTGGCGGGGGCCTGACCCCGTGCTAACATGGGCGAGAGGGTCTGTTTGTGTTTTTCCTCAGGATCAACAAGATCCAGTGTGGGTGCCTGAGCGCCTTGTGAGGAAGATTCGTCATGAAAACCTTCCTAAGGATCCTGGTGATAGTAGCAGTGAGTATGTCAGGAATGACCGAGCCGAGATGGGGGATCCTGTCGATATTCCCAAAGCCGATGCCGGTCAGACATGATGCTATTCAGGTTTAAAAGAGATTTTGGCATCACTGCAGCTATTGTTACTGCTATCACTATTGCTGCTGTGGGAGCTACTGCCTCAGCTATTGCCTTGTCTAGTTCCATACAGACTGCCAATGCCCTGAATAACATCTCAGCCACTGTAACACAGGCATTGGATACCCAGACCTCTATGAATTCTCATCTCAATGGAGGCCTTATGATAGTTAATCAACGCATAGATTTAATACAAGAACAGATTGATTCTCTTTGACAACTAGCACAATTGGGGTGTGAGTGGAAATTGCAAGGTTTGTATGTTACTTCCGTGCAGTATCAAAATTTTACAAAGGCTGCTAAATTGTCTAGACAATTGTCAAAGTTCCTCTTACAGGATTGGTCGGCTGAGTTTGAAAATTTGATGAGAGAGCTGAGAGCGACAATCGTCCACATCAATTCTACTCGGGTGGATCTGAGCCTAGCTACTGGTTTGACTTCCTGGATACAGACAGCTATGGATCATCTTAAGGAATGGGCGGGCGTAGGCTCTTTGGCGATACTGATGATACTAGCCTCTCTGGTTTGCCTATGGTGCATCTACAAGATGAGAGCCACACAAAAGCGTAATGCAGCCATGATTATACAGGCCCTTGTCGCCATTGAGGCGGGCCAATCCCCTCAGGCATGGCTCGCTGCCATGAAGCCTTAAATCTTCACTAAGCACAGTCCCTGCCCACTGAGGTATTCGTTCCATGGGTATTAGGGTCTGGCAAGTCAATGACGGAGTAGACGGGTAAGTCTCGGCCACCTAAGACAGGGCAGTCCCGAGTGGGGAGGCTGACCCAGAGACGGGTAAGAGTTTGAGCATCGCCCTCCTACAGGCTCAGGCCCACCGTGAGATCCCCAGATAGAGGGATTACGAAGCCTTTCCAGGGACTTCTACCAACTTTAGAAAAAATAAAAAAGGGGGAACTATAGAGAGCTGCGATGTGCCGCGCCCTAAAGATGGCGCTGGTTTCCGCCTTCCACCAGCCCGACGGTGAGCGCTCTCGATGATAAACAAGTCCATATTTGGCTAAGACCGCTGATCTGGCTTGCTTCCACATACGTGGGCCTCTAAGATAGCACCATATGGCTTTACTTGATTGGCTGTTCATATAGTATTTAGCTTGTGGGTTGGGTCTGCCCGGGCATTCGGAAGACTGTTTTCAAGGGACCTGAATAAACTGCTGGAGAAGAGCTTTTGCGAGTTGCGTCATCCTTGCTGGTCGAGGGGGACGCAACACATGCCCCCAGAATTGAAGCATAACTTACAAATGTTAGGAAGCTGAGCACTTCTTCTGTAGAGCTTGGGGCTGTGAGACCACTGGTAACACCTACTGGAAGCCCCGCTCCACTTGGGACACTATTGTCATTGAGAGGGGTCAGAAAAACCAAAAAATAGATTGTGCCATGACTTTTCTCTGTAACCAACTTAACATTACCTTCACTAGCTCTGGGAAACAAGATCATGGGTGGATAAAAGGAAAACAATGGGGCATAAGTCTCTACCAGCCTGGCTATGATTCTGGTCTTCTTATAACCATTAGACTTAAGATAGAATCTCCACCACCTACTGTAATTGGCCCAATACAGTCCTGGGGCCCCTACCTCTTCCCAACAACCCTAACACCAGGTCCCCGGCAAAAGTGACCCCAAACACCCTACTCACCAGGATGCCAGAAGTTCCATCTGACCCTTCATCCTCCCAGGCTAGGATGCTAGATCTAGTCAACGGAGCTTACAAAGTCCTCAATGCCACTAACCCTGGGGCAACTGAATCTTGTTGGCTTTGCTATGCTGCCCCACCACCTTATTATGAAGCTGTTGGCATAGATGCTGAAATAAACACCACCTCCTCTCCCAAACAATGTAGATGGAAATAAGGTAGAGAAGCAAAGATAACTCCTCAGTGCCAGGAAAGGGAATTTGTATAGGCACCCCATCTGCCTCCCAAGGACACCTCTGTGATAGAACTGAATGTGTCCCAAGTTCTTCTGGGTACCTCATCCCACCTGATGAATGATGGATATGTAGTACAGGGATTACCCTATGTGTATCTTTAGGTGTGCTGAACTCGGCCAATGAGTTCTGTGTATTGGTACAGCTATTCCCCACGTTGATCTATCACGCAGATGCCTCCTTCTTAGATGCCTACGAGGGGAGCCATAGGACTAACAGAGAACCTGTAACCATTACCTTGGCCATATTGATGGGTATGGGGATAGCAGCTGGAATAGGAACTGGTGCTACAGTGCTAATTCAGCAACCACAGTACTATGTTAGCCTATGACAGGCAATAGACATTGGCCTTCAGGTATTAGAAGATTCTATTACCAAGCTCAAAGAATCCTTAACCTCCTTATCTGAAGTGGTTATGCAAAACAGAAGAGGGCTCCTGTTTCTTAAAGGCGGCAGCCTATGCACTGCTCTCAGAGAAGAATGTGTTTTTATGTAGACCATTCTGGGGTTATTACTGATTCAATGAACAAACTAAGGGAACGTGTAATAAAATTCTCTTGCTGTTTGCATCGACCCTCGGTCTCTGGTGGTCTTTGGGCATCAGGACCCCGGGTGGATCCACAGGGTCCAACAATTCCATGTGTGACCACCATGTGTTCTGGTTTGTTTCCCTGTTTCTATGGTAAATGGCATGACCAAAGTAACCTGTGGGGGAGCTTCATTTCATCTTACGGGTTACAACCCACCGTTAAGAGAAGTCATAATAGGAACTCAAGCCATGGAGGAACACTGCTTGCTGGCTTGGCCTCTCAGGCTTGCTCAGCTACTTCTCTTATACAGCCCAAGCCCACCTGCTGAGGGATGGCAAGAGCACTACTGAGGAAGGCACATGACACTGACCTCTGACCTTAAGCACATGCATGTACATGTGCATATACACACGCACATTCATATATACCACATACATACACACTAATAACCAAAGTAGCAGCTGCTTCTGGACAGGTGGCCAGGCACTGACACTGGGGTGGGCTTGAGGGGACTTTCTAGAGTGATGGGAAGATTTTCTTTTTGTTTTGCTTGAATTTGTATACTACATTGTGTGTAAACATTATCTCCAAAGATGAAATAGTTAACTATTGAATTCTGGGCCATGCTATGCAATAGAATATTCTGCAGAAAGGGAAGTGTTTTATGTCTGTGTTGCTCAATCCAATAGCCACTTGCTAAGCCATAAGGTAACATGGCAACTGGATTTGGTCTTACTGTACAAAGATCCTATCCTCTTGGCTTGGGCAGGGCAATCATGCATGTTACATACAAGTGCAGTCTCTAGGATCAAGAATGGTTAAGGGACTGCCCCAGAGTCATATGTCAACAAAATGGCCAAAGGTAGACATCCTAGAGTCACTCTATCCTGTGTGAAATTGTTCCTCTCACAACCTGGAGAGAGAGTGAGGCCTTAGAGCTGGTTCCTTAAAGGACTAAAGATCCCAAAGTCTCTTCCAGATACCAGGCACACACAAGCAATCCAGAAGGACAAGCTCTCTGAGGAGACATCTTTTGTCTAGCTTGTGTAATACTGTAGTCCATTTTTACATTTTTTTTTCATTTTATAAAATATTTAACCCCTGCTGGGCATGGTGGAACACACCATTAATCCCAGCACTCGGGCGGGAGGCAGAGGCAGGCGGATCTCTGTGAGTTCAAGGCCAGCCTGGTCCACAGAGTGAGTTCCAGGACAGCCAGGGCTGTTACACAGAAAAAAAAAAAAAAAAACTTAACTCCACACACAATCTCTCATTTCATCTTCACACCCTGGAAGAGAGCAATCATTTCTCTGTTCCTCCCTCTCTCGCTCCTTTACCGCCCTTCTGTCTGGATGGGAGGCAACAAGGAAGGGACACAAGTAAAAGTCAAGACTTCATTGAATTCTCATTTATCAGGTATATAACTTGACAACATGATGTGTATTTTTATCCGTGACTCAGTCTACCTATCAGTAAACTAGTACTTGCCATGCTGGGATGTTATGAGGACAGTCCATATAAAGGCATCACAACAACGACAGATGATGATGATATATGATATACTGCCCGTGTAAATGATAACCACAGAACTGAACTAAATACTAGATACCAAGAAGATAGATACTGTCAAATCTGGGTGACTACTGAGAACAGATGACACGTTTCTTCTGCTCTCACCTCCAAGAAGTTTGCCCTCAAAATACAATGGTCTTCATTTATGTATCTCTCATTTGAAAACTGTGTCCTTCCTAAGTCAACTGTGGACATGGATCAACCGGACACTCCTCTCCTTCTTTCATGATGCTCCACCCCCATTGCAAGTGGTGTGTTAATCTATACACACACACACACACACACACACACACACACACACACACAAATCCCTAGTGAGGAAATACTCTTTGTTCCTTTTTTTTTTTAACAGAGAGGTGCTAAGTGCCCCACTCAGAGCCAGCTATAAGCAAGATCTCTCTGAGATATCAGCATCCCATCACAGATTTTTCTAAAAAGTTCCCTGGAATGGCCTACCCCTTAACTGAGAAAGGCACTGCTGGAGTCGCACCCAGGTGTTCATCCTTTGAGGCCATGTGTCCGTCCTTTCCCTGGACTCTGGCTGACTGTGTTAAGCCACTCCCTCTGCAGCTGTGCCCCAGGTGATGAGAGGATCATTCCGTTCTAGGGAACAGCGGCTGTGGAGAACTCACTGGGCTGAGCACTGGGCCTGGGAAAGAAGTGGCTTGCAGCAGGATACAGACAAGACAAGGGGACTGGCTTCTGGAAGTTCCAGACTGAACTGCCACTCATGGCCACCACTGGGAACAGCTGGGAAAAGTAATTTGTTCACATTTTGGCTGTCAGAGCTTTCTAAATCTTGCTTAGATTCTGTCTTAGTTATTGTAACAGCTGTCATTATGGAGCCCCTCCAGTCTTGCCAGTCCCTGTGCTGACTGCCCCACAAAACACACTCTGTTCAGCCTCACCTTAATTAAAAGAAAGGCTGTGATATAGATCACACAGTCACCATCATTACTAGCTAACACGTGAGGATACCGACCTCTGCCGGAGGCCTGCCAGGCTCAAAAGTGATAGTCAAGATTGGATCCCAGGCGGCACGCTACCAGAACCTCATGATGACTGTGGGTCCTTTCTTCAGCATGGGGACATTTAAGACATATATGGAGAATCAAGTGCATTTCTGAATCAGTTTACAGTGAATGGAACTTCTCATTTAAAACTTATTTGGGGGAGTAGAGAGATAGCTTGGTAGTTAAGAACATTTGCTGCTCTTCTAGGGGACACAGGTTTGAGTGCCAGTACCAGCTTCAGGCGGTTCACTATCAACTGTAACTCCAGTGGGATCTGATGCCCTCTTCTGGTCTTTGTGGAACACAGAGAGAGAGAGAGAGAGAGAGAGACAGAGACAAAGACAGAGAGAGACAGAGACAGAGACAAAGAGAATCTTTAAAACATATTTGGTTAAAGAATTAAAATTAAGGGGCCAAGATGGTGGCGACCTACACTGACGCATTTTGAACGTGGGGGAAAAAAGAGCCATAAAAAACACAGAGTTATTGGGCACTGTGCAAAAACCGGAGGGGCTAGACGCCCCCCCCCCCCGCGGAACACTCACAGCTCCCAAGGGACTGTTAAAAGTCCCAGGGCAAGGCTCTCCCCATCTCTCACAGACACGGAAGCCACTAAACCCGGGATTCGGGAACTCCCATTTGGAGAGGCGCCTGGTAAGATCAACCCCAACTAACAGCAGGCAGAATCAGAGGCCACTTGGCGATAGTTCACTAGCCTATTGGACTCCCCACACCTCAGGTAGAACTTATACCCACTTAAAAAACTTTGCGAGATAGTGGATGGCTTAGCAAGGAACAAACAGGGGGCTCAGCGGGTGGTCCGTGGCCGCTCGTGAAGCAGAGGGCGGGAGGTTCCAAGAGAGCGCGGGAAGCTGGGAACACAAAGGTGGGCAGGAGGGGCCGAATCCCGCACACTCACAGTAGCGCAGCTGGGGAAGGAGCGCGGCAGGCAGGGCCAAATCCCCGCGAACCCACGGCAGGTCATCTGGGGAGAGAGACAGGCGTGGGCAGGGCCAGGTATCCGTGCACCCACGGTTGAGCTGCTGGGAAGAGAGGTCCACTCAGGCAGCCGGAGGATCCGGGGCTTGGGGTACCCACGGGACCTGTGGCAGCGCAGACAGGAAGTGAATCAGGCACAGAGTCCAGCCCTGTGGTGAGAAGCCTAGAGAGAAACCAGAAATCGGAACCATAGCTGTATCCTGGAAAATCCAGACATATTAGGTGTGGAGCCAGACCCTGTCAGTCTCCGTGACGACAAACAAAGCCCACAGAATCTGTGCCTGGGCAAACAGGCCCATACCATCAGAACCATTACAGGCTGATAACTCAGAGTGCAACATAGGGAAGTCTGAATTGGGAGCAGTGAAACAATCCTGGTCCATTACTCACAACCTGGGAATAGGCTGCACCAGCTCACAGTGCCTCAGGCGATTAAAACCACAGTGACCTTGAAATCCCCCTGTAAGCAACGACAGATAGCCAAGTAACTTGTCCCCTGCACCAAATCATCCACTGTGGTTCCAAGCACAGAAAACAGACAGCTAAACGCATCCAATGGCGAAAGGTCAAAAAAAAATTAGTAATCAAGGAATTATGACTCCAACAAAGCAGAATCATCCTAGCTCATCCAATTCGGATGACCACACACCAACAGAAACACATGAAAACATTGACAATTCTGCATTATGGAAAGTGACAGAGTCCCTGCAAGAAGAACCTAAATCTATGAAGGAATTCAAAGAAGCCACAATTCTACAAATCAAAACAAGGAATAACACCATTAAAGAGCTCCAAGCCAAGGTGACAGAGCTTGAACAGGAAAAGGAAAAAGCCATGAAAGATTTTCATACAAAAACAAGCAAGCTGGAGAAGGAAATGTACAAAACGAACAAAACCATACAAGACATGAAAATAGAAATAGAAACAATAAAGAAAACACAGTCAGAGTTAAAAGAGGAAGTGGAGAACCAAGGGAAGAGAACAGGAACTACGGTTGTGAGTATCAACAATAGGATGCAAGAGATGGAAGACAGGATCTCAGGCATGGAAGATTCAGTGGAAGAAATCAGTACAACATCCAAAGAAAATGAGAAGGCTAAAAAATCTCTCACCCACAACATCCAAGAAATCAAGGACTCAATGAAAAGATGGAACCTAAGAATTATAGGTATAGAGGAAAGAGAGGACTCCCGACTCCAAGGTCCAGGAAATATCTTCAACAAAATCATAGAGGAAAACTTCCCAAACCTGAAAAAAGAGATGCCAATAAAAATCCAAGAGGCTTACAGAACACCAAACAGATTAGACCAGAAAAGAAACTCCTCTCGCCACATAATAATTGAAACTCCATATGTACAGAACAAAGAAAGAATATTAAAAGCTGTAAGAGAAAAAGGTCAAGTCACATACAATGGCAGACCCATCACAATTACACCTGACTTCTCCCCAGAAACGTTAAAAGCTAGAAGGGCCTGGTCAGATATACTACAAGTCCTGAGAGATCATAGGTGCCCAGCCAGACTACTTTACCCAGCAAAACTCTCTATCAACAAAGATGGAGAAAACAAGATATTCCATGACAAAATCAAATTTAAACAATATCTACCCACAAACCCAGCCCTACAGAAAATCGTAGAAGGAAAATCCGAACCCAGAGAAGAAAACTCCACCCAAGAAAACAAAGGGAATAGAAAACCCCTCAGCAACTAAACCAAAAGAGGCACAGGATCACCACCTATACCAAACTAATGGGAAATAACAACCCCAGGTCACTAATATCCATCAACATCAATGGACTCAACTCCCCAATAAAAAGACGTAGGTTTACAGAGTGGATCCGCAAGCAAGACCCTTCCTTATGCTGTATACAAGAGACACATCTAACTATGAAAGATAGACACTGCCTCAGAGTAAAGGGCTGGGAAAAGGTTTTCCAAGCAAATGGACCCAGGAAGCAAGCTGGAGTAGTCATCCTAATATCAAACAAAACAGACTTCCAACTGAAGTTAATGAAGAAAGACAAAGAAGGGCACTATATACTCATTAAAGGGGATATTCATCAAGAGGAAATCTCAATACTGAACATCTATGCCCCAAATACAAAGGCACCTACTTTCGTAAAAGAAACACTTCTAAAACTTATAGCGCACGTCGATCACAACACATTAGTAGTGGGAGACTTCAACACCCCACTCACAACAAAGGACAGATCATCAAGACAGAAGACAAACAGAGAAATATTGAGTCTAATAGAGATCATGAAGCAAATGGACCTAACAGATATCTACAGAACGTTTCACCCAAACACAAAGGAATACACCTTTTTCTCAGCACCCCACGGAACCTTCTCCAAAATGGACCACATAATTGGTCACAAGGATAGTCTCAATAGATACAAGAAAATTGAAATAACACCTTGTATCTTATCAGACCACCACGGAATAAAGCTGGTCTTCAACAGCAAAAGAATCAACAGAAAGCCTACACACACATGGAAATTGAACAGCTCCTTACTGGATGACCACTGGGTCAGGGAAGAAATAAAGAAGGAAATCAAAGACGTCTTAAAATCCAACGACAACGAAGACACAACAAACCCAAACCTATGGGATACATTGAAAGCTGTGCTACGAGGAAAGTTCATAGCACTAAGTGCTTTCAAAAAGAAAATTGTGACAGCTCATATTAGTGAACTAACAGCTAAGCTGGGTGAATTTGAAAAAAAAAGAAACAAACTTTCCCAAGAAGAGCAGAAGGCAGGAAATCATCAAACTTAGAGCTGAAATCAACAACTTAGAATCAAAAAGAACTATACAAAGAAT
This sequence comes from Lophiomys imhausi, assembly GCA_907164525.1. Classification (NCBI taxonomy): domain Eukaryota; kingdom Metazoa; phylum Chordata; class Mammalia; order Rodentia; family Muridae; genus Lophiomys; species Lophiomys imhausi. The sequence goes on along the minus strand of CAJQZJ010032031.1, from coordinate 17,428,840 downwards.
CAATGAAACCAAGAGTTGGTTCTTTGAGAAAATCAACAAAATAGACAGACCCCTAGCCAAATTCACTAAAACGCAAAGAGAAAGAACCCAAATCAACAAAATCAGAAATGAAAAGGGAGAAATAACAACAGACATTGAGGAGATCCAGAAAATATTTGGGCATTACTTTAAAAATCTATATTCCACTAAATTTGAAAACCTAAGTGAAATGGACAATTTCCTCGATAAATTCCACCTACCAAAACTAAATCAAAATCAGATTAACAGCTTAAACAGCCCAATAACACCCAAGGAAACAGAAACAGTCATTAATAATCTCCAAACCAATAAAAGCCCAAGGCCAGATGGCTTTAGCACGGAATTCTACCGGACCTTCAAAGAGGAACTAACACCATTACTTTTCAAACTCTTCCACCACATAGAAACAGAAAGAACACTGCCAAACTCATTCTATGAGGCCACTGTCATTCTGATTCCTAAACCACACAAAGACCCAACAAAGAAATAGAACTTCAGACCAATCTCCCTCATGAACATAGATGCAAAAATACTTAATAAAATACTAGCAAACCGAATTCAAGAACACATCAAAAGTATCATACACCATGATCAAGTAGGCTTCATCCCTGGAATGCAGGGATGGTTCAATATATGAAAGTCTATCAATGTAATTCACCACATAAACAAGATGAAAGAAAAAAACCACATGATAATCTCGCTAGATGCAGAAAAAGCATTTGACAAAATCCAACACCCCTTCATGCTAAAAGTTCTGGAGAGAACGGGCATACAAGGACCATACCTAGAAATAATAAAGGCAATATACAGCAAGCCAGTAGCCAACATCAAATTAAATGGAGAGAAGCTTGAAGCATTTCCTCTAAACTCAGGGACAAGACAAGGATGTCCACTTTCACCATATCTCTTCAATATAGTACTTGAAGTCCTTGCTAGAGCAATAAGACAACTAAAGGAGATCAAAGAGATAAAAATTGGAAATGAAGAAGTCAAATTATCCCTATTCGCAGATGATATGTTAGTATACATAAGCGACCCCAAAAACTCCACCAAAGAACTCTTACAGCTGATAAACAACTTCAGCAAGGTGGCTGGATACAAAATTAACTCAAAAAAATCAGAAGCCCTTCTTTATACAACAAACAAATATACCGAGAAAGAGATAAGGGAAACAACCCCCTTCACAATAGCCACAAACAACATAAAATACCTGGGGGTAACTCTAACCAAGCATGTAAAGGACCTATGTAACAAGAACTTCAAGCCCCTGAAGAAAGAAATGGAAGAGGCCTTTAGAAGATGGAAAGATGTCCCATGCTCATGGATAGGTAAGATCAACATAATAAAAATGGCTATCCTACCAAAAGCAATATATAGATTTAATGCAATTCCTATCAAAATACCAACACAATTCTTTATAGACCTGGAAAAAGCTATTCTCAACTTCATATGGAACAACAAAAATCCCAGAATAGCTAAATCAATCCTGTACAATGAAAAAACATCTGGAGGTATCACCATCCCAAATTTCAAGCTGTACTACAGAGCAACAGTAATAAAAACAGCATGGTACTGGTATAGAAACAGACCAGTGGATCAATGGAATCGAATTGAAGACCCAAACATGGATCCACACACCTATGGCCAACTAATCTTTGACAAAGAAGCCAAAAACGCACAATGGAAGAAGGACAGCATCTTCAACAAATGGTGCTGGTCCAACTGGATGTCCACTTGCAAAAGAATGAAATTAGACCCATACCTATCACCTTGTACAAAACTTAATTCCAAGTGGATCAAAGACCTTACCATAAGGCCAGCCACACTAAAGATACTAGAAGAAAAAGTAGGAGAAACCCTCGAACTCATTGGCACAGGTGACAACTTCCTGAACAGAACACCAACAGCTCAGGACCTGAGATCAACAATCAATAAATGGGACCTCATGAAACTGAAAAGCTTCTGTAAGGCAAAGGACACTATCATTCAAACAAAACGGCAACCAACAGACTGGGAGAAAATCTTCACCAACCCCACATCTGATAGAGGGCTATTATCTAAAATCTACAAAGAACTCAAGAAACTAAATGCCAAGAAACCAAATAATCCAATCAAAAAATGGGAGATGGAGCTAAATAGAGAATTCACAAAGGAGGAATCCCTAAGGGCTGAGAGACACCTGAAGAAATGTTCAACATCCTTAATCATCAGAGAAATGCAACTCAAGACGACCCTGAGATTCCACCTAACACCTGTTAGAATGGCTAAGATAAAGAGCTCAAATGATAGCGCATGCTGGCAAGGGTGTGGAGAAAGGGGAACCCTACTCCATTGCTGGTGGGAGTGCAGACTTGTGCAACCACTATGGAGGTCTGTCTGGCGATATCTTAGAAATCTAGGAATAACCTTGCCTCAGGACCCAGCCATACCACTTCTGGGTATACACCCAAAGGACCTCTCACGGAGACATAGGGAAGTCTCCTCATCTATGTTCATAGCAGCCTTATTTGTAACAGCTAGAAACTGGAAACAACCCAGATGTCCCTCAACTGAAGAATGGATTAAAAAATTGTGGTACATCTATACAATGGAATATTACTCAGCTATAAGAAACAATGAAATCATGCAATTTGCAACCAAATGGATGGATCTAGAGGAGCTCATCCTGAGTGAGCTAACCCAGTCTCAGAAGGATGCACATGGCATCTATTCACTTATAGTAGGATTTTAACTATATCGTACAGGATATCTATACTACAACCAACACACCAAAAGGAACATGGACATAAATTTTTTTTATCTTTTTCTTTTTCCTTTTTTCTTTTTTCTTTTTCCTTTTCCCTTCTCTTTTTTCCTCTCTTTTTTTGTTGATATTCTTTGTTTTTGTGGGTTTGTGTGTTTGTTGGTCTTTTTTTTAGTATTCCCCCAGTAGCAAGGAGACACCTTTCACTGGCAGTACTGCCTCGTAGGGCTCGGAGAATGAAGAGGCTCTTGGCCCTCATATGACTCCTGATCTGTGGTGAGAGACTGTTAGGCAGGGACACTCCACCCCAGAGGAACAAGACGGAAGGGTCAGGGGTAGAGCATGGGAGGGTGGGGCTGGGAAGCAGGAAAAGAGGACAATATGATAAGGATGTAACCTGAAGCAACAAACAAATTTATTAACTAAAAAAAAAAAAAAAAAAGGCAGGTGGCAGTGCTGAAACACTGTGAATGGAACAGAGGATACAGCCATTCGGCCTGGGTTTGCAGACCTCCAGGTGTCGAGAAGACGTGGAGCTAAGGTAAAATACAAGAGAATTGTGGTATTGGCCCATGCCTTTGAGGGGGGGTGGAGCACCGTAGAGTTGGTGGTCTTATGTATTCTGGAGTCATACGGAGCGGGGTGGTGAGGGTGCATACTCTTGGTCCCACCATTCAAGAAGAGTACACCCTTGGTCCCAGCTCCCAGCACACTGGAGACAGAAACGGGCAGATCCCGGAGCTCAGGGTCAGCCTGATGCAGGGCAAACTCTAAATAGAGAAAGACTTCGATCCAGGAGTGGTGGAACACATCTTTGATCCCTTCAGATGGGAAACACAGGTCTCTGATCCCAATAATTAGAGTTCAGAGACACACACATGGGATTTGGAGGGACCTAGGTTTGGAGGCTACTTACAAAAGGCCTTCTCGATGCAGGCAGATTGTCCTTTGGGATCTCAAAATATATACACTAGAGCTGGTTTAGCTCCAAGGTGACAGAATGATTTCTTCTTTAACCCGGATTGAAAGATAACGCTTTGTATGTTGTCAGAAGGCCAAATTTGCTTCAGGAGAAGTACTACCTAGCCCCCCCATCCCCCCCAAAAAAAAAGAGGGCAATTGTCCTAGGGTTGGGATTGGGGCAGGGCTCTGTTCTTATCATTCCAGGAGAATCGAAGAGTCCATTAGGGGAGCCCGGGGACGGCTGGACAGCGGAATCCTCAGCAGAGAGCAGAATCAGGCACCAAGGAGGACGAGTGACCCAGTTGATTCTGCCTGGCAGACTTCCTCAATAGCTTTCTCCATCGGGGGCCTGCAACCACCACAGCAATCCAATGTCACTGGGACCTCTCAGCTCTACACAATGCCCCGGGAGGAACCTCAGTGAAGCTTGCAAGATCAGCTTCTGCCTACAAACCCCTTAGGTCATCTAAACAGCTGAGAACAGAAGGACTGAACATAAAAGGAGGGTACTAACATTTTTAATCATTTTTCCCATTTGGGTTCGGGCCCCAAACAGGTCTACTACGACCCAAATCAGCAGGAAGTCACTTTAAGAGAGCGACGTCCCATGCCCAGTGGATGGGGAAGGTGTTTCTCCGCCCTTCTTTTAGGTTATTTGAAGGATAACTGAAAACTCTGATATGTAGGGGAAGAGACTACAAGCTGATAAATGGTCCTGTCTTAATGGGTTTTGGAGGTTAGCCCCAGGGAATTCCTACTTTTCCTTTTCTGTATCCTTCTTCCTCTCCTATGTAGGAGTGCATGGGCTTGAGAAAAAGGAGATATAGACATAGCACAGGAAGGTCCAAGAAGAAGGGGCAGATTATTGAATATGCCCTTATACCTTTGTATATTGATACAAAATTAGTAGTTTATTTGGCTAAAGTGGTATTGACCATTGTTTATTGTGCAAAAATAAGATTGTATTGGATTACATCGGTATTGATCTTTGTATATTGATACAAAATTAAGATTATAGTTGGCCACAATGGTATTGACCCTTGCATATGGACGTAATATTAAGATTATATTGGGCTACATAGGCATTGATCTTGGTACATTGATACATACTTAAGAGTATATTTAACCACAATTGAATAGATCTTTGTATATTGATACAAATTTAAAGGTAACGCTTCTTAATGGTATCATACCTAGAGATACTTAAAAACAAAATGTGAAGCTCTGACCTCTTGATACCAACCGTCTAAAACGGTCTAGGATAATTAAAACAAACTCCTAGTCATGCAAACATGTCACTTTGTTAGCTACTATGACAGTCTATCACAGATATTCTCTAAACTACCCAGTAATCAAGTTGCTAAGAGACAACAACATTTGCTTATCTAAATACAAGAGATGGGTAGGGCATCTTCAAAAACCCCAAGAGATCTGCAGAATATGGCATTCAAAGATGTTATCTTAAATCAAGATTTTTTTTTGATATCGAGACATATCAGCGCCTGACAGCACCCCCTATTCTACTCCATGTAGAAGATAAGCATCGAAGAACCTCCACTGTAAGATGGTTGAATTAGTGGCAAGCCTTTCTCTTGGCATGAAAAAACCCCTTGCACCAACTGCAGACAGACTGCTGTCCAAAAAGGACAAAACTTGGTAGCAGGGAAGTTGACAGCCTAACTCTGCCAAGACAGGGTAGGTAAGTCCTTCATAATCCCTGCTCTACAACAAATGTCTGTCAGAGAAACAGGACCCAAAGGCTGAAGACTGATGCTGGAATGTATGGAGAGAAAATGGGAACTGTCCAGGCAGTCATTGGTATGTTCTTTCTTAGTTTTGGAAGCTGCAGGCCCTGCACTTCCTATATAAGCATATATATTTATCCCTCTCAGGTCTCTGAGGTGGTTGAAGAATAGACAGCTAGAATCTCATAGTTAAATTTTGAATTGTTTAGGATCAAGAGGGTGTTATAGATCTAAGAAGATACTCTTAAAAGTGTGTTGCAAGAAAGTATGAATGTTGAGTCACATATAGACCTTTAAACTCATGGAGTTGGTTAGATAGTAGAATGTTAAAGTCAGGGGCGAAATATGTATAAACTGGACATTGGGAATGTATACTGGGCCATTTAACTCTCATAAATGTGGCATATTTATATCTATTGTTTTGTATAATACTTACTGTTATAAGAGAAGGAACCATCTGTTGGACTGAAAGGGGAAACTTCTGGGGAGAAGAGGGTGGAAGGGCGGGATAGGAAGGGGGAATAGGGAGGGGTTTGTTACTGAGATGTAACTTGAAGAAAAAAAAATAAAGTATTTAAAAAAAAAAGAATGAAAGTTAAGTTTCTCTTTGTTTCTTTTACCAGTCCCTTCCCCTAACAGAAGTTTCTGGTCCTGTTTTTATTTTATTTCTTTGTTTGTTCTTGCTATGACGTAAATCATATAAAATGCCCTTGTCTCTGAGCTACACAAATTCCAGGCTGACCTCTGAGTGGTGGACTTTTATCTCTGCAGTTTGCAGCTGGTAGCTATCACAACATTGACCCATGGTCCAATGTAGATATGGGCCACTGGGCTTCAAAGGGAGCCCCATGACCTCCCTGAAACCTACTCTCCTCATCTGTCAAATATGTTGAAGCCCTGCAATTAAGCACAGTGGCCAAGAGTCACCCATGCCACCACCAATGAATCATTCCTACCCACTAATGTAATCAGCCCAGTCCTCTAAGGTAGGCTCTCAGCACATCTGAGGAAGTAGAGACTGCAAAGGACACATAACTTGACCAGGGCTAGACAACTATTGTCTAAGGTGCCTGTTTATTCCCTCTAACCTGACCCACAGACATGCCTGTAGGTTCCCTGTAAGCCAGAGTAAAACTAGCACAGAGATGAATATAAACATGTTCCCCACTCCCAACCTCCAAGCATGTGAGCTCCCTGAGAAGCCTCAGTCATACTTAGACCTTTTCTGTAGGCCTCTAGACTCTAGAGGGATCTGTTTCCTATAAGCTTAAAGTCTAGTCTGCTCTCCGGAGGCCATCTCTAGAAGTACAACCCTCCAGAGATTCTTCAAACACAGGGCAGGTGGATCATGAGTGTTTCTACAGAAAGCCAGGCATTTGTCTTTTATGGAGGTAAAAACCTGATGCTGGTGATGCCTGGTGGTCACCCAGATGCTGCTTCTCCAACCCCAACACAGTGTGCCCACATTGCCTTACCAGATTCCCTTCAACTACCCATGCTGAACCAAGTCTTGTCAAGGGACAGAGACCTTGGGCAGCTAGCATCGAGCATCTCATTAAGGACCTTCCTCCAAGGATTACTGAGGACCCTCTGCTCACACCCCCTCTGGCCCTTCTCATCCTCCCTCAAAGAGACATTTGCTAAAAATTCTCCAATCCTCAGTTTCTATATTTGTAAAATGAAGTCAATGTCAGGTCCAAAAGAAACTCAGGACAAATGGCTAACTGTGATGTCTATTAGCATACCAAAGTGCATGCTGGGCTCTAAGGCTCTCTGCAAGTACCTTTACAGAGTCCCATGCTAGGTAACATCCTACCTTCTTTCAGCTCTTCTCACTCCGCTCCCACCCTAAACTTCTCCAGTCCATGAGCTTCCCTTCCCCCAGCTTTTCATTCCTTATATAACTCTGCCATTTTGGCCTTGTGCTCTCTTGGTTTTCGGCCCTCTCTTGGCCTTCTGTGTCTCCTTTGCTCCCTCTCTCTTCTTCCTCTCTTTCTCCCCCACTCTCACCTCCTACCCCCACCTCATGGCCCAGTTCAGTCTCCTGGCCATGTTCAGTGTAGTACTTTCTCTGCTTGCTCGGGACACTTCCAGATGCCTCTGGCTGTGCCCTCCCCTCACATCTACGATAAAACCTTCTCTTTAATCCAATCTTGGAGTGGTCATGTCCTCATTTCATTGAGTAGTCACATCTCTTCCATAGGGTGGCTGTTTTAAAGATGACACGTGTGACTAATCAGAAAGTATCTGCAACACAAAACCGCATGGAGCTTGGGAAGTTTAGCCATGCCTGGTAATGCCTGGTGACAGTAGGTGGTAACTGAGGACACAAAGGAAAGCCAATTGCTTTGTTAAAGTTTAAAGGCTGAACGCCAGCTTCCTCTGGGTTGAAAATAGAAATGAACAGAGGCAAAAAGTCCAACAACCTATGAACACCATTTCTTAGCTTTTCTAGTGCTGCGACCAAAGAACAAGTTAGGGAGGAAAAGGTGTATTCCGTTTGTGCTTCCATTTCACAGTCCATCACTGAAGGAAGTCAGGACAGGAGCTGAAGCCTGGCACAACCTGGAGGCAGGAGCTGACGCAGAGGCCATGGAGGAGTGCTGCCGACTGACTTGCTTCCCATGGCTTGCTCATAGAACCAGGACCACCAGTCCAGGGATGGCACCACCCACTAGGGACTGGGGCCTCCCACACTGACCACTTAACTGAGAACATGCCTTACAGCTGGATCTCATGGAGGCATTTCCTCATCTGAGGCCCCTTCCTCTCTGATGACTCTAGCTTGTGTCAAGCTGACACACAAAGTCAGTGCATGCTGGGACTTTCTTCTTAATATAAGTGAACCAAAGCAGACCCACTGTCTTGTTTTTCATATGCTCCTTTATTTGCTCTTCCTACCCTGCTACCACAACCACCTTTCAAACCATTTAGGAATGGCTGGTCAAGAAGCACTGTCCTGGGAGATTGTGAAGGAGTCTTCCAGGGAGACGGATGTTGATGCTCTAAGAAGCTTTTTCAATCTTCTTTTCCCAGCTTCTTCCTTGACTCCTCCCCCACTCTGTAATGGACAATTACAATATCTAAGGTGAGCTGTGACTTAAGGCAGGGCTGACTGACTAGAGACATTAATAGAAGGCTCGAGATCAGTGTATTAAGAGGAATCTTAGTGTTAGGGACTGGAAAGACATCTTAAGGGTGCTTTGTACACTCTGATTTTGTATTCACCCAAGTTCTTGACCAATCTACATGAAAATTGAAGGCAACGATGATAAAACTGAGACTCAGGGTATCATAGCCACTAGTGACTGGGCCAAGGTAGGATCCAGCCTCACCAGCTTGTGTTCTTTGCCCTTGCCAGAGGTTCTCTCTTAATCACTTTAGCAGAGCATGCCATGAAACCCAGATTGAGTGGCTAAATGAATATTCATCTGTCTTTGAGTTATTACCTTCTAATGACATGCCAAGCAATAGTTGCTGAAAGACTTACATACACTGTCAAACTAAACCTATAAAATAATCTCTCAGAAGAGAGGTTATTTCATACTGTAGTTTGCTTACTGTTGCTTTGATTACAAAAACTGACCAAAAACAACTTTGTGAGGGAAAGGATTTATTTCTGCTTTCAACTTACAGTCAGTCCCTCATCAAGGGAAAAAACCTGGAGCCAGAAACTGAAGCAGGGTCTTTCACTGGGCCAGAAGCTCACCGTTTTGACTATGCTGGCTGACCAGTAAGTTCCAGGAATCTGCCTCTCTACCTCCTAGTGCTGGTGTTCTTAATCGTCTGTGCTAGTCTGACACTCTCTTTGCCTAATCCTCGAGTTACTTGATTTTTAGTGCTCTCTTTGCTCCAGCTGAATCTTCCTTATGTCTCCTGGACCTCTGCCCATGGCTGAATCTCCTATTTCTCTCCTCTCATTCCTCCTGCCCTCCAGGGCAGAAAGTCCAGCCCTATTCTCTCCTTTGGTCAGTGATTGGCTGTAAGTTGCTTTACTGGCTTATCAGGGGACAATTAGGGAGCAGTTTACACAACATTGAGACAGGAGATTCTCAGAACAAGGATTGCAGTCAGATATGGGGGGAGGTACAGAAATCAGCATTTGAATTACATAATAACCTTATGCCTACAATCTAGAGACCATACTTATTTCTAGAATTCTGTCTTATCTGCATTTTGACTAAATCCCCCCCCCCTTTTACTAATTACTTATATGCTTGAAAGACATTATATTGGCATGCCTCTAAAATGCTGTGTCCTGGGATGGGGACAAGAATCCATGGGTAAAGCACTTACTGTAGAAATGTAAGGACATGAACTTGAGTCTCTACAATGCACTTAAAGCTGCATGTCTATAATGGTAGTAGCCTTCCAGCAAGATGGGAGGCAGAGACAGGAGAGTCCTGGATACTATGGTCCAGCTAGCTTGGTCTACAAAGCACAGCAGCAAAAAAAAAAAAAAAAAAAAAAAAAATGAGACTCGGGCTCAATGAAAATGAGGTTGTCCTCTCACCTCCATGTGTGTGCTGTGGGCACATGCATGTACACACACACACACACACACACACACACACACACACACACACACAGTATGTCTGCAGTCAGGAAACAGAAAGATGTAAAGTAAAACAAGTGCTCTGCTGGTTTTCTACTTTTCATTCAACCCTGGATTTTAGTCCATACCATGGCACCACCACCATTAATGCGGGGCTTCTTAGTTCAATTAACCCAATTGTGATGTTCCTTCATAGGCATGCCCAAGGGCTAGCCTCATCTCAGTGGTCACTCACTGGTATGCCAGAGGCTTACCTCCTAGGTGGTTCCAGACAATATTCACACCATTAACCTTTACAACGAGGAAGTGAAAACTTTCATCTTTTACGACGTATCTAAACTGAAAACATGCCAGGATAGCCCCAAATACCCCTTTTCTGCCCACCCCCCACCATCTTGCTTTTCTGTTTTACCTGAAAACTTTTTGTTTCACAATACTTTGTGGTTGTGTTTCTATGCCAGTTCACATGTCACTACCCCTCTGGTGAGGGGACACTTCTTTATTAGGCTAGCCACCATGAGATACTTAAGGTTTTTGTTATTAAAATGCTACTGTAACTATACTGGTATACATTGTTTTATCAGTTCGCAGAGGCTCAGTTTTAGACTTTTAATTCTGTGAAATCTTATAGTTGCAGTAACAGGCAGGTGGCTGTCTTGATAGCTGTCCATCAAGCTTATCAAAGCCAATCATAGTGTTGCTACTTTCTGTTTAGCAATAGATATAAGCTCTACTGTGTCTTGAGTTTGTCTCAAAGGTTTATAAATGTTTATGCTGTGAGTTGACAATGACACAAGAAGTTATTGTTCATTTCAGAATCCATAGAAACAGAGAGCCAAGGTGACAGGGGCTCCGCCCAACAAACCGGAATTCCAGTTCCGGGGATCTGGCGCCACCTGCTGGCCTCCTCGAGCACTTGCATGCATGCGATGCAAGCGCGTCCTGGGGAAGCGCACAGGCACATGAAACTAAAAGTAAATCTTAAAAGCAGAATGCTCTTTACAATTAGGGAAAACTATGTGCATTGTTCTGAGGGACATGAAAAGGAGTGTCTGTGGTGCGGGCAAACCCTGGCGGTTGCTTCTGGCTACTTTCCCGCACGTCACTCTGCTGCATGAGTTTCCTCAGGGCGTTTTTATGTGTGCCATTTGTCAAAATAAGCTAACTCGACAGGGCTAACTGCCTTGACCATGAGAACTAGCTTGCAAAGCTACAATATCGGGTGGACATTTCCCAAGGTTTATATGAAAAAGGCTTGTACTCACATACCACTTCATTGAAAAAAAATACTATGCTGATAATGCAAATTGAAATTCACGTTTGGAGTTTTCCCAACTTTTTTTTTTTTCATGTGTTTGAATAGCAGTCTAAACCATGCTTCTTTGTAAAGGAAAATGGGGGCAATGGGTAGCCACCTGACAGGACATGGTATGCAGTCTTTTTGATACCCTACCCAGAGTGTGGAGTGCTCTAATAGCTGGTTTACAAGTGCTTTGTAAGTCAGTGATTTCCTTGCTTAAGCAAAATTGAAGAATTAATCAAATTATTAGCTGATACAGTATTAAAAATTGTTTGAATGATACCTTATGTGATTCTAGCACATAGGTTATTAAAAATTCAAACAGCCATGACAAAACATATCCCATTCTTTCTGTGAGCGATTCATCATGTTTATGTCTATAAAAACAATAAGAGGAAAAAAGGTGGACCCTGTCTTATTCTGGCAATAGGTTATATTCTACTATGGGCAAGTAAGCTAATTACTTGGAAAAGGTCCCCATTTGTCTGGTTAGCTAATGCACTTCCTTTGCCACTTTTTGGGGTTTTTTTTAATGAATTTTAAAATATACTTATGTTTTGATTATATCATGAAGATTGTGATATACCTCAATCCAAGACATTTTTAAATAGAATTTTTATTTATGTGCGTGTGTGTGTGTGTGTGTGTGTGTGTGTGTGCATACAGGCAGTTGTACACAGGTGGAGGTCAGAGGACAGTTTATGGGAGTGAGTTCTCTCCTTCTGCCATGTGGGTCCCAGGGATCGAACTCGTGTTGTCCAGCTTGGCAGCAAGTGCCTTTACCACTGAGCCATCTTGCTGGTCCCCAGAGACACACACAGTCTTAATCCTTCAATGTATGGCTTCAAGAATCATGTGATTACTATATGTATATACTATATGTATATGATTACTATATGTATGCTTTTATTGTAGAAACACTGGCTAATATATGCACAAAGAATCCTGTGAGATGGAGAGGCTGCATACCAGAAAGCTGATTTACAGTAATCAGTAAAGTGCTTGCCATGCAAGCATGAGGGCCTGAACTCAGATTTCCATCACCCACATAGAAGTCTAGTTATCCCAGGCTGGGAAGGTAGAAACAGATGGAACTCTGGAACTTGCTGACCAGCCGGTCTAGTCAAACCCATGCATTCCAGTTCAGTGAAAGAGCCTGTCTCAAAAAGTAAGATCTAGAGTGTTTAAGAAAGTATCTTCTATACCTTAAATTTAAAAAAAAGCAGATGGGGGGTGAGGGGAAAGAGGGTGAGAGGGTGAGACTGGAGGGGGGAATAGGGAGGGGATTGTGATTGAGATGTAACTTGAATAAAAAAAGAAAGCATCTTCAACAAATGATGCTGGTCTAATTGGATGTCAACATGTTGAAGGATGCAAATAGACCCATATTTATCACTTTGCACAAAACTTAAGGAAAGACCTAAACATAAAACCAGACACACTAAATCTGATAGAAGAGAAAGTAGGGGAAGGCCTCGAATTTGACACTGGAGACAACTTCCTGAACAGAACACCAATAGCTCAGGCTCTAAGACCAACAATCTTATGAAACTGACCTCATGAAACTGACAATCTTCTGTAAGGCAAAGGACACTGTCATTAGAACAAAATGGAAGGTCACAGATTAGGAAAAAGTCTTCACCAACCCCACATCTGACAGAAGGTTAATATCCAAAATTTACAAAGAACTCAAGAAATTAAACACCAAGAGATCAAATAATCCAATCAAAAAATTGGGCACAGAGCTAAACCAAGAATTCACAAAAGAGGAATCTCTAATGACAGAAGAGACACTTGAATGCTCAACATTCTTAATCATCAGAAAAAATTCAACTCAAGATGACTCTCAGGTTCCATCTCAAACCCATCAGAATTACTAAGATCAAAAACTCAAATGACAGCGCATTGCTGGGCAAGGATGTGGAGAAAGGGGAACACTCTTCCATTGCTGGTGGGAGTACAAACTTGTACAACCACTAAGGAAATGAGTCTGGCAATGTCTAGAAAACTTGGAATAGCTCTACCTCAAGACCCAGCCATACCACTCCTGGGTATACATCCAAATGACTCCTCACCAAACAACAAGGAGATCTCCTCAACTATGTTCATAGCAGCTTTATTTGTAATAGCTAGAAACTGTAAACAACCCAGATGTCCCTCAACCAAAGAATGGATTAAAAAAAAAAAAAAACTGTGGTACATTTACAAAATGGAATACTACTCGGCTATTAGAAACAAGGAAATCATACAATTTGCAGCCAAATCGATGGAACTAGAAAAGCTCACCCTGAGTGAGCTAACCCAGATCCAGAAAGATGCACATGGCATCTATTCACTTATAACTGGATTTTAGCCATATAGTACAGGAAAACTATCCTACAACCCACAGACCCAAAGGAACAGGAACATACCATAACTATCCTATTAGAAATGTCACCCAGCAGCAGGTCAAAACAGATGCTGAGACACACAGTCAAACATTAGGTGGAGCTCTGGGAGTCCAGTATAAGAGAGGGAGGAGGAATAGAGAGACCAGGAGGGGTCAAGATCAACACATAAAGATCAACAGATCCAACCAACCTAGGTCCCTAGAGGCTTACAGAGACTGAAACACTAACCAAAAAAAAAAAAGAAGAAAAAAATTTAGACTTGATCTAGACCCCCTATACAAATATAGAGGATAGGCAACTTGATCCCCATATAGATCCCTTAGTAAGTAGGGGTGGGACAATCTCAGCCATGGACTTTGTTACTGGTTAGTGGGACATTTTATCCTAGTGGAGCTACCTTGTTGGGCTCCAGAGCAAGAGGAAGCTCTTAGCCCTCAGGTGACTGATGAAGTGAGGGGAACTGATATGAGGGGGCCACCCACACTAGAGGAGTAGGATAGGTGGGAGAAGGGGTGAAGGATGGGAGGGGAGAGCCAGGAGGGGAGAAGGGAGGGGGCTGTGAGATGTAACTTGAATAAATGTGTTGTAAAAAAAAACACCAAACATCAACTCCTGTAGAGAAGTGCACACACAAACATGTTAACATGCTTCCCCCTAAAATACACAATGATGCAAAGACTTTAAAGGATTTCAAAAAGAAAACTGAAGCATAGTTGTTGAGATATGGTGAGTTTTCAAATAGCCAATGGTTAATATTGAATTATTATTTTATATTTGACTACTTTGTGTGCTCAGGTGCTTGTGCACGTGTGTGTATTCCTGTGAAGGACAACTTTTGGAGTCATTCATCAAGTACCATCTATGTTTTTAAATTAAACACTGTGTGTTTGGATCTGATCCACCCCATTTCTCCGCGTGCCCATCTCTTCTTTTTCCTCCGAACTTCAGGTTCATATGTATTCTTCACTTCTCTCTTCTCCCTCCCACATCCTCTTCACTAAGGTACACGTAGCACTGCTTGTGTGATCATGAGTGTAGGACCATCTGCTGGCGTGTGGGAAGCCTCTCAGGGGCTGTATCCCCAAAGAAAACTGACTCTCCCTCCCCAGCAGCCATCAACTGTCTGTAACTCCCTTGAGAGAGGTCCTTTCATTGGCTTGGCACTTGCCAATCAGGATAAGCTGCTGGGCCAGAGGATATCCTGGCTAGAGGATCCTCTTACCTCTGCCCCCGGCACTAGGATGACAAGTGCACACTACTCTGGCCTTTTTTAAATGTATGGTTTTGGGAATCGAACTCGGGTCCTCATGCCTATCCAGGAAGAATTTAGTCAACTGAGCCATCTCCCAGGCCTCCTGGATATATTTTAAAGATCATTGTGATCACTTTGAGATGTTAATAGTCTCAAGAGGTCAGAATTATATTCTATTTAAACTCTTAATTTTTTAGAAGTTGCTGGGTGTGGTGGCACTTATCTATGATCCCAATACTTAGAGGCTAAGGCAGAAAGATCATGAATTCAAGGCCAGTCTTGGCTACTCAGACCTTCTCTCAAAAGAAAGAAAGTTTTCAGGTGTTAACAGAAAATACATGTATTTTTAATGGACTAATGTCTCATTATCTAGCATAAAAGACACAGCTTGTGTCCACTCCTTAAACTCACCAAAGCTTTGGGAACTTTCAGTTCCATCATCTGCAAGTGTGAGCTACTAGTGAACATTCAGCTATGGCTACTGAAAATCCAGTCTGGTCTGGGGAGAGCTACAGTCAGAAGTCTGTCACAGGTGTGAAAATCATGGCAAAGGTGCAGGCCACTAGGATGCTGAGGGACAACAGGGGAAAGGGGGCCCTCCAGACAACTCCTGGGGACTCTCTTTGGTCTCCATAACAAGGGAATCCTGGGGTGAGGGATGTCACAAGAGATGTTCACACCTGTGACAGGCTAACTTCATGCCACCACTTCTATGGGTTAAGCAATCTTGAGAATACATTGTTACCTTGGGCACATTGCCAAGAGTCCTGTTACCAAGGGGAATGAGAAGACATAATTGACAGGTCACAGACTGCCACAGGGACTATGACATATCAACTAAATAGCAAACAGACACACACCTTCAGGCATTGATACCCTGGAAGGACATTTGCCAATGATTGCTCATTGGGCGGGGCGGGGGGGGGGTTCAGTTTGTTTCCACATTGATCTAACCACAAATATCGCTATGTTTTCATTTTTTCCCCTTGTTTGCTTGTTTTGAAATAGTCTCTCACAATGTAGCATGGGCTGACTTCAAATTTGCCATCCCCCTGCCTCATGTCAAGGGTAAGATTACAACAAGCATGAGACATCACATCACTCTTGACGAAGTTGAGGAGGCGGCAAGGGGCAGGGGAAGCAAAAGCCTCTGAGTTTTCCAGTTAGCAGGCTTCAGTTTCAGTTCCTGCTTCAAGACAACACTGAACCCGGGGCAGGATTTCACCTTCATTGTGGGGTGACTCTCCATCTCAGGTGGGTTCCCATTGGGATCAGGAAGAGGCTCATTTGCAGCAGAGGTGGGGTTTATTCTGAGGCACATGTGTAAGGGTTGGTGATAGCAGCTATCCTCCCATCAAACCAGGCAGACCCTCAGCCCTGTTCCTCTTCGGCACCTAGCGGACCTTCCACGAATTCTTCCCAGGTCACTTCATTGGAAGCAGCTTAGGGGTTGGTTTGGTTGCTTTTTTTTTTATTATTATTGTAGCGACAGCATATGTGACAAGAAGAAACTTCAGAGAGGAGGGGCTCATTTCAATTTGCAGTCTGATGGGATATAAGTTCATCGGGCCAGGGAAAACGTGGCAGCAGGCAGCTACATAGCAGTGGGAGCATGCATTCCGGGACTCGATGCATCTCAGAGGACCAGGAAGCCGAGATATGGGAATGACCGCACTTACCAGGCTTTCCCCTCTTTCCCTTTCTGTTCAGTCCAGAAACCTAGACTATGGGAATGGTGCCCTCTGCATTCCTTGACAGAAGGGGATCTTCCTCAGTCAGTCATCACTGGGATCACCCTAACAGACGAGCCCAAAGGTGTGCATCCCTAATGCCTCCTCCCCTTTCTCTCACATGCACCATGGGTGAATGTTGAGAGTCTGTCCAGCTGCTTCATCCTTCCCAAGAAGTCATCAGAGTCCCCATGTAACATCAGCAGACACAGCTCACCCCAACCACTGTCATCCACCAGGGAGTCCTGGGGACACTAGAGGAAAGTGGTGGTCAGGTTGTGTGTCTCACATGGAACGAGAAAGGAAGGTACCAGCAGGAGAGTAGCCCAATCTACAGATAGCAAAAAGAGAAGCCAGGGCACGGCCCAACCTTCTGGACACCTCTACACCATCCAGTTTAGGCACACAGAAATCAGCAAAAATACATGAACAAGCTAGTGCAGTGATAGCTCAAAAGAAGGGATACACGCCTACAGTCAGTACGGCCACTTGCCTTTAACCTACAGGTTCTCACACAGGCTCCCCATGTGCCTGAGGGACCCCTGTCTACAGGCAGTCATAGTTTGGCTCTGTTGCTTGTTTATTTGTGACTATCATTAGTGTGCCTGCCCCTCAGCCTCGGATCCCACAGGATCAGTCAGCGTGTCTACTGTATTCTCTGTTTCATGTTTAGACTCTGCCATGACGTCATGCTGTGGTGCTCAGCTGATCCTAAAAGTACAAATGAATAAATGAATGAATGAATGGGTCCAGTGGGCTGCTCTCAGATTACTAGTATCATTGAAGAGAGTGCTACACTTCTCTTTTTGCTGCTGCTGCTGCTGCTGCTGTTTAACACTCCTTTCTTAAAGAAAATGGAACTGGAGAAGAGTTTAGAAGCCACGGGCAAAGAGTTTACAGATGACAGAAGCCACAATCCCCAGGTAAGATAAATACTGGCAGATGCTGTGCCTCACACTTTCATTTTGCAGAACCAGGGATGGGCAGCAGAGAGTACTAGTATCACAAGGCTCTGAGAGGCAACTGGAGACCTCGTCTTCCAAGGCAGCCTGCTAACACAGACATGAAGGAACATCTCGACTGGTGCTATAGGTAGGTGTCTGTTGCTATGATAAACACTGTGACCAAAAGCAATTCTGGAGTGGAAAAAGTTAATTTGGCTTACAGGTTTCAGTCTATCATTGAGGGAGCCAAGCAGTGATTAGAGAAGAATGCTGCTTGCTTCCTTGCTCAGTTATTTTTCTTATAGAGACCAGGCCCACCTGCCTAGGGATGGCACTGCCCACAGTGGGCAGGGTCTTCCTACAGTAATCAGGAACTAAGAGGATATCCCACGGACATGCTCCAAAGCTGAAGTGATGAAGGCAATTCCTCAACGAAGTTCACTCTTCCCTAGATGGTTCAAGATTTATGTTAAGTTGCCAGCTGAAGCTAACAATGACAACTGGTTACCTGAAATATTGCATGCCTTCCATTTTTTCTGTATGGATGTGTGGGTAGAGTGGAGGGGAGTTAGTGTGTAGAACCCAGGGCTTCATATATACTACACATATGCTCTAACACTGAGCCACACCGGTCCCCATGCTGCATCCTAAATACCTGTGTTTTCACAGGTGAAGTTATGTTAGCCTAAGCACCTCGTATCCCACCAGGTGAAATCCCTTGTACTCATACTGTGGTTTGGGAACTATATGCAAAGTTTAAGTCTGGATCCTTTTGTAGCTGGGGTCCTGTTTGAAGAGCTTTCCCTGTCTCCCCAGGCTGTGAGAAGCCACAGCTACTGGGTTGTTTGATTGGTTGGTTGTTTTTTTAACTGTTTGCATACATGGTACAGACTGTGTTAGAACATGTGAGGCTCAGAAATGCCTCAAGGCCCACTACAGGGTAGCCCAGCCCTGAGCCCTGCTCATTGGGGGCTTCAGTCACCCTTGCCTCCTTGATGCATTTTGGGGCAGAACCCACGAATACCCATGCTCGCTGTTAAAAGTCTTGCCTCTCAACCCTCAGTCTTCTCCCTCTGGCCCTTACCGCATGGTCATTTTATAACACCTGGGCTGCCTGGTATTACAAAAAAATAAGAAAATAAGGCCTGTAGGCTGGCGCCCCCATCTGATAGAAAGAGGTACTGACATACTGTCCTTCGGCTCTGGGACTCCCTTCACGGTCGCACCCTGCTCACCACAAATAACAGAAATATCTGAAACCTGAACCCCAATAAATTCTCTCTAAAGCTGTCCCCTCCTCTGTCACGGTGATGGAGGTCTAACTATCTACCTCACGAAGCACAAGTTTTCTCAACTTAGCTGATACATAATTTCAATGTCCTATAACTAGTGAAAAAATTATCTCCTAACTTTAAAGCTCTCCCCAAAATAAAGCCCATTGCCCAGATGTTTTTTTCACTGAATTCTGCCAAAGGTGTTATGGAGAATTGATAGTTTTACAGAAAATTTCTCTTCCAGAAAACAGAAGCTTCTAAATTTATTTTATAACACCTGTGCTGCCTGGGATTACAAAAAATAATAAATAAATAAATAAATAAATAAATAAATAAATAAATAAATAAATAAATAAGAGAAGAAAAACTTATAGAAAATAGGATACTTAACTCATAGTGTTCCTCCAAGGTTTCAGTGGATGGCACCCGGTGCTACAGGCTGGGCAGGAGGATCTCAAAGCAACCCAGACAGCCACCTTTTGATCTTGTCATTGCACCGGATAGAAAAGAAAAACCCGTAACAAAACAAACATAACTAAATAATGGTACAAACAAATACACATCAAGTAAGATTCATTCTAACAAAACAATCAGTATAATCTGCTGTTTTGAGATCAGCTACAGAAGTAATCGTTTCAACTGTTGGAGTAGGAAAAGCATTTTAAAATTCAAAACTACCCCTTAATATATATACACTCTCAGAGAACTTCCTCAGCCCTACACCCAGCATATTTGTGCAAACGTTAACACAGGTCATAAATTCAAAACTAAAAAAGGAAAGAAAAACTTGTGGGAGAAAATATTGAAGAAAATCTAACTGAAAGTGGGATAAAGAGTTCTTAAATCTGTCTTGAATCTTTAAGATCTGGCAATAAAAGTATAATTCAGGGGGTGTGGGTGCTGGAGAAATGGCTCAGCGGTAAGAGCACTTGGTGGTGGACCCTAATTCTTTTCCCTTTGTCAGCCAGCCCCCAGCCACCTGAGCTCCAGCTCAGGGAACTCCACGCCTTCTTGTGGACTGTAGGACTCTTCGCCGCCTGCTGAAACAAGAACACTGAAAAGGAGCTCGACGAGGCCTAAGTGGGCCAAGTCTTCCCAAGGCTCAGCCAGTTGCCAAACAGAGCTGTTTTGACTCAGGCTTGCCTTTTTCCCTACATGGAGGAGAATGGGGAACAAAATAGTGCTGGGTATGCTGCCCCTCCCCTACTCTCATTTTGTCTCCCTCCTCCATTTTCTCTCCACCTAACTCTTGCTCCCAGTCTGTCCGGGCCCAGATATGGCTCATGAACAACAGAATATTCTCAGTAGGAAGATGCTGTAAAGCAGGCTATGCAGACAAAGAAACAGTAACACAACCAAAAGGCGGCTGTCTGGGCTTCCTTGAAATCCCCTGCCCAGCCCAGCCCAGCCCATAGCACACGGTGCCATTCCCGGTGTCCTTGGAGTAGCGCTGTGAGTTAACCTTCTTCAGACTCCACTAACTCCGGGCCTGGCTGGTGTTCAGCCCTAGAGTTGTTTGCATGTGAATTCACGATGCCTTCTTTGACTTGTAGACTGTCTCAGACCTTGTGCTCCAAACCTACAGCTGCTTTTTAAACAAGCAATACCTCTGCTATTTAACAGCAGAGATAAGGGGCTACAGCGGAGACATTCATTTTATGCTGCTTCTTTTGGGGATTCTTGCAAAGAGCCTGTGTAGTGTACAGCTGGCTCTGATTTGGAAAATGGAAAGATCAGCCAGTCTTGTTTTCTAGTTTCATTTCTGTTACTGTGATAAATATGCCAACAAAAGGCAGCTTAGGGGAGGATGTGTTTGTTTTACCTTCAGTTCCAGGCCTGTTGCCGTGGTGCAGTCATATCTGCTAGGGCTTGAGGCAGCTAATTGCATCATACCCATGGTCAAGAGCAATGAGAGATGAACTCATGCATGCTAGTTTAACTTGCTTTTGCCACTCTTGCACAGATCAGGGTCCCCCTGAGGAAACTACATTGCCCACATTCAAGGAGGCTCTTTCCACCTCAATTATCCAACAGAGAAAAAACTCTCAGGCAGCTGTCCACTGCCCAGGTAATCCTCGTTGAGACTCCCTTCCCAGGGTGGACAATTAAAGCTAACCATCTTGTGGGGGATCCCCTCACCCATAAGGAGAAGGAGAGGAGAGAGAGGGGGAAGAGGGTGGGACTGGGAGGGGAGAAGGGAGGGGCTGTGATCGAGATTTAACTTTGAATAGATTTTGAAAATAAAATAATAAAATAAAACTAACCATCACACCTTGTGATAAATATTGGCTTACAACTGTAATTATGCCAGTTCCTATTATGTAAAATTACTCAACCAATAATGATTTACTTTGACTTTGCAAAATCACAGGATAAATGGTTTTAGGATATCTATTTTTTTAATATTTATTACTTCAGGTTACATCTTCATCACAGTGCCCTCTTTTCACCCCTCCCAGTCCTGCCCTCCCACCCTCTACCCCCTATCCCTTCTGTCCCACTCCTCTGGAGTGGACTGTCCCTACATCCTACGTAGCAGTCCCCCACCCCAGTTCAGCAGTTAGGATGTCTATTTTTATTACTGGCTTTTGGTATAAAAATCCAGTGAATTTGCTGCTCGGCCTCAGGTCAGAGGTAGGTGTGCTGGAGTAAAACAGACATGGGCATTGGTTTGTGCTTAGAATTTTACTGACGGTTGATGACCAAGGTTGAAGAGCAGCTTGTCTGTGGTCATGTACCACTGCTTGTCTCTAATCCTCTCCCATGCCTGAAGTTGGAAATTGTCCGCCTGCTTGGTGAGCCTCCTCTTTCTGCTGGTCAGGGCCACCCTGTAGATAGATAACTGATAAATTCCTAAGAGGGACTGGATTGTCAATGAGTCCATCTGAAACCTTAGGTTCTTAAATGAAATGGTCATCAGGTCTATTTAATAGAGAATAGAATGGGGCAGACATGAGCTGGAGTCTTTTAATGGATTCTTGGCATCACTCCCATTACTTAGTTTGAAACTGAACCCTAACTTTTGAAGGTGTTTGGGGGAGTTTGATTTTATGAATGTATGTTACACTTGACAGAAAGACTGGAATGATTTGCAGCTAAATCCCAGAGTGTTCCTCTTAGTTAAAACTTTGATTTTAGGAATTTGTGTTGGTTCAAAGATTATGTGTGCAGCATGCTTTCTGCTCCATCTAGTGCCACATTAAAATCACCCAATATTCATGTTCTTTTGGCTCTAAGAATGGGGAGTGGTTTCATTCAGCTGGATAAGATAAATTCTGCACAACTAAAGAAAAATTACTTTGAGGACTGGAGAGATGGCTCAGTGGTTAAGAGCACTTGCTGCTGTGGTAGAGGACCCGAGTACAGGTCCCAGCATTCATGTTGCACCACTTACAGCCACCTATAAATCCAGCTCCAGGAGATCCCACTCCTCCCTCAGGTCTCTGTGGGCACCTGCATACACATACACACAGAGAAACACACACATAAATTATATACATTTTTTAAACTACAAGTTCTACAAGTGCACAAGAGAACAGACGTGTGCACATACTGTTCCCACAGAGCCCAAGTAGGATCACTGGATGCTGCCCACAACATTACTTTCCTAGCCAAAGCCATGCAGGCAGGTAGGTTCCAACAGATACCACGAGCCTGGCCAAAGAAAGATGCTACAAGGGGAGTCACGGCAGCTAAGGAGAAAGCACACAAATGGGACACACAGGTGGGTGATTTTTGGTGACACTACAAGTGGATCCCAATGACAAAGCCAAAAACTGATGATAAACACAATGGCTGGCATGTCTCAGAGGTTAAAGTGCTTGGTGGGGACGATGAAGGGTGGGGACAAGCCTGGTGACCTGAGTTGGATAGGTGAATGTCAGATGAAGGAAAAGAACCAATACAAAATATTGTTCAGACTCCACATACACCCTGAGTTACCAGTGTCCCACCCTACAACAATGACAGTAATAATAACACTGTTTTAAAAAGAGAAAAGACAAGAAGAAGGTGTTACTTGGATGTGTCCACTGAGGGCAACAACTCCCCACTGAGGACGATGGACACAAACGAGGTTAACAGCAACGGAGCTCCAGAGGAAATGGCTACGCCTTCAAATACTAGAACAGCAACAGACACAGCCCTACTCCAGAATCCAGTACAGGTCTGTGCCCAGAGATGGCACCAAACCCAGACAGACCAGGTGTGGGCCAATGGGAAGAACTTCCTTTTGGAGCTGTCAGTGTGCCTTCTTCCCTGCCAGGGTCCTCTCCACCCCCACCCCAGTATCCCTTTCACCTTAAATTCCACTCAAGAATAAAGACCTTTCAGGAGTTTAGCCAGAAGAAGGAGATCCTAAGAAGCTGCCTTCCACAGGTCCCAGGTCCTATGAAGAACTCCTGGGACAAGCTATCCCAAAAATCTCCAAAGTAGGGGAACTGCAGAATGTACACATTCTGCAAAGTGCTGTCCCTATAGCCTGTATCCCCAGAAGCCTGCTGCTGGCTGAGTCTCAGAGGGTGGTGACTCCCATCGTTAACTGGTGTTATGGTTTGGAGTGCTCATTATCATAGGTCAGCTGGTCAGAGGCATATAGGGCCCTTTTTTTATTGTGACCTGTTTTTCTCCTTGGAGGGTTTGCTTGTTTGTTTGGTGTGTAAAACAGCGGTATAATTTTTTACTTATTCCATCAGTGGACATGGTTCATAGGATGCACAATGGTTCCCATGTCAGGAAATTAAAATTTAAGTCACAAAGAATAAAAGTTGACATTACAGTGTTGGCATATTGACATCTGTTCCCTTAAGAGGATGCAGTACATGACTTTTTGTGGTGTTCTTGCCCAAATTGCATAATCTCAGTCTAATCATGAAAATTCCAGACAAGCCCACATTGCAGTGCAAAATAATGCATGTGCTACCTGGTCAAAGCGGGGAAGTACTAAGGAAGCACAACGACTGAATGCAATGTGGGGTCGCAGACCTCGATCCTGAGCTGAAAGGTCGCATTAGAGGGGAAGCTGATGGAATTTGAGTAAGGCTTTGGAGTCCTGAACTGTGTTGAACTCAGGTCAGTTCCATTGTTCTGTGGTTGTGAAACATTGTGGCAAGCCTAGAGCCAGCAGTGCACGCTGCTGGAAGAATGATCGCTTCCCTGAGACTGGGAAGAGGTCATCAGCTCTATTTGCATTCTAATAAAGCCCCTCGCCACTACAATAAGACAAAAAAATAGAAAAAGGCATCAGAATAGAAAGAGATGCAATTGTATTTATTCGTCATTGGTGTGCTTAAAAATGGAGTCCTGAAGGATATGCACTGGGCAGCTAAAGCTAGTAAAGTTACAGGATGCAAGGTCAACATGCAAAACACATTGCATTTCCATGTTGCATACATTTAATAATAAGCAATTGGGTCCAATGGCACAACAGCAGCCACATGGGAACTATTCCTAAATTATTTAAAATATAAGCAGGATCTGCACACTGGGCTCCTACAAAATCTCCACATTTTTTTTAAATATTAGATACATTTAGGTATATATTTATGGGCAAAAGGATCAAATTTTGTTGTCAATTTCCCCCAAATTGGCCTACAGATCCAATGCAATACTTATCAAAACGTTAGCAGGTTTTATGTAGAAAGGAACAACTTCTTGACTCTAAAATTCAGATGAAAAGTGTAAAGAACCTAGAACATCATTTGGAAGATATACACTGCCTGATTTTTGTTGTTTTTTTTGGGGGGGGGTTGTTTGTTTATTTTTACATAAGGTCACACTATGTAACCAAGTCTAGCCAGGAACTCTATGTAGGCCAAGCTGACTGCAAACTTATGACCCTCCTGCCCCAGCCTTCCAAGTGCACATGAGATCCCACGTTCTGCTCTACACAGCCTGATCTTGAGATTTGCTGTAAAGCTAGGGTCGAGTGGGGAGTTGGCCAAAGGTAGCTATGCAGTTAGTGGGAAACACAGCCCCAAATAGCCCCCAAATATGTGTGATCACTTGATAAAAAAAAAAAGTGCCAAGATACTTCAGTGTTTGGTACTGGAATGCCATATGGGAAATGGTTGGGGGGGGTGATCTTAACCTTTATTTACTTCATATGAGCATTAACTTGAGATGGCTTGTGGAATGTTTCTAACTGTATTCATGATCACCCATACAATAAACAACCCAAGCCACAATAAGTGAACAGATACATTGCGAGGTGTACGAGCCATTTCACAAGCAAAGAGCTATATATACTATTGACAGGTACAATATGAATAATATCAAAGTCTGACTCAAAAGATGACTTCTGTCGACAGCCAAGAACAGGGTGGGCAAGTCCTTCATAATTCCTCCTTTACAATTAATGTCTGTCAGAGATACTGGGCCAAAAGGCTGAAGACAGATGCTCCAATGTTACAGAGGGAAATTGGAGTCTGCCCAGGCAGCCAGTTGTCTGTCATTTCCTAGTTTTGGAAGCTGCTGGCTCTGCACTTCCTGTTTATTCAGATATATTTATCCTTCTCAGGTCTCAGATGTGGTTGAAGACTAGATGGTGATAGTCTCAGAGTTAAGTTTTAAGTTGTTTAGGAATTAAAAAGGATGTTCTAGGTCTAAGAAGATGTTTGTAAGTTGGTAATACAAGTTAGGATGGAAACTGAGTTAGGTATAGAACTTTAAACTCATTGAGATAGCTAATAGAATATTATCAGTTGCCAAATACATATGGACTGGACATTGGAAATTTATGTTTTACCTTATAATTTTTATAGTTATGGCCTAATTGTTCTTGTTTTGTATTGTATTTATTGTTATAAGAAAACAAGCCTTTTATTGGACTAAAAGGGGGATATGTTGGGGGAAAGATACACCTTAAATTTAAAAAAAAGAGAGAGGATATGAGAGAGGGGAGTAAGAGGGAAGGAGGGTGGGACCAGGAGAGGGGGAGGAAGGGGAATGTGATTGAGATGTTACTTGAAGAAATAAATGTTAAAAAAAGAAAAAGAGGACTTCTGAACTAGAGCACTTGCTGCTCTTACAGAGGACCTTAGTCTGTGTGGGACTACTCACAACCACCTATAACTTCAGCTCCAGGAGACCTAATACCCTCTTCTGGCCTCTGAGGACATCAGGAATGTACATGGTATACAGACACACATGCAGGCAAAACATCCAAGCACATATTAAATTTAATTGAGAATATAAGATGTACATACACAAATCTTTTAAAACTTCTGACCAATGAAACCCAGCACTTCATAGGTTAACTAAAAATAATAAAAACACTCTGCATAATTCTGTTTGTGAGGTGTTAGGAAGGGCAAATCCCTTAGTGGTGGCTGGGGGACATTACTGCAAAGGTATTATCCCAGTTCTGGTGATTATAAGAGTATTTGTCAACAGTTTTCAAATAGTACATTGAATTTTTAGTTTATGTGTATGGGTATTCTGTCTGCATGTGTGTTTAGGCACTACTTTCATGCCTTATGCCCACAGAGGCCAGAAGAAAGTAGAACCTCCAATTCCCTGGAACCAGAATTACATACTGTAGTGGGTCACCACATGGGTGCTGGAAAGCAAGCCTGGGTCCTCTGGAAGAGCAGTCAGTGCTCTTAACCTCTGAGTCATCTCTTCAGTCCCCTCAAATGGTACATTTTTTATGGATATATTTTACTGTATGTAAATTACACCTAGACAAAGAAACTTGGTGTTTAAAAATTGACCATATGCCAGGCATGGTAGCACATGCCTTACCAGCACCCAATAGGCTGAGGCAGGAGGACCCTAAATTGGGGGCCAGCTTGAACAACATAGCAAGATCCTAAAATAAATAAGGGTTGAGTAAGTAGCTCAGTGGTGGAATTTATCAAAAAATTGATAAAACAAATTTAACTACAGATATGACTTTCTTGTTAAATCTTCACTCCTTCAGAGATTTTTTCAAAGCTCATCTTCTCAGACTCAACACCTCCCCTCCACATATTTGCTGTTGTGATGGGCCTGGGACTCAGCATTTCAAACAAGCATCTTGGAGGAGTCTGGCTCAGTCCTCGGAGCACACTTTGGAAAAACGTGCCTTATGCTAAGTCTGCCATTAGATCTTCCTCCTGGGTTATTAGCATCTAGTCTGGGCTCTGAGATTCCCTCAAACCCTTGATTCCCAATTGAGGGATGAGAGTGGCACTGGAGCTGGGTATGGCAACGAACAGAACGCAGAAGACCCCAGGTGAATTCAGAGGAAGGATATCAAGTGCCAGTTTAAATGGTGCTGACCAAGCCACACCCCTCGACGAAAAGATGCAGTTAAACAGTCACTGCCTGCTCACCTCCCTGAAAGCAGGTGACCAGCAACTGAAAGTTCTTGAATGACTGTTAATCATCCATTGGCAGTTACTAGACTTAGCCTCACCTCCGTTGCTAGGCAACCTGACTTGGCAGACACTGGCCCCACCTCCCAGGTTCACAAGCAAAGCAGCTCCGGTATGGAGAAGAGCAGAGGACTAGAAGAGCTGTCTGGGGCTGCTGTTCCCTCTCCCTGAGTCAGGCAAGATGCTTGGCTGGTAGAGAAAGCAGTAGCCCTTCTCCAAGGGCTTAGGACATCAGACATCAGACCTCAACAGCCATCCAATAAACACAGAAGCCTTATGGGACTTCTTCAGAGTCTGGGTCAGCAGGAGGCCTCTGGACTGAGAAGACCTGTCTCAGAGCCACAGTTGAGGACAGCCTGAAGGGAAAGCTAGCCCACCACAGTTTGCTTGTGACATGAGGTTTCAGCAATGTTTGCATATATGATCGATAAAAATAGTCTAAGATACAATGGGACCAAAGTTTGTTACAGAAAATCCAAGAGGGGGAAACAAAGGGAGTGAGTGGGAGTAGAGAAATGCAGTTTTGAACTAGCTTCAGGAGGTGGGAGGGAGTAACTCTGAGGAGTGCAGCTCAGAACTCCCTGGCAGAGAGACAAGGAGGGGCCAGAGGAGTAACAGTCAACAACAATACCATTAGCAGAATGAAGCCTCCTCCATGCCATTTTTTTTTTAAAGGAAAAGAAACGATGCTCCTGAGTTCTGAGCCAGGCATGAACCACAGCTCTCCCACCTGATATAGCAGCAGTCTGCATCCATAGCAAAAGGAACAGTGACTGCACAGTAATAGTGGGGTTGGGTACCAAACAAAGAACAAGGGAAGTTCACCTCAAAAGAATGAGACTGACCAAAAGTCAAATTCTCATTTTTAATACCTCAAACCTGTAGACTTGGGACCCCCTGGAGTTGCCACCCTCCTTCTGCTCCCCTCCCCCCCCCCACCCCACACACACAGGGGAAGTTTTATATACTTAAAGCCTTTTTTTTGGAATTTGTAAACTCAAATCAATTTACCCACACAGGTTGGTATTTTACAAAAGAGAGTACTCTTCCCAATATATTGCACGTGGAAAGGTAGATTGGGAGATATTTTGAACTCTTATAAGTCATTGGTCTCCTTTCACAGTTATTGGTACCTGTCACTCCCAAAAAGTGTCTTGTTGCCAAGGGCCCTCTCTACTTCTTCATATCGAAGCCTTTAAATCTTGCACAGCGTGCATGTTCAATGAACCACTGGGAATTGGATCCAAGTGGACAGAAAAGTTACAAGAAGTGACAACCCTGGTATATTCAGTAAGCAACCATGATCAGGAGCAGGGGTGGGCACAAGCTTCTGTGGAATTGCTCATAACCTGGAAGACCTTCTGGGGGAGATGGAGTAGATTGGAACCCTAAAACTGTGATACATAAAATTATACAAATACAAAAATAAGGCCCAGCCAGGGCTTGGGGAGTGTGGGGGCTCTGGCAGTTGATGCAACAATGCTCACTGTAAAACTGGTCTTAGCGGGTGACTAGTAAGGATGTCAAATAAGATTTGGTCTAGATCAGTGCTAGAAGACTTGGAGGACTTGGGAAGACCAAATGGAAAGGACAGTTACGGCAAAAGGAATACAGAGCTTAAAGAGCAACAGTGGGTTACAGGGGAGACCGTAAGCAAACCAGACCAACGAGTTGGAAAACCTCACAAGGAACAGATATACCAAGGAAGGCTAGGTGGTTTTGACATCCATTGAACAGACTTGGGGAGTGTGGATTGCATTTTGATTATAGGAGCCATGGACCTTTACCTAACTGTAGTCCAGTGACTTGAATTTCCAGTTTTAGAAGCCATTAGCCTGACTTTATGATGCAAGGCAATGAAGCAAGATGGGTTTACAAAGACTAGGAGAAAGACCTGAACACAGCAGAGGAAACCTAGGTTGTGGCCATGTGAGTGAAATGGAAATAACCAATTGTATGAGATTGGGGGATTTAGGGACCAAGATGAGAAAGGACTCCAAGACAATGGGGGTTTCTGCTAAATATAAGACAATCACTGAGGTGCAAAGAGAATGGAAAGGCTGAGGAGGAGGGCAAGTTTGAAAAAAATTTGGATTAAGATGGCTGGAGACATCTGGGCATTTGAGATGACCATCTAATGCCTGAGAATGCAGAGCTAGAAAACCATTTAATAATTCATTTATTCAACACACACTTGTTGGTAACCTCTAGCATATCCTGCCCTATGTTAGGTGTCAAAAAGGATATAAAAGATGGGTGGTGCTCCCCTTTGAAGAATTAAATATCAGCTCTCAAGAGAGAAAAGACAAAAGCAAACATAGTGGAACTGGACACTGGACAAATGGACAATTGATCCAGGACAGGGGCTGTGGATTTTGTGGCTCACCATCTTTCCAATGTCTATATGGCTGGCCTGATTTACCACATGGTAACCCTCTTCTCTCCTATTCCACTGTATCCCTCTGCAAATAGCAGACTCATCTGAAGAGAATAGCATCATTAGAGGCCACAAGCATCCTCTGGTCAGACAGCCTTGAGGAAAAATGAGTGTTCCAGATAATAGCTAAGATGCAGCTCTTGGAATGCAGGGGCAGTGGGAAAACTCTCAGATCCTACCTAGGGGAGGTGGAGTGGGTCACAATCATCCTAAACCATGTTTTCACTGGTGGTGTGAATGGGGAGGATGTGGAGAGTAGGTCTGGTCCTAGGGGGTTCTAAGACCTCGCTCATGCTATGTACTCTGTCCTGGATGAACTTTACTGAGTATTGGAAACTGAAGAGATTGGGGATGAGGCCAAGGAGTAGAGGTGGGTGGAAAAGAGGTGGGTGGCCAGGCCAGAAGGATGGACAAGTCTGAGATACTTGTTTGTCCACAGAATGTAAATGAAAATCACACATTCCACATTCCCAGGTGTAAATGTTTTCTCAGCAAGAAGCTATGAACATTTTTTGTCACACCTTCCCAGTGAAGTCATCTCACGAATGGTGTGTGTGTGTGTGTGTGTGTGTGTGTGTGTGTGTTTTGTCAATTCCCCTTTGGAGGATTGTGTGCTTCAGAATATCCTTTTTGAATTTGCTTGAATGCACATAATATAGTTTTTACTGTGTAATGTTCACTTAGGCGTGTCAGAGTAAAAGTAGTAACCATCAAGGGTAATCTGAAATTCATTCAAAACTTCATACTTTTTTTCAATAAGCTGACATCAAGCAGTGGGTTGCACACTTCTGAAGAAAAAAAAAAAGGCTTTAATCTGTCCCAACACCTAACTTAGAGATAGCCATCGTCCCACAGATACTGAATCTGTACTGTTGTAACTTTCAATCTCTTCTTGACTGTCTTTGATGTTGTAGGAATTTTCTTTGACTTCATAAATTGAAGAGACACTAACCAAACTAACTTGGGTGCTTATTCCCACTCAGCCACTAACATACTGTAGGATGTGGGGACCGTGAATAGGATTTACAGTCATGTCCATAAATGGTTACACTTCCCTCCCCATCTCTGTTGTAAGGATGGATAGGATGGCCCACCTGGAGGAGGAACTGGGTCACTGGGACTTCCTGTGTCAACTGCTGGATATGCTCAGACATCCAGTCTCTAAGGGACTGTAGTTCCCCAGGGTTTTGTCAAGTGATTTACTAATCGTTATCAATGCATCAAATCACTGAAAAGCTCTCCAGCCAAAGACCCCTCTTCAGATATGAGACCAAACATTTAAGGCTATCCTCAACCAGAAGCAGAAAAGAATCTTGGTCATGTATTTAAGTCCCTCATGGAATATTTAAAGTGACTGAAGTTTGCAACTGAAATATTCAAGTCAACTGAATGAATGACCATTGGGTCACCTATGTAGCTCTGGCAAGTGCCACTGGTTTACCGAGGAGCAAGATGAGAGGAGTAGGCTTACACCAGAGAGGGGACACATTGATGCCACCTGGGTGGCCCAGTTCCTGTGCTGGGTTAGAATCCTATCTACTTCAGCAGGTGCTGGCTCTCCTCCCCCAATTGCTCCTGGTGGTTCAGGTCTGAGTTGTACATGGTAATTGTGTTACTGTACCTCCTCAGAAGTATCATAGGATTGGCCCATGGCCTTGTCACATAGCTTGAAGAGCCATTGATCATCATTGCACTATTGTGCATAGGGACCAGAGGGATCCTGCTTACTGCTGGGTAGGTTGAGCATGGCAGACCTCCTCCTCCCTAAGAGAAGGACTAGTGACAAGGCAGGATGTCGCGTCCCCCTCAACCAGCAAGGACGACACAACTCGCAAAAGCTCTTCTCAAGCAGTTTATTCAGGTCCCTTGAAAACAGTCTTCCGAATGCCCGGGCAGACCCAACCCACAGGCTAAATACTATACGAACAGCCAATCAAGTAAAGCCACGTGGTGCTATCTTAGAGGCCCACGTATGTGGAAGCAAGCCAGATCAGCAGTCTTAGCCAAATATGGACTTGTTTACCACAGAGAGCGCTCATCGGGCTGGTGGAAGGCGGAAACCGGCGCCATCTTTAGGGCGCGGCACGTCACAGCTCTCTACAGCAAGAGTCATCTTGGACCTTCAGGATTGTCTTGAGGAATAAATAGGTTCCCTATGCCAAGTGCTGAGTAATTTCACAGGCATCCAGCCCGACGTAAATGTCTGGAGCTTCCCCAGAGCTTTGGTGAGCAAAGCCTTGTCCAACATCAGTGCAGCAAAGCTGTTCATCCAAACACCAAAGAGTACTACCTTCCTCTGCTGAAGGTAGACATTTGCCTCAACACTTACAGCTCTTCTCAACTGACAACAGAAAAGGGCCCCAGCTGAAAGCACTGTCCTCTAGTTTACTGAATACAAAAATTTTGGGAAACAAGTCCCAAACACCCACAATGTAACTGTAGTAAAGGTCACTAGTTTCCCATTCCAGTTTGGAATCTTTCCAAAAAATGTCCAGTGTTCCCAATGCCTGGGAGGAAGTCCAGTCACTCATGCAGTGATGCTAAGGGGAGGGGGCAGAGTCAGCATGGGCTGAATGAAAAGCACATCTCCATTGCTTTGAATCAGAATTGGTCCACTGCCTCCAGCTGGCATGCGGAGGCTGTGGGCAGACATTGAGCCTCCCGGCCTGATTGCACACTAACGATGCTGCCAGCTCAATTCTCTGAACAACTGTCCCCAGGACCCTACAGGCAGGCCCAGGTCAGGCTATAAAGCATTGCTACCTTCCCACTGAGTGTCAGCAACCCCCACCACACAGACCAAGCAGCCTGGAACTGGAAGGACACCCTGATGCCATCTCGCTGCCACTTAGCAGTGAACCTCCACATGGCTGAGGCTGGTAGACAACGCCTCTGGGGGTACTCTTCTGAACCCACAAGGCCACTAGATCTACAGAGCCAAGAATTGAGCCTTGGGATCTTGTTCACAGAGAATCAGTCCGAGACATCACTGACTTCAAAATAGCCTGTGATTTCTATGGTATATGTTGTGATGTAGTATCTGTGTATGTCTTCTGTAGGCCTTCCTGGAAGGACTCTCCCCTTTCTCCCTCTGGAGAAAGATGCTGAGCCTGGGTAGTGTTTCACAGCCCATTGAACATTTGGCCTCCTCCGACTTGGGCCTTCCCATGCTGCTCCCAAGGCACTCTGGGACTGCTTCCCCTGCTGAACCAGTGCTTGCTGTGTCATAGGGCATCCTTCTCCTTGGCATCTTCTTTTTGAGACGTGCTAGTCATATGCTTAGAATTGGCCAGCTCTACTTCCCGCCTTCAGTATGGAGAAATGAGAGATCATGGCCCTGCTAGCCATAGCTTGTTTGCACTTGCTGTCTACATTGTCCAGCTAGAACTTTTATTTCTCTATCTGCTTTGTTTTTCTTTTGTTTTCTGCCTACTCAGTCCTCAGTCCAGTCAGTTCAGACTGCAGCAGCATCTCTAACCACAGGATATTGTTGTGAGCAGCGGCCTTAATTTCTAATGGATGTTCTAAAACCTAGGGAGGAAGGTGGCTGGGGTGTAGGAGAGGTGGAGGCCACCCCTGTCAGATTCTCCCTCCAACAAGCTCCACAGTATTGAATGGCCAAGAATGATGTTTTAGCTGGACTCCGTACCCTCAAGGGAGATTGGCCACAGTGCCCTGGTTCTGGAATTTTTCTCGGTCTTTAATAAATGTCAGAAGTTTCACTGAGGACCACGTACCCTCTGCTCCACTAGAAGAACATACTTCTCCCAAAGTCCAGCTTTATTATTTTGAAATAACAAAGCAAAATGGCTACCACACACTGTAGTGCTCAGCCACAGTCCTGTCTGTCTCACTCCTGAAAGGCCCAGTTACATGGGCGCTTTGCCACATCTGTCTCCTGGGGGGTTTCCTAGAACTCAGCCACAGTGTCTTCCACTGCCCTCCCAAGATTTCCAGAAACTGTTTGCTAGCTCTCCCGAGGCCACGCTGTCTTTGATCTCCACCTGTGTCTGTAGCTTGTCTGGCTTGGAGGGGACCCATCAGTGCATGTCCTCAGGAGCTCTACATATGTCTGTCCTGTTCCTCCTCTGATCCAAAGCAGTTTTCACTTGATCTTCTGCAGAAATCCCACTCATGCTTCAAGTTCTAGCTCAAATGGTACCCTATCTGGGGAGAAAGCCTTACATCCATCTTGGACATGGTCTTGATTCTTGATCTCTTTCCAGCGGGGATGATCTCAATCCATTTAAAGCCATCCCATGGAACAAGGCCGGAAGAACTTGAATGCCCTGAGTTTGTCCTGAATGGCCAGAGACAATAAGACTGTGAGGCCCAGGGAGAAGGTACAGTGCTGTGAATCCCTGGCAAAGAGTTGTCTACCTGAAAAGATCCAGAGAAGAGCATGGAGGCAGGATCCCTGGGGTTTTTGTGAGTCTCCTAAACTTGACTATCCAACAGGAGGGTAGGGAGGAAGGGATCAGATGGGCCTTTGGGTATTTGGAGCGGTTATCTCATTCCCACCCACAGGGTTGGTTGCAGGGTGTAGGTGGCTCAAAGCCTCTGGAGGACAATCTCAAGGCCCCTGGAACTTCATTGCTGATGCCCGTGTGAGCCACACACTACGTTGAGTGGTATATTCTGTTGGATTTAATCCCACTGGGGCTTTCTGCATCCTCAATTAGTACAAAGGTCCAAAATCATTCCTGGACACCCCTGGGTACACTTCAGTTGTCCAAGAAACACCTCAGCCTTATTTTTCCTGGGGAAAAATGAATGAGCTCTTTTCTTTCCCACAGAGAGAAGGTTGGGCAGTCCAGAGATTTCAGCAGCCATGGTCATCAAAGGACCTACAATGCTTCTTAGCCATCTTCCTGGCTCACTATCAGCAATGAACAGCAAGCCCCTAACTCATTCCTATAAATAGGATGGTGTTCTTGATAGTTCAGATCCCCAACAACATTGCAGACCACCACAGAGTTCCCCTTTATATGTGGCTAACAATGTGGCCCTCACAGCAGTCCTCAGTGCACTTGGGGGAATGGAAGCCTATGTCTTCCCATGGACACCCATATCAGATGTTGTCATGTTCTGCCACAATTTTGTCATACTCCCAAAAAAAGCCAGTTGCAGCAGTATCTGGCCACAGCCCACAGTCACCTTACGGGGGTTATCTTCAGCTCCTGGCACAGTGCCTTACATTTAAAAAAAAAAAAAAAAACTTCCTGTAAGTTTACCCAAAGTCCACATTCATGTTGTCTTTGATCCCCCTTTTCTCTGTAACTTATCCAGCTTGGAGATAACCTGGTCACACTCGCTCACTCACAGTGATCTTGTACTTGTTACATGCAGCATCCTGCTTCTCCTTGGACTCTGAGTCCTTGGGAACTTTTACTGGCTCAGTCTTAGTTTCCGTCAGCCCTGACTGAAGCAGGTCCTTGATAGGGAGCCAAAGCCTTGCTCAGATAGTATACTTTATTAAACTTGGTCCAGAAAGGCTGCTGTGATATGGGAAGGGTGGAGATTGGCCACATAAGCTCAGGGGCTGCTTTCTACCAGATTTTAAGCCAAGTGCCATGACACACACTTGGAATCTTGGCTACTCAAGTTTGAGCCAGGAAGATTTCTCTGAGTTTGTCTCAAACACACATGTGTATGTGTATGCGTGCACACACAGAGGAAAAAATCACAAAGTCGCTCATTTTTGGAGATCACAGACATTCACACATTGAGGAACACATAAGAGGTGTTCCTTGCCAATCTGTGTGGCTGTAATAGAAACGACTCTCGCTTCCTTCTTAGATTTTGCTGTTCTTCCTTTCTATAGTGTTCACTGCTACACTATTCAAACACCATCAGGGACACTTTATTTTTTTTTTAGAAAAATAATACTTAATTGTTTAAAGAAGGTCATAAAAATTATATCCATGACTCAAGGTTCCCTGTCTACACATGCCAGACAGTTTGTCCTGTCCTGAAAGGCATCACAATCATATTGTCCCCCCTAATAAAGGACGCTTTCTTTGGTACAGAGATTTGGGTCACTATAATGGTGGGATCTATGTCTTTCTCCAGACTCTCTGACCAACTCATTTTATAGGCAGCAGTCATAAAGCTTTGTTACATGGGCAACTGGTCAGGTCATGAAGCTAGCTTAATCCTCCTACCTGGAGACAACTTGCACTCAAGGTAACCCATAAGTTAGAGCCTGCAACTCTAGCACAGCATTGCACGAGATGTGTCCATGCAAATACATCTGCAGGGGCTCCAACACCAAACAAAACCAGACATGATTCCTCCAGGACCCGAGTTTGGACCACTAACTACTTCCTGGTCCTCTTGGGACAACACTACAGTGAAGGCTCTGATGAGCCCTGCAGCAGGAACATTTGCCTGGGTTCAACCCAGTGATTCCCAGACCTACTTATACAAAGAATACTTCTCACTGGAGACTGACAAATGGTGCAGAAAGTCTACAGTCTGCAAGGATTGCTGCAATACTGCCTGAGGGTAGGAGTTGATTCCAAAGATATTGTGGAATAAAATGAAATTTCAGGAGATACTTACTCCCCTGAACAATTTTCTCTACCTACTAAGTAGGCAGCTACAACAAGGGAGACCTAAGAGACAGGATACTCAGAACATCCTACAGAGCTCAGAAGGGAGGAAGGGGACACAATTCCCTAAATTACTTGCCAAACACATTGTTGCCTGGAAAGGAGTTCTTGTTCACTGGATCCTTGCAATACTCTGAGGTGTTCTTTTCCTGGCTGCAGCTGGGGCCCTTACAGGGGTGACCAGAAGCCCACAGAAGACAGGGGCTCCAGGTGGAGAGAATCCATTTGAGTGCCTCTTTCCTTTCCAAGCCTCTTTCACACCCTTGGGGAGAGGGCACAATGTTGCTGCAGCTAGATGGCCTGTCCCTATGCCAGGCCAGCCTCTCTGGTCCATGCGGCTCAGGCTTATAAGTTGTGCAAGGCATCCTCCTTCAGCAGAGTATCATGGGCTATCTTGACCACCCCTAGCTTAGCTTGTCCATGGCTCTGCCACGCAGCTCTCTGAAGACCTCTGATGTCTTAACACCTGGTAACAGAGAAGGTCGTGCTTGTCAGTGGGCCGGATGAGCAGGGTAGACCCTTACTCCTCACTTCTTTTTTTTTTTTTAATTAAATACTTTACTTTTTTTCTTGAAGTTACATCTCAGTCACAAACCCCTCCCTATTCCCCCTTCCTATCCCGCCCTTCCACCCTCTTCCCCCCAACAGCTTCCCCTTTCAGTCCAACAAATGGTTCCTTCTCTTATAACAGTAAATACTATACAAAACAGCAGAAATAAATATGCCACATTTATGAGAGTTAAATGGCCCAGTATACCTTCCCAATGTCCAGTTCATACATATTTGGCCCCTGACTTTAACTTTCTACCATCTAACCATCTCCATGAGTTTATAAAGTTCTATAACTGACTTAGCTTTCATACTAACTTGCATCACTATTATAACCATCTTCTTAGATCTAGAACACCCTCTTGATTCCTAAACAACTCAAAATTTAACTATGAGACTCTAGCTGTCTATTCTTCAACCACCTCAGAGACCTGAGAGGGATAAATATATCTGATTATATAGGAAGTGCAGGGCCTGCAGCTTCCAATACTAAGAAATGACAAACCAGCCTTTTGGTCCTGTTTCTCTGACAGACATTTACTGTAGAGCAGGGATTATGAAGGACTTACCTACCCTGTCTTGGCAGAGCTAGGCTGTCGACTTCCCTGCTACCAAGTTTTGTCCTTTTTGGACAGCAGTCTGTCTGCAGTTGAAGCAAGGAGTTTTTTCATGCCAAGAGATAGGCTTGCCACTAATTCAACCATCTCACACTGGAGATTCTTCGATGCTTATCTTCTACTTGGAGTAGAATAGGGGGTGCTGTCAGGAGCTGATATGTCTCGATATCAAAAAAAAATCTTAATTTAAGACAACATCTTTGAATGCCATATTCTGCATATCTTTTGGGGTTTTTGAAGATGCCCTATCCATCTCTTGTATTTAGATAATACCCCTCACTTCTATATCTAGAGATTGGAGTGGCAAAAAGGCAGGAGTCACCTTGGGCCCTGGGTTGGGGGTGGGGGTGAGGGGTGGGAGGGAATGTGGTCTTGAGAAACAGCATTCCCTATACCAAGTGTTGGATAAGCTCAAAGGTGTCTGGCCTGAAGTAAGAGAGTTCAAAGTCCCTGGGACTTTGGCGGGTGACTTTACTGTCCAGTATCAGTGAAGTCAAAACACAAAACAATTGCACCTTTTGCATTCGTGGACAGAAATGTGTGCAAATACTTATAGCTGTTCAAAACTAGAAACAGAGCAAAAGGATGCTGGTCAGACAGCAGGGTCCTTTGTTTATTGCACGTGAAGACTGTGGACACAGAGTGCCCATGCACCCCCTAAGTAGCTCTTGCAAAGGTCACTAGTTTATTCTTCAATTTTGGATCATTTTCTAACAGCCTGATGCTCCTGAAGCCCAGGAGCCTGCTGTTCTGCCATCAGGGCATGCATGATAACCCAATACTGTCCTTCCAACAAATGTTGGGTATTATTTATTTGTTTATTTATTTATTTTTAGGTTTTTTGAGACAGGGTTTCTCTGTGTATCCATGACTGTCCTGGACTCACTTTGTAGACCAGGCTGGCCTCGAACTCACAGTGATCTGCCTGCCTCTGCCTCCCGAGTACAGAGATTAAAGGCGTGCACCACCACTCCCAGCCTGGGTATTATTTAAACAATAGAACTTTGATGCATTGCTGAGACTGCAAGAATATAAGAGAACCTGCCCCGCCCCCCACCACCACCACCACCACTAACGTACTTGGAAGCCAGACATGAGAAGGGATGAGAGAACCATGGACAGTTCATTGTCAGTAGCTGTTGACAGCTGCCAAAGGAGAGAGATGGGGTAGAGTGTGTAGGAATGGAGATCTCATTATGGAAGCCTTGACCTTAAATACAGAACCAGGGAGAATAAGGCTCCCGTGTGGCTACAGCCTGTTGAAACTAAGATGTTCCTCACTCAGACACATAAAATTGGAGCTCAGAGCAATACTCTCAGATACAGAATGAGCTTTTAAAGGTTCACACAGGGAAGCAAGAATATGTCCGTCTTAGTCTGAGTTCTGGGTAGAGAAGCCTCTTCCACAGAGTGTAGCAAGGTGGCTTTTATTATATTTACTATACTTAATTATATACTCTAATTTATTTTACTGTATTTAATACCTCTACCTCCCTTCCACCCCTTGTTCCTCCAAACCTCCCAACACTAGGTGGGAGAGAAAGAGGTGAAGGGAAAAAAGGACAGAGTTCTCTTTAAGCTACTTCCTGCTGATTAGGGTCATTGGGTTCTTTGCGGGTAATACCAGTCTCAGAAGTCCAGCAAACCAGGAGACAACAACAGGAAGAACAAGCAGCAGTTTGGGGAAGCACCAGCAGGCAGGACAGCAGCAATCTCTTTCTTCTCTGTAGCCCTTTCTCCTACTACTTTGTAGAGTCCCCTTCTCCTCAGGACTCGGGCTTTCTACTCCTCCCAAGGCCTCAGAGTTTATATGCTACAGCTGGCTAAGCCACACCTCTGCTAGCTCATAAGACAGTTAATACTTTACACCTGTGTCTTAAGCAGCCTCACACCTGGGATTAAACAAAAATGGTCTCATAATTGGTTATTTTAATACCACCTAGTCTTATATGTTGGGGTATCTCTGAGATTATACTATTCCTAGAGAGCCAGATATAAGTGAACAGAAACCTCTCTAGGAGCCACCCATATACCTATCCTCACGGGAGTCCCACAGATAAAGCCCCACCTCAAGGGTGTGTTTATGCCCAAGGAGGAAGAAGCATACTTATATTACCTACCCTTCGTTCATATTTTGTTCCTATATAGATACTGCTACTCAAGACTGACCACTTTTAGTCACAAAAGCAGAATTCAACTCTTAAGAATTGTATTCCTGGGCTGGAGAGATGGCTCAGAGGTTAAGAGCACTGGCTGTTCTTCCAAAGGTACTGAGTTCAATTCCCAGCAACCACATGGTGGCTCACAACCATCTACATTGAGATCTGCTGCCCGGGCATATATGTAGAGCAAATACTGTATACACAATAAATAAATAAACAAACAAATAAATGTTAAAAAAATAATTGTATTCCTTTCCTTCATGAACGAGGCCACTGAATTCTTTGCAGGTCCCATGCATGTTTTTGCACTTGGTACTGCACAGGATCATTAAACATGCAACACAGACCCTCATTTGCATTCTCATGGCCTATGAGTCACCTCACACTAGAGTCAAGACTTAAGGTACAAACCTCCTAGCTCTTACTCTTTTGACTTGTTTTTGCTTCTTTCTTTCAGCCAATGCTGGCAATGATTTAGCCATGTGCTTCTCTGACAGGACAACAACCGTGTCTGAGAGAAAGCATCTCAGGGAGAAGTTGGTCTGTTTAAAGCTATGATTGATGGCCAAGACAATGTCTCAATGGATGGTTATCATTTGACTGTTTGTCCATCTATGGCTCAGGTAGAGAATGTGTGAGGACAGAGACTGAAACCTGGAGTTCAAAATGTGGGCAAAAAAAAAATGAATCAGTGAGAATAGAATCTCTTCCAGCACCCAGAATCTGAAAAGTCCAAGGATAGTAAACATAAAGGGTACAGGAAAAAACAACATAAATAAGGATCTCTTTCTCTCTCCTTTCCTTCCTCCTCTCTCATTCTTATTTTCTGGCAGCTTTTTGTTAAGTGGAGTGCATTTTTGATGCTCTGGAATAAGGAGGAACGCTGTTCCTCGCCCCTTGCTCTGGGTGTGACATGACTGGCCTCTTAGAGGGCATTGGATCACTAGGTGACAGTCAGCATCTGGAGGGCAGAGCTGATGTCTGACCCCTAAGAACTTGGTGCCCATCAGCATCGGTCAAGATTTATCCCAGGCAATCAAACAAGTCTGACGAGAGGCATCAGGAATGGGGGCATCATTCTCTGGACCCAGGATGGCCCAAACATATAGCTCAGCAAGCCCACATCCAAGGAAGTAGAGATAAGGGGAAGAGAGCTGACTACAAGAGGGGGCACTGGATGTCACAAGAGCGTCCTGTCCTGGGGGCCCCTGGAATTAGGTAATACTGACAAGATCCACCTGTCTCATGGCTCACACATCCACAAGACTCATCTGAGGTAGGATTTACTCGTGCTGTGAAACTAGCATCCCTAAGCCCGATCCACTGAAGTCATGGACATGACTACCCTGCCAATGCCAAGTGTTTAGAGAAACATGGAGAAGCCTAAAGAAGCTGAACTGCAGCAATGCTGATAGTGAAAATGAAACAGAGTCTCTTGGTGCTACGAGCAGCCATGCTCACAAGGACCTGGCATGCTCTGAACTAGTTCTGACTAGTTCAATGGCAATAGTTTCCTTGTGACCCAAATAGTACACAAACCTTTAAAACTCATTTTAATACTGGGGATTGACAGAGAAGGGGCCATGGCAGGGAGGGAAGGAAAAGGAGGCTCATTTATGAGCCATGAAATCTCAATATTCATAGCCGTAAGTTCCCATTACAGGGAGCTCTCCAATCTGATCCCTCCTTGTATAAAGTTGTTGCTGTCAAATTCCATGCCCACTTTCAGTAAAAGGGGAAGGGTGAGGGAATCACTGCTTTTCCTACTGCCTTGAGTCCATCCCTTCATCAAGAGACTAATGGCCAGACACTTTGTTCTTTTGGTCATGATTGTCAGGCATCATCCCCTTCATACAAAACCTATAACTGGAGGACTATGATGCAACTTTAAAGACACAAATCAACATTGCCCTGACAGTTGACCTTTCTTAGGGTGCCAGAGTGCTCCAAGGACTGCTCCAACCAAGACACAAGTAACAGAACTTTTATCCTTTCCCAGCCAAGCAACTCACTACCATGTTCCATGTCAGCCCTTCTTACCTGCCGTGGAGCACACTACAGGGGATGATAGCAAATGGGGGACTCAATAGAGGAGGCTAATCACTCCCCAACCACTCCATTGGCTCTTTGTTCCTAAAGTGTCTTTTGTCTGGTTCTGCAGCTGAATCCTATGACAATAAGGATTATTGTTAATAATAATTGGGGGCATCCCACCCCCATTAGCCCCAAAGTTAACCACTTTGGACCTTGGCTACTTGTCCCATGTCTAGAATAAACACAACAGCAGAAAAGTCCTTGAATAGAAATGATCTTCCTGTCTCATCTGGGAAAGAGGAAGAAGCTTCTAAACCCAGACAGCATATGCCAAGCTGAAGAGCTCTGAGAAATAGGGGAGGTGAGAGACTGGGGAGCCTTGGACAGATGCTAGGCCTTGGAAGACAGTCAATAATTGCTTGGTGTATTGCCCCTGCATCCAAGACTACAAACTTCTTATGATGTCTTTCTTTTTTTCCTCTCTGTGCCTGGCACACACCAGGTGTTTAAGAGGGAGAAGCAACAAATGATACCCAAGGTCCCAGGAGTGGCCAGTGTAAA
This sequence comes from Lophiomys imhausi, assembly GCA_907164525.1. Classification (NCBI taxonomy): domain Eukaryota; kingdom Metazoa; phylum Chordata; class Mammalia; order Rodentia; family Muridae; genus Lophiomys; species Lophiomys imhausi. The sequence continues at coordinate 17,386,595 of CAJQZJ010032031.1, read as the reverse complement.
TGGACATAGCCCAGATTATCCTCATCTCCTGGTGTAAGTGCCAACCAGCACTTATTTGCCTAGCCAGGGTCTCCTGACTATGGTCAGGGGGAGTGTAAACCATGCTTACTTTGGAGGGGTCTCAGCAAGACTGAGGCTGCGAAAAGTTCATTGCAAGAAATCAGACTTTTTAATACCTTTGTCCAAAACAGAATAGAGTGGCAATTTCCAGAATACAATGATGTGTGCAAGCTATACAGGGTAAATAAGATTAGTGTCTAAGACTAATTAACCTGCTAAACTTTTATATGCTTCACTGACTTTTAGGGAATGCAGAGATACACAGGTGGCTTGAAGGCTTCACTGCCTGAGGGAGTGCCTCAGTTTCTGGAGAACTGAAAGGCACACAGGGCCCTAGGGGTCACAGACTCCAATCTGAAAAACACACATCCCTCTCAAGGCAGCTAGACCAGGTCAGCTCCATGACTTCCTGCATCCTGTGGTGGGAATTTGAGTGACAACAAGTGGCTCAGTATGAAATCGAGGTATCTAGGAGCCTAGGCAGAAGGCGATTGGATTGTACAGCCTCCTGTCTGGAAGCAAGAGGCCCCACCCTGACCTCTTGCCTGAGAGGAGCCTGTGGGGAAAGGCTTTGAATCCATTCTGCTTGCTTGGCTCCATCTGCTTGAGGCCCTGCACCACTGCCCACATCTCCAGTAAGGACACAGGACCTTTTGTTGGGAGACAAAAGAACCATAACCTGATAGCCAAAGGGTACAAGTGCCCTTGTATTTTCTGTGGGTATGTCTTGTCTTCACAGCTGATGCTGGGATTCTAGAGATTAGGAAAACCAAGGTTTTCCCCCCACCCCCACACCCCAGCGTATGGCACAAGACAGGGCACAGTCTATCCCTGTCTCCCTAATGAACCTCAGACCTCTATTTACAGCATCTGGGCCCATGAGGAGGCCTTCCACCTGCAGATCCTAGCCCCGACCCATGCCTCTCATTTCAGGAACTGGTACCCTTCAGTCAGTTTCTTTTGGAAACCACAGTGTGAGAGCAGGGGAACCTGTACTACTCTTGGAATTTCATGTCTCCTACTTTCTTAATAAATGACCTATAATCAAGTTAGCTCTATGCCCAAAGGTTTCATTTATTAAATGACGATAAAGAGCAGTTATTTTTCAAAGCCATTGTGAGGCTACAATAATATGCATGCAGTGCATAGCACATGATAGGCCCTGAGTAGAAAAATACACCAGGCACTAACTAGTTCATTAGACCAAATAGAGGCAGCCATTGTGTGCTCACTGCCACTGTCCACCCTGACTTCCCCAATTGTACCATTTCTGCTGCAGGTAAGCAAGATGCAAATAGGCAGGGGATCCCAGTAGGGCAGAGGACTCAAATTGTCTGTCTAGTGTGCATTCTGTCTACAGAGCCCTTGCAGAGCTTAAAATATGAACCCAAAACAGACCTTGACAACCTCTCACCCAACTTTCTGGGGAGTGAAACACTCAAATAGTGATTAACATTAACATTAAGAATCAAATGCCGTCCAAGGGTCTGGGAAGGGGTTATGTATGCAACATCTAATCTAATGAGAGGGTTCAGGGTGTCCATTTTCAACCCTTAAAAAACATTTCTTTTCCAATTCCTTTTGACTACTTCAGATAATTAAGGTTGACATAATCTAAACAAATGAGGTATTGCTACATATTCTCAGGTGCTATGTAAGACATTATTTCTTTTTTAAAAAATTGAACTGTAGCTGGGGGAATGAATCAGCAGTTCAGTGCACTGGCTGTTCTTTCAGAGCACATAAGTGGCCCACAACTCTGGCTCTAGGGGTTCCAACACCTTTTTCCGGCTTGTGCGGGCACTCAAACTCGCACACATGTACGCATGCACTTGAACTTGTAAAAAAAAATAAATTGATAAAAAAAATCACTAATGGAAATTAGAGTAGCAACATTGGGAAGTGTAGCTAAGCGGTACTACAGCATTTGTCTATTATGCTCAAAGTCCTGGATTCAATCCTCCATACTGCAAAAATATTAAATACTAGCACAGAAGAGTTTGAGCAGACCCGTGTTTGTCCATCGCCATCGAAGAGATGAGGCATGAGGAACTCAGGAGCATGGTGCAAAGAGGCAAAGGGAGGAGCATGTGTGGAGGGCAGCGTCCTGACTCTGAACTCTTGCCTGTGGCTGTGGACAAGGAGTGGCTTCTGTCTGCACCAGCGAGTGTGACAAGAGGAGTCAGAGTTTCAAGCGGTGTGACAAGAACATCAGTCATGCTCAGACATGGAATGAGAATAGAGGGGAGAAATCTACACACATTTCCTCAAGATTTTGTGTAAATTTCAATCAGATCTTTTAGTATGGAGTATTTGTAATGAAAATAAAACTTTAAAATTTAAGACTAAAAAGTACATTTTAAAGAGAAGTTAAAAAATAACCTTGTTGAGTTGGAATTTAATGTTTATGAACACTTTAAACTGTGGATATTCTAAAATTCTACTTCAGGGCATTTTGGAGAAATAGTCGCATAAAAGCAAAATATTGAGTACCAGTATTGTAGCATCTTACGCCAGGCATGTCTATCAGGAGGGGAACCATTTAAGTAGACTATTAAGTATACATAAAACTATTGGCATACTAGTAAGCATGGACAAGAGTGAAATAATGGAAGCAGGGGAGAGGCCAATCCAAAGACATATACATACAAGGCCTGCCCAAGACCAAGAGGACCAGCACAATAGAGAAGCCGCTACCACTCCCAATACTGAACAGAAGCAAGAAGCAGCAACTGTCCACCACTGAAGAGATCCTTTCTGCAGTGCAGGCATAACAGGGCTACTGAAGGCTGAGGGGTGCATCGGGAGCACAATGATGCTCTTGGCACCCCAGTGTCCCTCAAAGCTAACAGCAGTCTTCTGCTGCTGTACTTTGAAGTCTGTGGTCTACTAGGATGAGTTCACTGGGGGAAGCTAATGCAGCCCCGCACACTAATGGCTGACAGAAGAGGCATGCCCATCTCTGTGCACAAACACTGTTGCCTCAACTTTCCAGTGTAAACTGATGAGCAACCTTACATGAAAATTACAAGATAATTGACTGTCAAAAGATGACTCAGGGGATGGAAAGGTGGCTCAGATCCTGGATCTGGCTAATCTTGATACATGATGCTTTTTATTGGCAAATTCTTTACAACAAAAATTTCAAATTTTTTTTAAAAAGATAAACAGAATTGAACTTATAGGTGGCTCAGACCTTTTAACTATCAGACAGAGATATGGAAATCCTGGGATGGATATGTTAAGCAGGGATGGGTGTGTTAAATGATCCACTTGAGCCCAGCATTGGTGGCACATGCCTTTCCTTTAATCCCAGTACTCTGGAGGTACAGGCATGCTGATCTCTCAAGGACAACCTGATCTACAGAGTGAATTCCTGGATGGCCAGGATTACACACTGAAATGCTGTCTCAAAAAACAACAAACCAAATCCACTTGGAAAGGATTGGAAGAAGGCATCTTCAGCAGCTCAGATAGGGAAAGAGAACCAAGCAAAAAATACTAGATGTTATAACTTTAATGTATGAGTTGAACTGATTGGACAGGCTCATCAGCAGAGGGCAGGAAGGCAAGGAGAGACTTCCTGAACTCAAAGACTAGATCAATACGAATGTTCTAGTTGGGATGCAGTTCAGTGAAGGAGATTAACATTCAAAAGACACTAGTTAGTCTGTCCCTAATACACACACATAACAGAGAGGTGGGGGGAAGGGAGAGAGAGGAATATCAAAGAATTGGCAGGTTTAATCCCCAGCCTACTCAAACATATAAACAATGAAGAGAGAGGGAGACATTTCCCCCTGACCATTGAGTTGTTTTGAATTTTTAACCCCCGCTGGAGAGACAGCTCAGCAGTTAAGAGCACTGATTGCTCTTCCAGAGGACCCAGGTTCAATTCCCAGCACCCA
>CAJQZJ010032031.1:17333097-17367970 GCA_907164525.1 Lophiomys imhausi | reverse complement strand
CACACACACACACACACACACACACACACACACACACACACACATACACACACACACACCAATAGTGTTTCCTGAGTACTTGAGTTTAGGAAATTGTATACTAGCCCTCTTATGGGGAAGCTGGTTGAGGGGGGGGGGGTCAGCTATACAACATATCAGCAAAGGCTCTGAGGAGGGTTCTAAGTTCTCAATCCCCAAGTGTCCTCCTACCCAGAGAACACATCACGAGGGAAAACTAAGAAGCCTTCTGAGAGGAGGGCCAGGGCTATGCAGGAATTCAGGGTATTCAGGACTGCCAGAGGGGGAGCATCACATCTCTAAAGGCAATGTTCCTGAGTAAAAATGAAATTCAGGGTGCGCACTACCCTGACAATTAACTTTCCCACCGACTAGGTGGACAACCACCTCCGAGAGAAAGGTTTATGGGGAGATCTATGCTCGGAACACACAGAGAGCTCAGCTTCCAGAAAAAGTATATAAATACAAGATGGATTATGGGCCAAAACAAATGTTTCCTGGGCAGAAGTTTCTGATGACTGAACCAGAACAATATTATGCAGTGTTTTTCCCACTAGCTGTGACTAAGAGCCTTGAAGATGGCCAGAAGCCATACATAATGGATAAAGGTCCTGAACAAAGATGACTTACTGGACTTCCTTCCTCTCCTTCCCTCTCCTAACCTGGGCTCCTACATCCTCTGAAAGAGTTCACAGCAGTGCTCAGTGTTCCTCTGCTGGGTCAGCATCTCTGTCTGCTTCAACAGGCAGTGTCTCTCTCCCAGTTGCTCCAGGAAATAAGATCTGAGTTGTGCATGATGACTTTCATGCTATACCTCTTCCACAAAGCAATATAGTCCTTCTTAGCCGGGCGGTGGTGGCGCACACCTTTAATCCCAGCACTTGGGAGGCAGAGGCAGGTGGATCTCTGTAAGTTCGAGGCAAGCCTGGTCTACAAAGTGAGTCCAGAACAGCCAGGGCTACACAGAGAAACCCTGTCTTGAAAAACCAAAAAAAAATAAAAAAATAAAAAAATAAAAAAAAAATAGTCCTTCTTGGCTATGCTCAGCTTGCCCGTGGCTGGGTCTCACAGCTTATTGTGTTGGTCTGGTGACCCACTATGCTCCAGTATCTGGGGACAGGAGGGAATCATGCTTACCAAGAAGTAAGTTAGTCAGGGTAAACCTCCTTCACTTCACTTCTGTATTTAGGGCTAGGGCCATTGATAAGGCAGAAAGAGGACCCTCAGAATAGGTAGGGGGTTATGAAGTCTGATTTATGGGTCTGGCCATTATCTTGGACTGACTCATTAATGGGGATTCCTTCTCAGATATTTACTCTGAATTATATAGACAACCGTAAGCATTGCAAGAATGTGCTGTGCAGAGAAAGCCATGGCTAGCTGGAAACTTACATGGTTAGAGGGACCTGCAGATTCCTCCTGACTGGTGTCTGGAAACTCGGGCCAACAGTTCTCTCTACAGATGGAAATTAGTGCCTGAGTGATAAGAAAGGCCTAGACTATACAATGTGGCTGCTGCTGATCCTGCTTCCTCCTGGGGGGTCTGGAACTTCTGTCCCTGCTAGCCAGCAGGTACCTGTTGCTACTTCTCCACACATGGGATGCTGGGGGACCCAGACTGTAGGGGTCCCACGATCCTATTTCCAATATAAACAGTGCTTTCCAGATACTGATGCTCCTCCTTCCAAGCCCCTAGCACCAATCCAGTGTGCTGCCCAATCAATTTCCTCAGCCAGAGGTGTTCATGCACACTTGGCCTGTCCTTTCTCTGCTCCCCTGGGTTGGGGGGAGGGTAGATGTAGAGTTGACACCAATTCTGGGCAATGTCAAGGCTGAGGTCTGAGGATGGTGACATGAGGACAGGGTGCTGATGCTCAGAGATGACAAGAAAAGTTCTGCATTTGGGACGTGATGGGGGTGGGAGGGGGGAGCACTTCTGCCATCTACCTATGGGCTCTGAGCGGGTCTCATCACATGACTTGTACTCTTGGCATTGGAATCCATAATGTCTCATGTGCTCACAGCAAAGGTGAGCACTGGGTTCAGCAAGCATTCATCCACTGGCTGAGATGACTAGAAGCTGTGCCCAGGAAATCCAAGAAGGAATACCCAGTTCTTAAAGTTGTTGGAGACTGGGACTGTCATGGATTATCTTGGCATTAACAGGATTTTAATGAGATCATGCCAGGAATGTTCCAGAACAGGACCATATGCCTCACTTCCAGACAGTAGCCTCAATAATGCAGGCAACTGCTCTCTCTCTCCCCACCCCACAAAGAGTGTGTCCAAGGCCTTACTGGCAACATGAGTATCCTCATGAATATATTTTCTTGGAGTAAGCAGCCAGTGAACACCCAGAATGACTGAAAAAAAAACAAAAACAAAAAACAAAACCAAAACCACTCAGGGACAGGGAGAAGGGAGAGTATGTCCAAGGGGTCATTTATAACAATTGCACAGCTACCACAGAGGCTTTGGGTAAAAAGCAGTGGCTTTGAGTGCAGATTAGATATGACAGATAGGCTAAGAGGCATCTGACTTCGGGGGGGGGGGGGGGGGGTTAGGCTCAGCCCAAGGAGGAAGGGGAGAAACCACGAGGATGTTGCCCCACACTCAAGAAGATGCATTAGGAGAACAAGAACAATCTCCTCCCACTAAGGAAACACAGACCAGAAAATAGAACCAGAATTGAAAGGGAGTATCCTTAGTTCTACCTCTCTTCTTATTTGTTAAGATTGTATTGCATGTACCTGTATGTCTGTGTACTCTGTGCATGCATGGTGATGGAGGAGGCCAGAGGAGAGTGTCTGGTTCCTTGGAACTGGCGTTATAGATAGTTGTGGTGCTGGGAAATCAAACCAGTGTCCTCTGCTCTTAATGCTGAGCCGTCTCCCCAGCCCCATCTCATTTCCTCTAACAGATGGGTTCTAATGCCTCCAAAATTTAACTTAACACCCTCTTTGCTTACATACTTAAGAATTATACTCCCTGAACTATATCAGTTTGATCCAGGATACGACCTTAAAAGAAAAGGCCTGAGTTTTTTTTTCCCTCTGCACTTGAACCTGATTTAAATTTAAAGCCAAAAAAAAGAAAAGAAAATAGCCATTAGAGGGAGCTGTCAATCATAATAGTATCCATTCTACAACTTGATCTCTTTATGAGAGGGAAGGTATTAGTCAAATTTGTCAGCTCCTCAACCTCTACTTACATGTTTACTAGTTTTCAAATAGACAAGTGTAGCTGGGGGGTAAACAGGTAAAAACAGATACTTCTGTAAGCTTGATCCTTCTTGATTATGGGTGCTATCCATAGCCATGACCTCATAGGATGTGAAGGTATCAAAAAATGACCCTCCAAAATCAACTGTTCCTCCTGAGATCACCAGAGACAGGCAGGGTGGCCATTATTGACCTTTTGTCAATCTCTTGTATCCACCAAACACAACAAATAATAGGTCATATTTGGACAATCTGTACTGGCTCTTTTCCTTCCTTTATTTCTTAAATACAAGTTCTTTCTCACTGTGTAGCCTCAGCATCTGGAACCCATTGTGTAGATCAAGGTGGCTTCAAACTCAGACATCTACCTGCCTCGCTCTCTTTTCATACAATGTACTCTGATCATAGCTTTTCCCACTTCTCCACTCTCTTTAGAAAATAAAATAAAATATTTTTAAGAAACACATATAAAAACAAAACCCATAAATCAGAAACCATAATATACAAGCAAAAGACCAATAAGACAAAAAAAAAAAAAAGCTCAAAGCACATGAGACAAAAAGTCTTCTAAACTACCATTGAGCTAATTTTGTGCTGGCCATCTACTTCTGCGTGTGGAGCCTATCTTTAAGTGTGGAGTCTCAATGGAGAAAAGTAATTTTTTCCTTTGCAAGTTTATGCACTTAGGGATGAGAGCTCTTGTCCACTTTTCCCTCTCAGCAATGGGACTTTTATCTGGCTCAAACTTGTGCAGGCTCTGTGCGTGCTGTCACAGTCTCAGTGAGTTCATTTGTATGTTAGTCCCGTGTCTAGAAGACACTGTTTCCTTGGTGTCATTCATCCTCTCTGGCTCTTGCAATCCTTCTGCCTCATCTTCTGTATAGCTTCCTAAGCCCCGAGTGTGGAGGGATTTCATGAAGACATCCCATTTAGAACTGAGTGTTCCGAAATGTCTCACTCTTTGCACATTGTGTTAGTTCCTATCTACTCCAAGAGGAAGCTTCTCTGATGTTGGTTGAGTGAGGCATTGATCTGGTTGTGCTTGCTTGCTTGCTCAGTTTGGCACAGCACTTTTCTGCAAAAGTAAAATGTTTTGTCTTACCCAAATACTTGGGATTGTGTGACCATTTGAGATTCCAGAGCTATTTCTTACAAAGAACAAAAATGTATGTCTAATCAGGATTTATTTACACGTTTGTGTCTTGCCCAAGCAGAAGTTAAGAGGTACCATATTGGTGTAACTTACCTTTTAGGTATTCAAGGAGGCCTATATTAATATAGTCAGAGGGACAAAAAGGAACTCTATTTTGCCCTGGCCCTCTCAGGTCAAGTAGACCCCAGAGAATTATAAGGCATGTTGCTGACAGAGGCCTACTTCTCCTTAGACCAAAATGACTCCCAAGGACCTCAACCAGCCTTAACAAAAAATGGCTAATTTTAGACAGCAATGTGCTCTTGAATACATAGCATGAAAATATAATCAAAAGGACTTTTCCCCCTGATATTTATTTTTACTGTTATTTTAAAATTATGTGTATGTGTGTGTGAGTTTTTGTACTTGTGCAGGTGTCTGTCGAGGCTAGAGATGTCAGATCCCCTCTGGAACTGGAGTTGCAGGCAGTTGTGAGCCACCCCCACATGGATTCTAGCAACCAAACTTGGGTCTTCAGCAAGAGAAGTATGGGCTCTGAACAGCCACAGCATCTCTAGCCTCTCTCAAGAACTTAAGAGGCATTTATCAGAACCCTGTTCCTCATGGGTCCCTCCTCTTGCCTCTTGCCTTTGTCAGAAACATGCCCTCCCCCAGGACTCTGAGTGGTCATTTCTAACCAATAAACTTTCCCTAGGATCTAAATCACCAAAACTCATTATATTACCCAGCTAGCCTAATTCCCAAAGATTCTGTCGATCAGGGATCTTGGAGAAGATGGTCAAAACTACTCTCTCTCTCCTGCTCTGGCAGGATTGGATTCCTGGGTCTTATCACATTCGCCTAAAATACTGGAATGATGAAATCACTGAGAAAGCCACCAAGAAGAAAAAAATCAATGGATTTGTGTGTCCTAAAAATCATTCAATTTTCCATGATGTGAAGGGGTAGGAGGGAATTTTAATTGGGGAGTGGAGATGGAATAAGACAGGAGAGGGAGGGATGGAGGAGAGACAAATAATACTAAGGATGTTTGAAAATATCTTAAGGAATCATATTTCATATTTACCTAAAATTGTATGTGTGTGCATACACTTACTTGTGTATATGTGTATACACATATGACTTAAATGAAGTTATCCTACTTGGGATGACATGCTTCCCCAGCACCAGGTATGAAGAAAGCTCTTTTCAAGTTGTTGGTTAAGGTAATCTCCCAAAACAATATTCACTATTGTTGCCTTTGGCTGCCTCTCAGAGGTTGAAGACAAGTATGGTTTTTTTTTTTTTAAGACAGTACACACTTTGGACCTAGGACTCAAAAAAAACTTCTTTCCTGTGGCCTAGCTTGTACAGTACCAGAAGGTGCTCTGCAAGCTGCTAAGGGAACGAAACAATCCATAGTCCTACCTAGTGGTGATGCCTATGAACACCAATGACCAGTATGGCAGTAGTAATACTCCTATCTTGGCAGTCACCACACAAGTCTAGTTGGTCTTAAGGCCTACTCAAAGGGAGGAAAATCATCCCAGATACTAGAAATCTATCTAACTACCCAAAGCTAGTGAGGTCATGGATCTTAGAAGAAAACTTCCTACCTCCACTTTACTAGGCCAGCACAATTCCTAATTGCATTCTACAAGTTATCCTTACATCCATAAATAAGTGTACCTCTTACCCTTTACCAAAAAAAAAAAACAAAAACAAAAAAACAAAAAAACAAAAAAAAAACCCTTCTCTTTGGAGAAAAAAAAAAATCATCACAGAAAACCACAACTGGTCATAACACAGATAGCTGAACTTGGGGTGCCCAGCTCCAACAGATCTGTCTCCAATACAGCTTCTACACCTAAGGTTCAGGGCACATTATGGAAGAGGGTAATGAAACACTGTGGGAGCCAGAGGACCAGAAAATCTATCATGACATTCTATCTCTTAGAATACCAAGTAAGTTATACCTATGATACCTTAATAATATGGCTACCTAAACAAGATCTGAATGGTAACAGTACCAGTAGACATGCTAACAAGGAAGGATGGAATCCCACAGGGTCCCACCAGCAGGCAAAGAAGTACAGGCAACTAATGACTGGTGAGAGAGGGAGAATTAATCTTTTCCAGGGACGATCCCACTAACTGGTTATCAAGTGTAAAGTGGTCAACACCGAAATAATACACAAACCACCCTAAGTTGACTCAGCAGATTGTATTTATATATTATGCATTTATATATGTTTATACAACAATACGAAAAAAGAGCCCATCAATTTGAGAGGGAGTGGGGAGAGGCACATGGGAGGGGTTGGAGAGAGGGAAGGGAAAGGAACAAGCACTATATTTAATTAAAAGGTTTGAACTGTTGTTCTGTAAACACCCGCCCCCAGAGGTGTAACTCTGTGCCTGTTTTCTCTGGCTGCAGCAACACAGCTGAGCACTAAAGACATCTTTGGTTTCTCTGATCCTGCTTCTGTTGTTACTCAAACCTACCCCGTGGTATCCTCTATCACCAGGGATCTCCCTTATTATAAGGACCTGCATTGGCTGTTCTTCTTTTGTTGGTATTTGGCTCCTGCCTCCTTAACCATTTTGCAAAACAATTTATCCAGCAGAATAGAAAGAATCAAGGTGGAAATGATCCTACATACAGAACCTCCACAAGCAGCCCTTCTACTGAGGACGCTTGGATCTTCCTTTTCCCAACTGTACCTCCAGGTTCAGACTCCCTCTTCAACCTCTACTATGTCAACATAAAGTAGAAAAAAAACCCAGTGAGAAAAATTCCAAAGTCAAGAAATGAGGCATGCTAGAGATAAAAGGGAGGTACATGTCCCTTCACCTTACCTAAATACATGACAAATAATTCTGACCCTCCCAACAAATCTCAGTGCACATGGGAAGACACAGACCCATGTTCCATCCCTGATCCAAGGCAGAGGGTGGACAGGGAAAGAATGTCAACTCAACCACAAAGTCAGGAACATCAGAAGAGCATCAGATCTCTGGGAAATCTGGGAGGTCAATAGAGAATGGAATGGTGTATTTCAAGCCCTGGAGTTTAATGAATGTCAACAAAGACTGTTGTGCCCTGCAAATGCGCATGTCTAAAGACAAGCACAAACTAATGCAGCTAGTGACCAGCACTCCAGAAGACACTTAAAAGAGACACTGAACACGAAGAAAGTAAGTCTGTATAATAACAGCACAGGAAAGGCATGTGAGGGATAGTTGAACCAAGGAGAGCTAGGAAGGAATTCATCATGCTGGGCACAGTAAACTTCCCAAACCCAAGGGCTAATGCACAAAGGACAAAAGCCATCCAAGAAGGAAAGCCGCCAGCAAAATTACAAAACCCACAAAGCCCTCTCAAATCAAAACCTTTAGTGTAAAATGCCTCAACTCACCAATAGGAAGATGCAGACTAGCTGGCTGTATTATAAAAATCCAACTCTCTTTTGCCTCCAAAAAACATCTCTGACTGGAAACAATCACAGACTGGAAATCAAAGCAAATGAAAGCTGAAACTTGATGTAGCCATTCCAATCTCTGATGAAATAGACTTCAAAAGGAGACATAATTATAGATGCGGGACTGAAGAGATGGCTCAGCAGTTAAGAGCACTTGCTGATCTTGAAAAGGACCTGGGCTTATTTGCCATTATCTGCACCATAGTCTATGACTATTCCTAATTCTAACTCCAGAGGATCCTGTCCCCTCTTCTGGCCTCCACAGGCACTAGGCACATCTGAAGTGCACATTCATATATGCAGGCAAAACACTCATACACATTAAAATGACAATTTTGGAATTTTGGTTTCTTTAAAAACACAGAAGTATAAGAAAGTGTTTTTGTTTTAATCCCAGGTGTGGGCATATGGAGCTGCCTCGGCTTGTCCACAGCAGCTGACTATGATTTGCCTCGTGCTCTAGCAGAGGCGTGGTTTTGCCAGTTGAAGATAATTTCTGCGATTGTGTGACCTTTGGAATTCTGGGAACTAGGGCCCCAAGAGTCTGGGTTGGTGGTTGGTGGTCGTTGAGAGAGGTTGGATGAGGTTTGTTAGTAGCCATGCTCAAAGAAGGAATAATAAAGAAATTAGATTCAAGAATCTTCTCTCTCCCCTCTATCCTCCTTTTTCTCCTATTTAGTGATAGGGATAAAACCAGGGGATAAGGGGTATGAAAAAGAACCCACAAAGTAGGAGATGGGCTACAAAAGACACTTTTAAACACTAGGGCTTCTAATTTCATAAACACTAATGGGCATAAAAGGCCATAAAGGCACTGATGTAATAGTAATGGGTGACGTTAACATCCCATTATTGTTAGCTATCCAAACTAAAAATTAACAAAGAAGCATCAGAATTAAACTATATAATAAATAAATGGACTTAACAGGTGTCTCGGATATTCCATCCAACAGATATGGAATAAAATATTTTCCTGAAGACCACAGAACCCTCTCTAAAATAGAACAGACGCTGGAGAGATTGCTCAGCAGTTCTTCTAGCTCCCACATGGCATCTCATGACTATCTGTAACTCTGGTTCCAGAGGATTTGACACCCTCTTCTGGCCTTCATGGGCATTGAATGCATGAGCTACACAGGCATTCACAAGGCAAAACATGGATACATACACAATAGGCCACATTCTAGGCCTCAAATAATGTATTTTATAAGACCATAGAGAAATAAAATAGGAGAGCAAGAAGAAAAAAAAAACAGTAACTGCATACAAACTCAGAAGCCCCTGAATGCACTTTTGAATGAACAATGTGTCATTGAGGAAACCTGGTCAGAAATTAAAGATTCCTAGAATCAAAAATGAAAATACAACTTACTAGACCTCTTGTGATGCAGCAAGGACCTTCTAAGGGTGTCTAAGCTTTAGACACACCATTAATCCCAGCATTCAGAAGGTAGAGGTGGGTAGATCCCTACGAGTTTGAGGCCAGCTCTGTCTACATAGTGACTTTAAGTCGACCTGTGGAGAAGGTGAGAAGAGATTCAAAACCAGTCTCAGGCTCAGGAGGTGGTTCAGTGAAGACCTGAGTCTGGATTTCTAGCTCTGGAGTCATGAATTTATAAGCCCAGATCTGTGGGGGTGAAATCTTGTGGATCCCAGGAAATTACCAGTCTAGTCAAAATAGGGAGCTCCATGTGCAGTGAGGGACTCTGTCTCAAAAAAATCAGATGGGGGTGATGGTGGAGGTGACTCTTAGCATCAACCTCTGGCCTCCACAAATGCAGGCAAAGAAAGGGCAACACACACACATCTATCCATTCACACACACACACACACACACACACACACACACACATCCATCCATTCTCACACACACACACACACACACACACACACACACACACATACATCCATCCACACACACACACACACATCCATCCATTCTCACACACACACACACACACATACATCCATCCACACACACACACACACACACATACATCCATCCACACACACACACACACACACACACACACACATACATCCATCCACACATACACACACCATCAATCTCAAATGCATTGTGTATACCTCAAGGTCTTAAAGAACAAGTCAGTGTGAAAGCAAACCTATAGCCAGCATTATATGCTTAATGAGGAAAGACAAAGCAATAACAAATGAGATGAGAGCGTTGCCCTCCCTACTCTTATTTAGCACTGCTTGAACTGTTAACTAGAACACAGAAAGAAGATGACATAAAAAGGAAATTGTCTCCATTTTATAGACAACAGTCTCATATTTAAAGGACACCAAAGAGTAAGATTGGAGCGCTAGTCCAAGTTTAAGAAGACCTCTGCTCTTATAGTCACCCAGGCTTGGCTCCCAGCACCCACATGGTGGCTCGCAACCATCCATAACTCCAGCTCTAGGGGACCTGAAGTCCTTTACTGACCTCTGCAGGCACCACACATAGGTAGTGAACATGCACACACATATGAGCAAACTGGATCTCCTTCAACTAAGAAATAGTTCTGGGAGAAATTAGATAAAAGATCTTTACCGCAAAGGAAAAGCAGGCAGCCCACACAGAATGGGAGAAGATCTTTCTCAGTTACACTTCAGACACGGGGCTAATAATCAGAATTTTACAAAGAAATAAAGGAATTAAATACCAAGGCACTAAAACTGCCAATCAACAAATGGGCAAGTGAATTGAATAGACAGTTTTCACAAAAAGAAACACAAATGGCCAGTAACTACTTTTTTTGAAGTATTCAAAATCCCTAGCTATCAGCAAAAAATGCAAATTAAAACTACTCTCAGGCCGGGCGGTGGTGGCGCACGCCTTTAATCCCAGCACTTGGGAGGCAGAGGCAGGCGGATCTCTGTGAGTTCGAGGCCAGCCTGGTCTACAAAGCGAGTCCAGGACAGCCAGAGATATTCAGAGAAACCCTGTCTCGAAAAACCAAAAAAAAAAAATAAATAAATAAATAAAAAAACTACTCTCAGATAGCACCTCACTAATCAGAATGGCTGTCACCAGATCTGATAGCCATTGTGGAAATCAATTTTAAAATGTTAAAAAATAGAACTACCATGTGATTCAACAGTTTCATCCCAGGGCCTATATCTAGAGAACCCCATCCTACCATAGAGATATTTATGTGCATCTCCACATTTATTCACTATAGCAAAAAATTGGAATCAATCTATTATCCATTAACAGATGAAAAGATAATGAAAATCTGAGGTATTTTTGTTACTGCATTTTTAAACTACTTTTTGTTTGTTTGCTTGTTTTTGTTTTTGAGACAGGGTTTCTCTGTGTAACAGCCCTTGCTTTTCTGGAATTCACTCTGTAGACCAAACTGGTATAGAACTCGGAGATATACCTGTTTCTGTCTCTGAAATGCTGGGATTAAAGGTGTGTGCCACACCACTGCCCAGCTTACTACATTTTTCATTTCCTTAGAGAAAAATGTATTATCTGTCAATCCATTCATGCACACTCACATGGAAATTTAAATCTGGGTTCAATATATGAAAATACTTTTTCCAAGTCTGAATTATTTCTCTTAATATATTATTTCTTGTAAATGTCATAGTTTCATTCTTTATTGTATGAGTGGGGGGGGGAGATTTTTGAGGATTTGGACAGATTTGGAATGTATCTACAGTTCAAATTTATGGTTCTCTGGGTTGCAGAGTTACTATTTGAGATTCAGGAGAAATATTTGAGCAGGGCAGTGGTGACACATGCCTTTGATCCCAGCACACAAGAGACAGAGACAAGCAGATCTGTGTGAACTCTAGACCAGACTGGTCTACACAATGAAGTCAGGGCAGGGCTCCCTGCTGATATGGTCACTTGCTAGTAATAATGTAGTATTTAAAATGACACATTTTTCCTAAGGTACTATGTAAGTCCTTACTGATCTAATGGATAAATACACATAATCTTAAATTTATATAAAGAGAAAGATTGACAAGCCAGTCTCCTTAGGGGTAGGCATCCCACGGGGGAACTGGTGCCAAAAGACATTTTGCTCTAAAAGAGATGTATTCTGTTAGTCAATGTAAGGACCCCATGGCTCCCACTGCCAACAGTTAACAAAAGCTATAGATAGCTAGAGTCTCATAGTTAAATTTTGAGTTGTTTAGGAATCAAGAGGGTGTTCTGGATCTAAGAAGATATTTTTAAAATTATGAGGCAAGTTAGTATGAAAGCTGAGTTAGATATAGGACTTTAAACACATGGAGATGGTTAGATAGTAGAATGTTAAAGTCAGGTGCCAAATACATATGGACTGGACATTGGGAATGTATGCTAAGCCATATAACTCTTATAATTGTGGCCTATTTATTTCTGTTGTTTTGTATTGTATTTATAGTTATAAGAAAAAGAACCATTTTTTGGACTGAAAGGGAGAGCTGTTGGGGGAAAAAAGAAATACCTTAAACTAAAAAAAAAAAAAAAAAAGAAGAGAAGAGGATGGGGGTGTTGAGGGGGAGGGGGGGAAGGGTGGGACTGGAGGGGGGAGTAGGGAGGGGATTGTGATTGAGATGTAACTTGAAGAAATAAAAAATAAATTATTAAAAAAATAATAATAATATATCATGCTACTCAAATCCAATCCCCTCAAGAATGGGACTCCCGTGGGAGAACTGGAACTCAAATAAATACAAAATAGTTTAATTAATATCATTGTGTAATAAATGTGATTCAATTAATTAAATTCATGCCTTGATAACAAAACTTGGAAGAGAAGAAACAGATTCCTTGTGAGTTCAAGGTTAATCTGATCTACAGAGCTCTACAGAGCAAATCAAGGCAGCCCAGGCTACACAGAGAAATGCTGTCTCAATAAGGATAGATATATCCATTAGAAATTAAATCTCTAAGGAAAGGAGAAAAGTGAAGAAAAAAAATTAAAAGCATGGCTTTGATACCAAGCTTGGGAGACAAAGACAGAGACAGATAGGTTCCTTGTGAATTTGAGGCCAACCTAATCTACAGAGCTCTACAGAACAAATCCAAGACAGTCCAGGCTACACAGAAAAACCTTGTCTCAATAAAATAAATATATATCATTGTAGAGGAGGATATTTGGACTCCATAAAGTCCTGTTTTGAACTTTCTTTGAGGAAAAAATAAAGCAAAAAAAAATAAGAATGGGACTGCTAATTTAAATTAGTCTATATTTATAAATGACTTCAAAGTGGAGGACAAAGGCTATGTCATTTTGGGAGAGAGACTTTTTTGTTTGTCAATAGGAAAGAAAAGCTAAGTCTTCCATCCAAACTGATAGAAATCAGATTTGACTGGGAAGGCCTTCTGAATATCTTGGCTACAGACAGAACAAACAGGTAATTCAGACTGGCTAAGACATAAATATATATGCATAACCAATAAAAATCTTGTTGGCTACATAGAATCCACATGACTTATTATTACATGCCATCCTTTCATATGGGATGAATAGGAACGTCTTTCTTCTGCTCAAAGAGCAGAAAATCTTTAATTGATTTGTCCACCCTGCATGTCCCATGCACTCCTATGAGTGCAAAACTCTATGCTACTTGTGAGAAATATATCTTCAGTAAAAAGAAGCAGACACCGATGGAACAGAGAGATGGCCTCGATGCAGCTCACACCCCAACATCTTATGAGATCCAGCCTCAAAGACTGCCTCAGCTGCTGTGCCAACAGGACAGCTTCCAGGACAGCTTCACTGCTCCAGACAGGACTTCATGCCAGCCTGCATTTTCAACATTTGAGAGACTGAACAAATGTTGCTATTAAACTGCTTAACCTTTTTTTTTTTTTTTTCATTTTTATTCAGGCCCCTAACAGATTTTCTTTGCCCAAAATCAACAGGAAGCAAAATTTCAGAGGAAACTGTGTCCCATTCCCAAGAAGGGGTGGATGGGTTTTGGTTATTCAATTATTAATATTTGTTATTATAAAGGGGATGGTTATATGCTATTAATGGTCTTATTTAAAAAGGGGGGGTTTAGGAACTTAAGTTAAAAAGCAAAGGGAAATATGGATATAATATAGTAACAATGAGATATAAGGGTAGGTTATTGAATCTGCCCTGAAACTTAGAGCTATTGTTATTTTCTAAATAAGGTTAATTTTTGATTCATTGGTATAAATTTTTGTAGACACATATTTAAGGTTATTTTGACACACATATATGTATATTTCAACTCTTATATAAGGTATTGTGCCTATACAACTCATGTAAAAGTACAAGTTTACTTCCAATTCTTTTATGGGCTGCTATTGCAATCTATTTAGGAGACTGGGTAATACAGGTTGATGGTTGGCCAGTCAGGCTCATGGTCATGTCAGATACTAATCATAATTTATCACAAAAATATGTTTCCTAGGTTAAACAGATAGTAAATGACTAAAAATACAGTTTGCCTGTTCAAACATTAGATGATAGATTTATAAATAAATGTCTTCCAAAAATATAAATAAATGTCTTCAAAACCCTTAAAGGTGTACAGAAAATGGCATTTAAGGATGTTTTCATTATTTTAAGACAGTCAGCTCCTGACAGCTTCCTTTTGACTTGGAGGGAGACAATGAGCATCAAAAAAATCTCCATCAGGAGATAATTCCTACTGGCCACAAACACCCCTGCTCTCTCAACAGACTGTATGTAGTCCAAAGACCAGGGCTTAAATGCAGGTAAGTTGATGTCCTGATTCTGCAGACACAGGATGGGAAAATCCTTATTTCCTGCTGCACAATTAAGTCTGTGAGATATGCTTGGCCAGAAGGCTGAAGATGATGCTCCAATGGTACTGAGAGATATTTGTGACTGTCCAGGAAGCAGACTATCTTTTTTTTTTTTTTTTCTATTTTGGAAGCTACTTGTCTGCACT
This sequence comes from Lophiomys imhausi, assembly GCA_907164525.1. NCBI lineage: Eukaryota > Metazoa > Chordata > Mammalia > Rodentia > Muridae > Lophiomys > Lophiomys imhausi. Next base: position 17,353,220 of record CAJQZJ010032031.1, on the reverse strand, counting down.
TCCTACTTACTCAGGTAATTTTATCCCTTAAGTCTTTGGTGGGGTTAAAGATATAATAGATATAAATTTTCAATTGAGCTTGTTGTTTAGGATCTAAAAAGATATTTTAAAATCCAAATAAAATCTTTAGTTTTATAAATCTAGTATAGCCGGGCGGTGGTGGCGCACGCCTTTAATCCCAGCACTTGGGAGGCAGAGGCAGGTGGATCTTTGTGAGTTCGAGGCCAGCCTGGTCTACAAAGCGAGTCCAGGACAGCCAGAGATATTCAGAGAAACCCTGTCTCGAAAAACCAAAAAAAATAAAATAAAATAAAATAAATAAATCTAGTATAACAGAAAATACTTAGATTCAGAACTTTAGACTCACTTAGATGATTTTTTTCATGACCACCAGATACAAATAAGCTAAACATATATGTAACTTTTATATATGGTTTTCCTGATTGTTTCATATTTGTTCTTACTGTATATAGCTTTTTTTTAAATACTTTATTTTTTTTTCTTCAAGTTACATCTCAGTCACAAACCCCTCCCTTATTCCCCCTTCCTATCCCGCCCTTCCACCCTCTTCCCCCCAGAAGTTTCCCCTTTCAGTCCAACAGATGGTTCCTTCTCTTATAACAGTAAGTATTATACAAAACAACAGATATAGATATGCCACATTTATGAGAGTTAAATGGCCCAGTATTCCTTCCCAATGTCCAGTTTATACATATTTGGCCCCTGACTTTAACATTCCACTATTTAACCATCTCCATGAGTTTAAAGGTCTATATCTGACTCAACATTCATACTAACTTGCAACACACTTTTAAGAGTATCTTCTTAGATCTATAACACCCTCTTGATTCCTAAACAACTCAAAATTTAACTATGAGACTCTAGCTGTCTATTCTTCAACCACCTCAGAGACCTGAGAGGGATAAATATATCTGCTTATATAGGAAGTGCAGGGCCTGCAGCTTCCAAAACTAAGAAAGGACATACCAATGACTGCCTGGACAGTTCCCATTTTCTCTCCATACATTCCTGCATCAGTCTTCAGCCTTAGACATTTGTTGTAGAGCCGGGATTATGAAGGACTTACCTACCCTGTCTTGGCAGAGTTAGGCTGTCGACTTCCCTGCTACCAAGTTTTGTCCTTTTTGGACAGCAGTCTGTCTGCAGTTGGTGCAAGGGGTTTTTTCATGCCAAGAGATAGGCTTGCCACTAATTCAACCATCTTACAGTGGAGGTTCTTCGATGCTTATCTTCTACTTGGAGTAGAATAGGGGGTGCTGTCAGGCGCTGATATGTCTCGATATCAAAAAAAAGAAAATCTTAATTTAAGATAACATCTTTGAATGCCATATTCTGCAGATCTCTTGGGGTTTTTGAAGATGCCCTACCCATCTCTTGTATTTAGATAAGCAAATGTTGCTTGTCTCTTAGCAACTTGATTACTGGGTAGTTTAGAGAATATCTGTGATAGACTGTCATAGTAGCTAACAAAGTGACATGTTTGCATGACTAGGAGTTTGTTTTACTTAACTATTCTAGACCGTTTTAGACGGTTGGTATCAAGAGGCCAGAGCTTCACATTTTATTTTTAAGTATCTCTAGGTATGATACCATTAGGAAGTGTTACCTTTAATTTTGTATCAATATACAAAGATCTATTCAATTGTGGTTAAATATACTCTTAATTATGTATCAATATACAAAGGTCAATGCCTATGTAGCCCAATACAATCTTAATATTACGTCCATATACAAGGGTCAATACCATTGTGGCCAACTATAATCTTAATTTCGTATCAATATACAAAGATCAATACCGATGCAATCCAATACAATCTTATTTTTGCACAATAAACAATGGTCAATACCACTTTAGCCAAATAAACTACTAATTTTGTATCAATATACAAAGGTATAAGGGCATATTCAATAATCTGCCCCTTCTTCTTGGACCTTCCTGTGCTATGTCTATATCTCATTTTTCTCAAGCCTATGCAGTCCTACATAGGAGAGGAAGAAGGATACAGAAAAGGAAAAGTAGGAATTCCCTGGGGCTAACCTCCAAAACCCATTAAACAGGACCATTTATCAGCTTGTAATCTCTTCCCCTAAATATCGGAGTTTTCAGTTATCCTTCAAATAACCAAAAAGAAGGGCGGAGAAACACCTTCCCCACCCTCTGGGCATGGGACGTCGCTCTCTTAGGGTGACTTCCTGCTGATTTGGGTTGTAGTAGACCTGTTTGGGGCCCGAACCCAAATGGAAAAAATGGTTAAAAATGTTAGTACACTCCTTTTATGTTCAGTCCTTCTGTTCTCAGCTGTTTAGATGACCTAAGGGGTTTGTAGGCAGAAGCTGATCTTGCAGGCTTCACTGAGGTTCCTGCCGGGGCATTGTGTAGAGCTGAACGGTCCCAGCGACATTGGATTGCTGTGGTGGTTGCAGGCCCCCGATGGAGACAGCTATTGAGGAAGTCTGCCAGGCAGAATCAAGTGGGTCACTCGTCCTCCTTGGTGCCTGATTCTGCTCTCTGCTGTGGTTTCTGCTGTCCAGCCATCCCCGGGCTCCCCTAATGGACGCTTCGATTCTCCTGGAAAGACAAGAGCAGAGCCCTGCCCCAATCCCAACCCTGGGACAATTGCCCTCTTTTTTTTGGGGGGGGGGCTAGGTAGTACTTCTCCTGAAGCAAATTTGGCCTTCCGACAACATATAAAGTGTTATCTTTCAATCCGGGTTAAAGAAGAAATCATTCTGTCACCTTGGAGCTAAACCAGCTCTAGTGTATATATTTTGAGATCCCAAAGGACAATCTGCCTGCATCGAGAAGGCCTTTTGTAAGTAGCCTCCAAACCTCGGTCCCTCCAAATCCCATGTGTGTGTCTCTGAACTCTAATTATTGGGATCAGAGACCTGTGTTTCCCATCTGAAGGGATCAAAGATGTGTTCCACCACTCCTGGATCGAAGTCTTTCTCTATTTAGAGTTTGCCCTGCATCAGGCTGACCCTGAGCTCCGGGATCTGCCCGTTTCTATCTCCAGTGTGCTGGGAGCTGGGACCAAGGGTGTACTCTTCTTGAATGGTGGGACCAAGAGTATGCACCTTCACCACCCCGCTCCGTATGACTCCAGAATACATAAGACCACCAACTCTACGGTGCCCCCCCCTCGTCTCCGCTGAAGTAAAAGGCATGGGCCAACACCACAATTCTCTTGTATTTTACCTTAGCTCCACGTCTTCTCGACACCTGGAGGTCTGCAAACCCAGGCCGAATGGCTGTATCCTCTATTCCATTCACAGTGTTTCAGCCCTGCCACCTGCCCCCCCCCCTTTTTTTTTTTTTAATAAATTTGTTTGTTGCTTCAGGTTACATTCTTATCATATTGTCCTCTTTTCCCGCTTCCCAGCCACACCCTCCCATGCTCTACCCCCTGACCCTTCCGTCTTGTTCCTCTGGGGTGGAGTGTCCCTGCCTAACAGTCTCTCACCACATATGAGGGCCAAGAGCCTCTTCATTCTCCGGGGCCCTACAAGGCAGTACTGCCAGTGAAAGGTGTCTCCTTGCTACTGGGGGAATACTAAAAAAAAGACCAACAAACACACAAACCCACAAAAACAAAGAATATCAACAAAAAAAGAGAGGAAAAAGAGAAGGGAAAAGGAAAAAGAAAAAAGAAAAAAAGAAGGAAAAAGAAAAAGATAAAAAAAAATTATGTCCATGTTCCTTTTGGTGTGTTGGTTGTAGTATAGATATCCTGTACGATATAGTTAAAATCCTACTATAAGTGAATAGATGCCATGTGCATCCTTCTGAGACTGGGTTAGCTCACTCAGGATGAGCTCCTCTAGATCCATCCATTTGGTTGCAAATTGCATGATTTCATTGTTTCTGATAGCTGAGTAATATTCCATTGTATAGATGTACCACAATTTTTTAATCCATTCTTCAGTTGAGGGACATCTGGGTTTTTTTCCAATTTCTAGCTATTACAAATAAGGCTGCTATGAACATAGATGAGGAGACTTCCCTATGTCTCCGTGAGAGGTCCTTTGGGTGTATACCCAGAAGTGGTATGGCTGGGTCCTGAGGCAAGGTTATTTCTAGATTTCTAAGATATCGCCAGACAGACCTCCATAGTGGTTGCACAAGCCTGCACTCCCACCAGCAATGGAGTAGGGTTCCCCTTTCTCCACACCCTCGCCAACATGTGCTATCATTTGACCTCTTTATCTTAGCCATTCTAACAGGTGTTAGGTGGAATCTCAGGGTCGTCTTGAGTTGCATTTCTCTGATGATTAAGGATGTTGAACATTTCTTCAGGTGTCTCTCAGCCCTTAGGGATTCCTCCTTTGTGAATTCTCTATTTAGCTCCATCTCCCATTTTTTGATTAGATTATTTGGTTTCTTGGCATTTAGTTTCTTGAGTTCTTTGTAGATTTTAGATAATAGCCCTCTATCAGATGTGGGGTTGGTGAAGATTTTCTCCCAGTCTGTTGGTTGTCGTTTTGTTCGAATGACAGTGTCCTTTGCCTTACAGAAGCTTTTCAGTTTCATGAGGTCCCATTTATTGATTGTTGATCTCAGGTCCTGAGCTGTTGGTGTTCTGTTCAGGAAGTTGTCACTTGTGCCAATGAGTTCGAGGGTTTCTCCTACATTTTCTTCTAGTATCTTTAGTGTGGCCGGCCTTATGTTAAGGTCTTTGATCCACTTGGAATTAAGTTTTGTACAAGGTGATAGGTATGGGTCTAATTTCATTCTTTTGCAAGTGGACATCCAGTTGGACCAGCACCATTTGTTGAAGATGCTGTCCTTCTTCCATTGTGCGGTTTTGGCTTCTTTGTCAAAGATTAGTTGGCCATAGGTGTGTGGGTCCATGTTTGGGTCTTCAATTCGATTCCATTGATCCACTGGTCTGTTTTTATACCAGTACCATGCTGTTTTTATTACTGTTGCTCTGTAGTACAGCTTGAAATCTGGGATGGTGATACCTCCAGATGTATTTTCATTGTACAGGATTGATTTAGCTATTCTGGGCTTTTTGTTGTTCCATATGAAGTTGAGAATAGCTTTTTCCAGGTCTATAAAGAATTGTGTTGGTATTTTGATAGGAATTGCATTAAATCTATATATTGCTTTTGGTAGGATAGCCATTTTTATTATGTTGATCTTACCTATCCATGAGCATGGGAGATCTTTCCATCTTCTAAAGGCCTCTTCCATTTCTTTCTTCAGGGGCTTGAAGTTCTTGTTATATAGGTCCTTTACATGCTTGGTTAGAGTTACCCCCAGGTATTTTATGTTGTTTGTGGCTGTTGTGAAGGGGGTTGTTTCCCTTATCTCTTTCTCGGTATATTTGTTTGTTGTATAAAGAAGGGCTTCTGATTTTTTTGAGTTAATTTTGTATCCAGCCACCCTGCTGAAGTTGTTGATCAGCTGTAAGAGTTCTTTGGTGGAGTTTTTGGGGTCGCTTATGTATACTAACATATCATCTGCGAATAGGGATAATTTGACTTCTTCATTTCCAATTTTTATCCCTTTGATCTGCTTTAGTTGTCTTATTGCTCTAGCAAGGACTTCAAGTACTATATTGAAGAGATATGGTGAAAGTGGACATCCTTGTCTTGTCCCTGAGTTTAGAGGAAATGCTTCAAGCTTCTCTCCATTTAATTTGATGTTGGCTACTGGCTTGCTGTATATTGCCTTTATTATTTCTAGGTATAGTCCTTGTATGCCCGTTCTCTCCAGAATTTTAGCATGAAGGGGTGTTGGATTTTGTCAAATGCTTTTTCTGCATCTAGCGAGATTATCATGTGGTTTTTTTCTTTCATCTTGTTTATGTGGTGAATTACACTGATAGACTTTTGTATATTGAACCATCCCTGCATTCCAGGGATGAAGCCTACTTGATCATGGTGTATGATACTTTTGATGTGTTCTTGAATTCGGTTTGCTAGTATTTTATTAAGTATTTTTGCATCTATGTTCATGAGGGAGATTGGTCTGAAGTTCTCTTTCTTTGTTGGGTCTTTGTGTGGTTTAGGAATCAGAATGACAGTGGCCTCATAGAATGAGTTTGGCAGTGTTCTTTCTGTTTCTATGTGGTGGAAGAGTTTGAAAAGTAATGGTGTTAGTTCCTCTTTGAAGGTCCTGTAGAATTCCGTGCTAAAGCCATCTGGCCCTGGGCTTTTTTTGGTTGGGAGATTATTAATGACTGTTTCTGTTTCCTTGGGTGTTATTGGGCTGTTTAAGCTGTTAATATGATTTTGATTTAGTTTTGGTAGGTGGAATTTATCGAGGAAATTGTCCTTTTCGCTTAGGTTTTCAAATTTAGTGGAATATAGATTTTTAAAGTAATGCCCGAATATTTTCTGGATCTCCTCAATGTCTGTTGTTATTTCTCCCTTTTCATTTCTGATTTTGTTGATTTGGGTTCTTTCCCTTTGCCTTTTAGTTAATTTGGCTAGGGGTCTGTCTATTTCGTTGATTTTCTCAAAGAACCAACTCTTGGTTTCATTGATTCTTTGTATAGTTCTTTTTGATTCTAAGTTGTTGATTTCAGCCCTAAGTTTGATGATTTCCTGCCTTCTGCTCTTCTTGGGAGTGTTTGTTTCTTTTTTTTCCAATTCACCCAGCTTAGCTGTTAGTTCACTAATATGAGCTGTCACAATTTTCTTTTTGAAAGCACTTAGTGCTATGAACTTTCCTCGTAGCACAGCTTTCAATGTATCCCATAGGTTTGGGTATGTTGTGTCTTCATTGTCGTTGGATTTTAAGAAGTCTTTGATTTCCTTCTTTATTTCTTCCCTGACCCAGTGGTCATCCAGTAAGGAGCTGTTCAATTTCCATGTGTGTGTAGGCTTTCTGTTGATTCTTTTGCTGTTGAAGACCAGCTTTATTCCGTGGTGGTCTGATAAGATACAAGGTGTTATTTCAATTTTCTTGTATCTATTGAGACTATCCTTGTGACCAACTATGTGGTCGATTTTGGAGAAGGTTCCGTGGGGTGCTGAGAAAAAGGTGTATTCCTTTGTGTTTGGGTGAAACGTTCTGTAGATATCTGTTAGGTCCATTTGTTTCATGATCTCTGTTAACCTCAATATTTCTCTGTTTGTCTTCTGTCTTGATGATCTGTCCATTGTTGTGAGTGGGGTGTTGAAGTCTCCCACTACTAATGTGTTGTGATCGACGTGCGCTATAAGTTTTAGAAGTGTTTCTTTTACGAAAGTAGGTGCCTTTGTATTTGGGGCATAGATGTTCATTATTGAGATTTCCTCTTGATGAATATTCCCTTCAATGAGTATATAGTGCCCTTCTTTGTCTTTCTTCATTAACTTCAGTTGGAAGTCTGTTATGTTTGATATTAGGATGGCTACTCCAGCTTGCTTCCTGGGTCCATTTGCTTGGAAAACCTTTTCCTAGCCCTTTACTCTGAGGCAGTGTCTATCTTTCGTAGTTAGATGTGTCTCTTGTATACAGCATAAGGAAGGGTCTTGCTTGCGGATCCACTCTGTAAACCTACGTCTTTTTATTGGGGAGTTGAGTCCATTGATGTTGATGGATATTAGTGACCTGGGGTTGTTATTTCCCATTAGTTTGGTCTAGGTGGTGGTCCTGTTCCTCTTTTGGTTTAGTTGCTGAGGGGTTTTCTATTCCCTTTGTTTTCTTGGGTGGAGTTTTCTTCTCTGGGTTGGGATTTTCCTTCTTGGATTTTCTGTAGGGCTGGGTTTGTGGGTAGATATTGTTTAAATTTGATTTTGTCATGGAATATCTTGTTTTCTCCATCTATGTTGATAGAGAGTTTTGCTGGGTAAAGTAGTCTGGCTGGGCACCTAGGATCTCTCAGGACTTGTAGTATATCTGACCAGGCCCTTCTAGCTTTTAAAGTTTCTGAGGAGAAGTCAGGTGTAATTCTGATGGGTCTGCCATTGTATGTGACTTGACCTTTTTCTCTTACAGCTTTTAATATTCTTTCTTTGTTCTGTACATTTGGGGTTTCAATTATTATGTGGCGAGAGGAGTTTCTTTTCTGGTCTAATCTGTTTGGTGTTCTGTAAGCCTCTTGGAGTTTTATTGGCATCTCTTTTTTCAGGTTTGGGAAGTTTTCCTCTATGATTTTGTTGAAGATATTTCCTGGACCTTGGAGTCGGGAGTCCTCTCTTTCCTCTATACCTATAATTCTTAGGTTCCATCTTTTCATTGAGTCCTTGATTTCTTGGATGTTGTGGGTGAGAGATTTTTTAGCCTTCTCATTTTCTTTGGATGTTGTACTGATTTCTTCCACTGAATCTTCCATGCCTGAGATCCTGTCTTCCATCTCTTGCATCCTATTGTTGATACTCACATCCGTAGTTCCTGTTCTCTTCCCTTGGTTCTCCACTTCCTCTTTTAACTCTGTGTTTTCTTTATTGTTTCTATTTCTATTTTCATGTCTTGTATGGTTTTGTTCGTTTTGTACATTTCCTTCTCCAGCTTGCTTGTTTTTGTATGAAAATCTTTCATTGCTTTTTCCTTTTCCTGTTCAAGCTCTGTCACCTTGGCTTGGAGCTCTTTAATGGTGTTGTTCCTTGTTTTGACTTGTAGAATTGTGGCTTCTTTGAATTCCTTCATAGATTTAAGTTCTTCTTGCAGGGACTCTATCACTTTCCATAATGCAGAATTGTCAATGTTTTCATGTGTTTCTGTTGGTGTGAGGTCATCCGAATTGAATGAACTAGGATAATTCTGCTTTGTTGGAGTCATATTTCCTTGATTTCTATTTTTTTTTTTTTTTTTTTTTACCTTTGGCCATTGGATGCGTTTAGCTGTCTGTTCTTGTCGTTTTCTGTGCTTGGATCCACAGTGGATGATTTGGTGCAGGGGACGAGTTACTTGGCTATCTGTCGTTGCTTACAGGGGGATTTCAGGGTCACTGTGGTTTTAATCACCTGAGGCACTGTGAGCTGGTGCAGCCTATTCCCAGGTTGTGAGTAATGGATCGGGATTGTTTCACTGCTCCCAATTCAGACTTCTCTATGTTGCACTCTGAGTTATCAGCCTGTAATGGTTCTGATGGTATGGACCTGTTTGCCCAGGCACAGATTCTGTGGGCTTTGTTTGTCATCACGGAGGCTGACAGGGTCTGGCTCCACACCTAATATGTCTGGATTTTCCAGAATACAGCTATGGTCCCGATTTCTGGTTTCTCACTAGGCTTCTCGCCACAGGCCTGGCCTCTGTGCCTGATTCCCTCCCTGTCTGCGCAGCCGCGGGTCCTCCTCCCTGGCTGCTCGGCCGTGGGTGCACCAAGCCCCGGATCCTCCGGCCGCCTGAGTGGTCCTCTCGCCCCAGCAGCTCAGCCGTGGGTGCACGGATCCCTGGCCCCTCCCACGCCTGACTCTCTCCCCAGTTGTCCTGCAGTGGGTTCGCGGGGATTTGGCCCTGCCAGCCGTGCTCCCTCCCCAGCTGCGCTGCCGTAAGTGTGCGGGATTCGGCCCCTCCCTCCCGCCTTTGTGTTCCCGGCTTCCCGCAGTCTCTCGGAACCTCCTGCCCTCCGCTTCACGAGTGGCTGCGGACCACCCGCTGAGCCCCCTGTTTGTTCCTTGCTAAGACTTCCACTATCTCGCAAAATTTTTTTTTTTTTTTTGGTTTTTCGAGACAGGGTTTCTCTGAATATCTCTGGCTGTCCTGGACTCACTTTGTAGACCAGGCTGGCCTCGAACTCACAAAGATCCGCCTGCCTCTGCCTCCCAAGTGCTGGGATTAATGGCGTGCGCCACCACCGCCCGGCGTCTCACAAAATTTTTTAAGTGGGTATAAGTTCTACCTGAGGTGTGGGGAGTCCAATAGGCTAGTGAACTATCACCAAGTGGCCTCTGATTCTGCCTGCTGTGAGTTGGGGTTGATCTTACCAGGCGCCTCTCCAAATGGGAGTTCCCGAATCCCGGGTTTAGTGGCTTCCGTGTCTGCGAGAGATGGGGAGAGAGCCTTACCCTGGGACTTTTAACAGTCCCTTGGGAGCTGTGAGTGTTCGGGGTGGGGGGTCTAGCCCCTACGGTTTTTGCACAGTGCCCAATAACTCTGTGTTTTTTATGGCTCTTTTTTCCCCCCGCGTTCAAAATGCATCAGTGTAGGTCGCCGCCATCTTGGCCCCCCCTGTATATAGCTTTTTATTTTTTTTTTTTTTGGTTTTTTTCGAGACAGGGTTTCTCTGTGTATCCCTGACTGTCCTGGACTCACTTTGTAGACTAGGCTGGCCTTGAACTCACAAAGATTCGCCTGCCTCTGCCTCCCGGGTGCTGGGATTAAAGGCGTGCGCCACCACCGCCCGGCTGTATATAGCTTTTTAAAAGTGCTTTTTTTATTAGACAGAAAGGGGAAACTGTTGTGGGTTGTCCTAGGTTGTTATGAGTTTAATGTTATTTCCTGGCTCCTCATAAAGTCTGGTGACACCAAATGATGTTTGTAACTTTTGCCTCTAAGTCTTCTCTGATTGAATACAATACCTGTAGCATGGATTGGGTAAAAGAGAAGCTGGTGGGGAGAAGGATCATGAGGTCTTGGAAAATTAGGAAGCATGAGGGGGGAGATCAGGAGGAAGAAGAGGAAGGAAATATGTCATGGGTTAGATGGAAGAACATCATTCCACATGGCTGGGAACATCGGTATAGTGTGGAGAATAACAGCCAAGGGGACATATGTAAATTACATGGGGTTTTATTGGGCTAAGATTGCACAATCCAGGCTAAGGCTTGTTAAAATCCACCAGGTGTCTGTGTGTGATTATTCATAAGTGGGCTAAGGGATAACTCCATCAGCCTAACAAGTATCAATTATAGATATTAATATTTTCTACAACTGTAGGTCACTGGGGAGTGGGATTTGATGTTTTATAGCTTGGTCCCATTTCCTGTTTCCTCTTCCTTTCCCTTCCCGACTGCAGAGGCAATGTGTCTAGCCAGCCTCCTGCTCTTGCTGCCATGTCTTCCAACACCATGAAGCAATGATCCCCAACTGTAAGCCAGAGTAAACCCTTTCTCACACTGCTGTCAGGTCTTTGTTCATAAGAAAAGGAAAAGTAACTGTTAGAGAAGCCATCCATCATTCTCTTTGGGCATAAACACTAAGGCCAAGGGTACTATCATGTCAGCTTGGCCTTTCCAGGCATTTGAGGCACCCCACCTAATGTCCACACTGGGCAAAAACCCATGTGGCTGTGGCCCCACCCACTGTGGTAAACCTGGACAGTTCACATGCCCCCTCCCATGGCTGCTTGCAGCATAGCCATAGAGCTGCCCTGCTAGTCCTCCAGGCCTTCAGAAAACAGTCTATGGTCTTGAAGACACAACTGGCCTTCTGCTTTAAAGGGAAAAAGCAAACCAAGTTTCCTGTAGATAGAAAAGCTTAGAGAAGTAGGTTGTGTCACAGAGTTAGAAGTGGGGAGTGCTAAGGCTTGTGTTTGACCATGATTAAATGCAAAAGAAAAGGTTCTACTTCTGAAGATGACACAGGGTCGGTTGGTCTGGGCTACTAGGAGGTAAAAGCAGACCCCTGTGGCCGTGAGCATCTGGACAAGTCAGGGCAAGCCTAGCCCACCCTCCTCCAAGTGCCAGACTTTCACACGGTTCTGTAGGGTGTGGATGAGGCCACAGTAGAACTCGCTGCCACAGGAGAGGATGAGGGAAGCATCAGTACCAAGTCTGCCGCCACTGGTCTGACAACCACACTGGCATGGAGCTTTGGCAGAGCACTCTACTCCCAAGACCCCATAAGAAAAGGGGGCAGAAGCCGGGCGGTGGTGGCGCACGCCTTTAATCCCAGCACTTGGGAGGCAGAGGCAGGCGGATCTTTGTGAGTTCAAGGCCAGCCTGGTCTACAAAGTGAGTCCAGGACAGCCAGAGATATTCAGAGAAACCCTGTCTCGAAAAACCAAAAAAAAAAAAGAAAAGGGGGCAGAGAAGAGCTGGGGAGACAGCTCGGTAGGTAGTGTTTGCTGTGCAAGCTTAAGAAAGTTCAGATCCCAGTACCCATGTTAAAAAATAAAAAGAGGGGCTGGAGAGATGGCTTAGTGGTTAAGAGCACTGGCTGCTCTTCCAGAGGTCCCGAGTTCAATTCCCAGCACCCACATGGTGGCTCATAGCCATCTATCCTGGAATCTGATGCCCTCTTCTGGCATGCAGGGATATATACAGATAGAACTCTCAGATGTTAAATAAATCTTAAAAAATAAATAGAGACAGAGATGGCAATGTAAATCTATAACCCCAGAACTGTAAAGGTTGAGATAGAATCCTTGGGACTTAATGGCCAGATGTTCTAGGAAATTAGTGAACCTCCAGGTTCAACTAGAGGCCCTATCTCAAAAAATAAGGCAGCAGGTGTTAACAGAAGACTCTTGGTGCCGACCTCTGACCTTCACACACACACCCACAAGCAAGTGTGAGCATGAATGCATGCACACACACGCACACATACAAATAAAGGAGTAGGGGAGGCAGGTTCTCCTCGAGCCCTGAGTCCTGCCTCCTTGTAACCGCAGGCCCCACTTTCCCAAGTCTTCCAGCACCTGGGACTCAGACTTGTCTCCTATACAGGATGCTTCTGGGGCCCTGTAGTTCTGGGTGTTATAATGTGATTCTTTGAGGTTTTCTCAGCAGGGCCCCAAGTAAGGTAGGGCACTTCCAACCTGAGACTTCATATAGCACACCAAATGTGGACACTCTGAACATCCCCCTCCTCCTCACAAAGCGCCGATTTCCGATTTCTTCTTACATTCCTGGCTTCTCACAGCACAGCTTGACACCTGCAGGCCTGAACACGAGGACCCGAGGGCTGCTCAGTCGCAAACATCACCCAATGCACCACTAGGCAGGTGACAGATGGCAGGGCACTGCAGGAGTCAGGCGGAGGTGAATGAGCCAGGGAAGAGGCTATTGATTGTCAATGAACCTCACTCATCAGCCGGAGGACTGCAGGCTGCAGTGCTGTACGGGTGGGTCCCAGTGGAGAGGAGCTACACAGGCCTCCATTTCTCAGAAGCAGCACAGGCCTGCTTCTGCAGGGGTGAAGAAAGGTGGGGAGAGGGAGGAGGCTACGACACAGGTTGAGTAGGGTGGGTACCTGCATCCACCAGTGTGTGCACACAAGGGTTACACAAACTGACCTTTATTTGTTGTACTGAAGTCTGTTTTGTTTTTGATGCAAAGTAACATTTTACTACAGCATGTCCCACCTGTCAGATCCATACCTGCCTGCCCACTGAACACCAAACCTGGACTATGACCAGGGAAATAGCCCCTGTCTTGCAATTTAGGGGATTAAGACCTTGAGAGCACTCTGCAGCTTTTCTCCGTTGTCTGAGCTAGAAAATGTGTGCCTGTAAGGCACAGAACAGCCTTGAGGGCTGCAACTGTCTCTCTTTCTAAAACAGCTGTGCAAGAAAATATATCCCTTTTAAAAAAATGTCAATAATGGCTAAACTACAATCTAATGTCTAGAATTACAAAGAATAAAATGAAATCAAGGATTTCTTGCTAGTAAAATGAAATGTTAGGAACAGTATTAAAATATAGGTCCTAGCCCAATGACACACAGAACCCAGTACAGTACCTATCAATAGGACAGACACACAGTTGAAGAAGGGACCGCATCAGCTCTTGAGCGGATAGATCTGGCATCTGAAGTGTGGGGGAATGAATTAAAAACAAAAACCAAAACCAGAAAACCCAGAAACCCAACAAAGAATGGAAATGTCCTCACAGACTCAGGCTGAAAATGTTGCAACCAAGATGAAAAAGCTCCCAGGTTTTCTTCTTACGTTTTCAGTAGATGAGTCTAACCATTATACCCACTATGAGCTTTCATTTTAAAGTCTGTAACATGAATAGTTTCATGCCACAAAGAACTGGTACGCCCATGCCAGGGTAAGGGCATCTTATAGCCTACAGGGAACCAGTGGCACGCCCATGCCCCCTGCTGAGGAAACACCAAGTGTGATGTTTAAATATAAACACAGCTGGAGAAGAAACAACAGGCCAGGGAGGCAGGAGAAAGGCCAAGAGGTGAATCTGCAAGAATGCCAAAGCTGCCTTCCCAGCGCGGGAGGAAAAGCGCTGCCATGGCAAGTTGGCCCAACCAAGGCCCTGGTTCCGGTACCAACAGTGGTCTGAGCACCTGCATCTGTGATGTCTTCCAGGAGAGGGGCCACGGAGGAGCAGGAAGTCTGTCAAAGTTCTGGTCCCACTGACAGGAACCTCCTGTAGCAAAGCAGCCCCCCCACAACGAGGTTCTAGAATTGTCCTGCCTAAGACAGGAACACCAAACCAACAGGGAGTGAGTGGCACAGAGGTTGGGGTCAGAGGCTGGGCACCAACAACATGGAGCCATTCAAGTAAACACAGACAACCAAATGCTTAGAAAAGGCTTGTAAACTTGTGATCAGCAAGGTGCTGGGCACAGCACCTCTGCCCGGCTGGCTATGGGAGGGTCAAGTCTTTTGTCTTAAAGCGCGTGTGTGAGTAGCGCCATCCACCAGCTGGGCCCAAATCTTTGCAGCTCTCCATCTAACAAAGAAGTTGTTCCTGGAGTCCTGGTTCCGGGTCCTTCCCAGCTTGTCCACAGACAGACAGACAGACCTCTATTGGCTGGAAAAGCCCCAGCCAGCTGTCCTCATTGTCCAGTCATGGAAGCGCCTCTGGCACAGCTTTCTGCTAGGGTGGGCAAGCGGGAATCCACAGGACTTTACTTTGCTCTTGATTGACCATTGCCAGGATCTGAGTGCAAATGCCTGACAGGGCTCCACCCTGGACGACCCCTGCAGAGAAGCCCACCAAACACAAGCAGGTTAGGTCAGCTCTAAGTAAGACATTCCTGCCCACTAAGGGAAATGAAGACAGCCTGCACTCCTGTTTGCTTGTCTTTGGGCTCCTTGACTCTCCCACACATGACCGTCCTCCTTCAGCAAAGGAGAAAACAAATGGCCAACCACAGGGACTGGGGAAAGGAGGGCTGGCCTGGCCTGTACTGGGGAAGGGAAATGGCCATTAGGGAGCATGTAGAGAAAGAGCCTGGGGACATGTTAGGATGACCCCACTGTCAGCAGGGCTCTACAAAGGACAGGCAGGAGTTGGGGGAGGACAAGAGCCCAGGTTAGCTGGCTACTGCTACTCCAAGGCACAGTGGACAGAACACACTCCCAGAGGGCCAGGTATATTCAGAAAGTAACAAAGTTTATGTAATTGTATTCCTGTTTAACCTAATTTAAAAAAAATCAGTATATGTGTAAGTTTGGGTATTTTTTAATGTTTTAAAAAATGTTTTTTCTTTTTTCTACTGATCTACTGGTCTGTGATAAGCTGGAAATGAAAATGGGACCAGGCTAGATGCTCCCTAGAAGAGATTTTTCTAGATCCTAACCCTTTCTGTGATGTGCTAAAATGCCCCCACTAGTTCCTGCAAATGGCTGACTTTACCAAGGGAGGCAGGGAAGACGGAAACCTGCATCCACAGGACTGCTCATTCGGCAGCCAGAGATGCTGAGACTGGCCTTGCTGCACCAACCCACCTCCCCCTTCATCCTCCCACAAGACTGGCCCTGGGCAGCACTCAGGATAGACAGCTGTTTGCCTGCACTGCTGGTCTACCTGGACTCTTGGGATTCCCAACCTGCCTGGGTCACTAATGCTGCTGGGTGTTTTTGCTGAGAGAGCTCCTACTGCCTGTTGAGGATGAGTCAGACCATGGCCAAAGGCCAGTTTGTGTAACCCTGCCACCTGAGACAGCTCTGTCACTGGCCTGGGTCTGTGGGCCCAATGTCTACGTAACGGTATAGGGTAGCTCAGCCCAGCCTTTCCAAGAAAGTTGGGCTGGCTGTCATTCTTAGGAATGCCACCTGGAGAGAGCCTCACTCAGCTCCTGGCTGGGCCCACACCCACTTACCTGTGAAGTACCTGCTGTACTCCACATCAATCTTCTGTGCTGTCTCGAACTGCTCTTTGGAATGCCTCTGTGTCACCTTGTCCCTCAGGTAGACAGGGTCTCTCTGCTCCCTGTAATGCAGCCAGGGAACTAGGATGAGTCTTGAACCTACCCCTCTTCATTCCTTGGTCCAGAGTGTCAGGGGCCTCCATGAAAACAGGGGTGGTCCAAGTAGGGCAGAAGATCTAGGGTGCTTTCCCCAAATCAACAACCTCTAGGCTGTATGGAGAGCTGTGGACTAACAGGAATATGGGCTCCTCAGTACCTCACTACACGGACAAAGCTGGCAGACACACTAGCTAGCTCCAAACACAAACACCAGGAGCGCACCAAGAGCTCACCAGCACAGAAAAGCCAAGCAGATAGGGGCTTCAGTGAGTGCAGCTGAGCTGGACTTAGCTCAGGCTACCCAGTTCCTCTGGCCTTCTGCACAACATGCTCAGAGGAAAGGGGATGGGACCGAGTAGGAGCTCTGTAGATAAAGCCAGCCATACTCTGGGAGTGCAGCTGTGCCCAAACAAGAAGGATGCCCTAAGCTTGGATAACGTTGCCTCTGCATACAAGTCCAGGGTCAGAGGGGAGGGGAGTTCTACTGTTACAGCATGAGACCCACCCCCAGCAGGAACCCAATGGAGCCAGACACCCACTTGATGTGCTTGGCGCTCTTGTAGCGGATGAAGATGACGATGGGGTAGATGTGTATATGATGCAGCCTCTCAATGGCATGTGGGGCGATGTCCAAAAGACAGTGCCGGTTCTGAGGGACAATAGTGTAGAGTGAATATGTAGGACAGGCAAGAGGACATATCTTCTGCCCCCTGCCTCCCCCCCGCCCCGAGGACCCAACCTTGCCCCACTCAACTCTACCTTCATCCACACTGGAAACACCAGGCAGCACAAGCAAGGCTTGTGGAAGACCACTTAAGACAGGGAGACTTCACTGGGGGATTTCTCTCTCCCCACCCACTGATGGCTGCTGAGATGTGAACAGGAACTGGCCAGCAAGCCACACATCAACTTGGGGACTTTCTTGGAGCCCCACCTCACAAACCTATTACACTGAACAACAGACTGGGGACCCTGGGGCCTGTGGAAGGGGAGGGAACCACACGGCTTTGCATGGTTATGACAGAAATACACTCGTGAGTCCCTCAGCCTCCAGGAAGGGAGACAGCCTAAGAAAGACCACATGCATCATGCACGCTGCTCTCTCCATTGAAGGCTGTGTTTCCTAACTGAAGCTTGTCCCTATCAAAAAAGTAATAAGCATTTCGAACTGTAAGCAGCTCACATTATCTGGTGGAAGAGGGAACTGCAGCCCAGAGAAGTGGCTGGAGAAGCCAAGAGGCTGAGGAGCAACTAGGAGAGGCTACTCCTCCGCTAGCACACCTTGTAGCTAACTCACTCGCTGGCAAATGGACCCCAGGATGTCAACAGCGTCAGGAGACATTCTTGGCCTTTATGGGGTCAGGGATCTGGTGAGTGGCTCTCTGTATCCATGTGCTCAGGGACCCATCCAAGAATGGTCTAGGTGAAGGCCTCCCTCCCCAGTGCTGAAAGCTTTCCTCAGTGAGCAGGGGCTGCAGGTATCCAAAGTGCTGGAGATGCCTAGGTCCTTCCAGGGATCTGTGTGTTAGCGGTGAAGGCAGAGACTCAAAGTACCCAGCAGGATGAGACCAAGAGCAGGAGGCCTAAGGTGAGCTAGTTGAGGCTTAAGAACCAGGGAAGAGGGTCCCAGATACAAGAGGAGCCTTGGGCCAAAACCCTAGGTACCTTCTCTGTGATCTCCTTTATCGAAGCCACGGTGGTAACATCAAAATGGCCACTCCTCCGCTTGTAGTCCACAAACAGGCAGTCTTTGACACCCCGCTCAATGGCTTGCTGGGAGGCCTTCATCACCTCTGTATGGTAAGATACAGAAGGCAAGGTGTTGGGTGCATAGAAGAGCCCCAGTGCAGAGAGCAGCAGCATGGACACACACACACTACTACCTGCTCTCCTGCAGAGAACACAGGGCCAAAGGTAAGACTCTATGCCAATTACTCTGCATGACCAGAAAGGCAGGTGAACAAGGACAGACACAACTAGTGGGCACAGGGCAACCCTTACCAAGCGGGCATCTGCAGAACTTGCCAGGTGCTTCATTTACCAGCATCTCTTTAACTACATCCAGTAAAGGCCCCAGAATGAGGACAGGCCGAAGAGAGGTACAGTCCACTTTCTGGACCCGCTGATAGGCCAGGCTCACCGAGTCTAAGAGACAGAGGGGAACAGGATCATGGGCCCAGTCTGGATCGAGGAGAGGACAGCAGAGCCAGGCAGCTGGGCCCCAACCTTACTCATCTTAGATAGGTCCATCCCGACCTACTTACCTGGGCAGGCCTATCTTCTTTGTGTCACCAAACCAAGCCAATGATGGTGACCAGCCTGCCTCACTTTATCAGAACCAATTCCATACCTCAGACACACCAGAGTATGATCACTAATGAAGTCACTCAAGAGACTGTAAGAGTCCCTCTGCCTCTGAGGACACTGGGAACCACTGATGCCCAATCATCTTTATCCTTCCTTCTGCTCCA
Source organism: Lophiomys imhausi (assembly GCA_907164525.1). Classification (NCBI taxonomy): domain Eukaryota; kingdom Metazoa; phylum Chordata; class Mammalia; order Rodentia; family Muridae; genus Lophiomys; species Lophiomys imhausi. The sequence goes on along the minus strand of CAJQZJ010032031.1, from coordinate 17,334,692 downwards.
GGTCTTGCTTAGTTGTTCCACACCCACTGCACCCATGTCTTCCTCTGCTCACTAGAGACACAGCTCCAAGGTTTGGAAGCCATAACCTCTTTACCTGGTATGGTTATAGGACCCATACCTAGGCATGGATAGATGTGAACCAAAGAGGTGGTGCTGTGAGCCAACTCCATCCACACATATGTCTGAGCCAGAAGACAGAAGGGACCTGGGATTTGAACACAGGACCACTTCCCCTGGGTGGCCCACCAGCACAGACTGTAGGCGGCAGACAGACGAGCTTCCTGTGAAGCTTCAGCTGCTGCTCTCTGGCTTAGTTCTAGTGATAAGCCACTTTCTTAGTTAACACACAATGTAACATCCCCCCTCCCAGTAGAGAGAACCTCTTGTGTACTGTATGGAATCATCACATGTCAATAAAAACCTGACTGTCCTATTAGCTCAGGCAGGAAATAGAGGGTGGGACATACAACAGAAAGAGTGAATTCTGGGATAGAGTCAGACATGGGAAAAAGAGATTCACTTCAGACTCTGAGGGACACAGCACACACACATGAAACTGTGGAGAAGTAACTAGCCATGTAAGAGACACAGAATAGAATAAATGGGATAAATTAAGTTATGAGTTAATTGGGGAACAAGCCAAAGCTTATGGCCTAATCATTTATTCATATTAATAAAGTCTCAGAGTTGTTATTTCTTGGAACAGGAGTGTGGGTAGAAAAACATGAGGTTATAGATAATACCAACCACACCCCACACACACACCAAATGCACAAAGTTCTCACAGGAAGAGATTGTCAGAAATCCAGCAGGCAACTGCCTTCCTAGAGTCTCCTGATGGTATACACTGGCTTCTCAGAAACACAAAAAGATACAAAGCATCTGGTCTCTGCCCTTTGGAAGCTCATGCTAACTGGGGCTACAAGGAAGCCACACCAGACACCCAGACAAATGCTGCATGAGGATTCCAGGTGTGAGAATGGAGGAGTTAGGAGAGTGCTGGCTCAAACTGGATGAGGATCAGGGCTAAGATGAGGGCAGTGAAGAGCAGGCTGGAAGAGGAAATGAGGTGACTCTGACAGTAGTCTCTGGTTCAGTTGTAGTGACCAAACCTCACTTGATGTGGGGAGGCTAGGACTCTGAAGGGTCTGCTGACTTCTGTGGAGATGTTACAGATAGAAGACAGAGGCAAGGATACCTGGGAGCACAAACACTCATGGTCTCCAGAGACCAACCCTATGGGTACAGCAAAGAGAGTGAGTAGAGTCTTGCTTCAAAACACCCATCATACCCCTGTGTGCTTGCATGTAAAGACTGATTATACAAGTTTCTATTAGGTACTTCTGACCTGGGAACCAGTTGGTCTGTAGTCTACATCCATGACCTTGGAATACCTTTCGCTTTTAAACAATTAGAGACACAGATATAACCTGTATTCCTCCACACTAGCCCATTACTCTGAGCTGGAAGTCATCTTTCCACATGACTCTTATTACTGTAGGCTGATTTTTATAGGTTGAGGAAAAAAAAAAAAACCTAGTGAATATTGTGTGTGTGTGTGTGTGTGTGTGTGTGTGTGTGTGTGTGTGTGTGTG
>CAJQZJ010032031.1:17322738-17333087 GCA_907164525.1 Lophiomys imhausi | reverse complement strand
GTGTGTGTGTGTGTGTGTGTGTGTGTGTGTGTGTGTGTGTGTGTGTGAGAGAGAGAGAGAGAGACGCTAATGTCCAACAATAATGATATGATAGAATGAATGGCTTGTAGCTCAATCTCCATATCATATTGTTTCTGGAATGCATCGCAGGAATTCACGCTCCTCCCTTGAGGACTCTACAATATTCCAAGCACAGGTAAAATGTAAACCTGGGCAGAGAGCTTCTGTCAAGACACTGGGGACCCAGGCAGAGCATGCAGGAAATATCCATAGCAGGTGAGACAAAAAAAAAAAAAAAAAAAGAGTTTAGTGTATTCACAGCAACCACAACCTGAAAAGCCAAATATGCAGGGGGAAGAGAGGCGTGAGAACTAAGTCTGGGAAGCTGGGTAATGGTGCTTGCTATACAAGCATGAGCACCTGGGCTCAAATCCCCACCCCATGAAAACAGTCAGCCATGGCTCCCCAGTTATAACCCCAGAAATGTAGGGAAAGAGATATGAGGGCTGCCAGCCGAGCTCCAGGTTCAATAAAAGATCTTGTCTCAAATAAAGCGAGTCCTTGTCTGGCCTCTTTGAGTGCATGCTCAACCATAAACATGTATGTGGACACACCATATATGCTTTTTCATGAAACAATCTACCCAGTTCCTTGAACAACACTTTTCTAATTGTGCATGATGGTTGTTGGGTGGGGGTGTAACCGCATTTGCTACTGTGAGGGTTCTTCTTTCTTCTACCTTTTCAACCCCCATCACTAGAGAGGAGAGAAAAAAAGGATACAAAGGAAAGATGGTAATGTTATCAGTAGACTGCTTCCTACTGATTAGGGGCATCAAGTTCCTTGGGGCAGTTCTGATCTTCATCATCAGGTTTTATAATTTCTTCTTGTTGTTGTTTCTTTGTGCAGGACTGCTTAACAAACTGCAACCAACAGCACCCATTCAACAACCAACAACCCACCTATCAGGGCTCTGGTATTTACATATTCTCTAAAAAGTTCCCAGAAGTCTAAACATCATACAATTGCAGGAACCATGTGCAACTGGGAAAATCACACCCCTGCCAGAGCACGAGGCAAGCCATAGTCAGCTGCTGTGAAGCAGCTCCACATCCCCACACCTGGGATTAAACAGAAAACATATTCCCATAACATTTCTGTGTTTTTTAAAGAAACCAAAATTAGAAAATTCTCACTACAAGGGGACATGCATATTATATATATATAATTATATGCATACATATATATATATATATAAAAAATGTTCCTACTCACAAGTAAATAAATACAAAGAAAATAAAAAGAACTAAATCTAAATCAGAGATTTAGTTCCCCTGAAGTATTTGCCAAATTTCAAAGCTCTAAGGAAAAAGAAGCTAAATGTATAAGAAAAACACAAAACCACAGAGCAGAGGTTTCCACTGACTTTTGTGTGAAAAAGAAAGACTGACTGGGGAAGGAAGCCCCCAGGGAGTGGAGAATCAAGTGCCAGCTCTAGGGGTCAGGGTGAACCGCACACAGCACATAACCTGCAGCCCAGCCCAAGGTCAGCTCAGCTTCCCCTTGAACCAAGGTAGCCACCAGCGCTGGCTCCTTGGGCACTGGTAGGGTTAATTCCCAGCCTTAACATTTCCTGCTCTTAATACTTCAACGGACAATTTCCAGCCAGGTTTACAAAGCAGAGCAAAGATGCCTCAGAGATGACCAGTCGGCACAGCCACAGGACAGTTCTCATAGAAGGTGGGTCTTTGGTATGACAGACAACAAGATCTGGGAAGTCTTGGCAGGAGGATGAAAGCCTATTATAAACAATCAAATGGAAACTCTGGCACTGGATAAGGCAATTCCTGAAATTAAGATATTGGACACCAGAGATGAGCTGGACAGAAAGCAGGGCAAAGGTCAGCAGGAAGCATCCTGGCTGGCTGAAGCAATGAGAGAAGAAGGGTTGGAAAGAATTGGGGAAAGCACACACAAGACACAGGACCAATAAGACACGGCCAGAGAACTAAGGGGCACGAGAGGCAAGGAGGCCTAGAATTTTCTCCAACTTCTGCGTTGCTCACTTTTATAGCATCTACTCTCCATCTAGTCACGATTTCTAGTCACGTCATATTTTGATATAATGTGTTAAAACACAGCCTACCACAGTAAGTGAAATAAAGCCTACTTAAGGAACAGTAAACAAAACTAGAAGGAAGTTCAAAGTATGAACTTTGATGGCCAGAATAAGGGTCAAGTGTGTGGAGAATAGGCAAGAGAAAGTGGGAGTAGAAATCAAAATATCACACACTATAGATTTTCCAAAAGAGACAGTACTAGAAATCAGACAGGACATTTTTCGATGACAGAAGAGGCATCACAGGACAGAGTAATGCAGAAGGTATACACTTCTAATAAGAGTTTCAAAATATGTGGTGAGATTGGTGGCTACCAGCACAGGCTGTTCTTCCAGAGGAGTGGGTTCTGTTCCCACCACCCACATGGTGGTTCATGACCATCTGTAACTCTAATCCCAGACACCCTCTACTGGTCTCCGTTAGCAGGTCACACACATGGTGCACATACATACATGCAGGTAAAACACTCATAAACATTAAAAAAAAAATCTTTAATTTTTTTTTCCTTAATAAGCAGTTCAGAACTCTCAAAGAACTGACATGGACACACCCGCCAGTCCCTCTCTGAACACAAGAGAGGTGGCGCCCTTGGGAGAAAGAAGTGGGCTGTGTGAGCACAGCCCAAAAGAAAGAAGGGGGTGGCGGAGGCTAAGAAACTCAAGAGAAACCTAACCATAGCATGACAGCAACTTACTCTGTTAATGGCAGGACAGACAGCAAGCATTTCAGGCTTTCAAGGTAAAAAGGCAAAACTGAGCCGGCATTATCACCAAAAGACTAGTGTCTATTTTTACATATTACATCTACATCCATAAAACCTCACACTAAAGCTATTGGTTGTATAGGAACTGAGAGCAGACTAGATTTTCCAGTGGGCTGTGGTCTATCCAGCCTGCTTGATGGTGACAGGGAACATTAACTGTGCTTAAAAAAATTTTTTTTTTTTAGATAGGATCTTACTATATAGCCCCAGCTGACTTGGTTATTTTTTATGTACACCAGGCTATTCTTGAACTCATAGAGATCTACCTGCCTTTGCCTCTCAAGTGCTAAGATTAAAGGTATGCACCATCATGCCTGGCAAGATCTTCATTTTAAAAATGAGAAGGAAACAGAGAAGGAGGGTGGGAAGAAGAAACGATCAGTTCCACATTCTACTGCCCGGTGGCCCCACTCTCTGTCTGCCCAGGACACACACCCAGCACAGGAGCCACTTTGATGACAAGGACCTTTTGCCACTCAGGATATCCTCCGGGTCTACAAGGGCCATCTGCCAGGAAGGTACCTAACGTTCCTAGTCCACAGCTCTAGCCTGACTCAGCATCCTACTGGGAAGGATCTTGTCAAAATCACCGATGGATGTGTGAATGAAGCAAGAAAGGCTGAACAGGGACCAGCACAAGCCAGATGCAATGTATGAAGTAGAAGTCATATCTGGTGACCCAAGGCCTCTTGCTGAACTTGGAGCTTCATATTTCAGCTAGGCTGGCTTCCATGAGCCACCTCAGTCTTTCTTCAGTGCTGGGGCCACAGACACACCTCACCTGGCTTTTTTATATGTGGATCTGAACTTGGGTCCTCAAGCTTGAATAGCAAGCAATCCATGCACTGAGCAACCTCTCCAGCCTCTCAACCCCTGATACTTGTGCCTTGCCTTTCTTCTTCTTCCTGAAGCAGGGCTGAAGCTACAAATAAACGTAGTGGCCAAAAGGAGGCTTTGCAAATCAAAGCCACATGCTGTGCTAAAAGGCTCTCAGAACCTTCTTAGCAGCCCGAATGTCTACTTCCAGACAAGTACCCAAAAGGCAAGGAACCTTTATGAAGCCCCCATGGTAAAGTTCTGACACCCCATCACCATTACCCCTGGAGTGCATTGGAATGAGCCCAGCACTTGCCTTCAAAGAGCGGAATGGAGTCATTGGAAAAGGTGTCCAGGGCGAGCAGGTCCTTTCCATCTTTGGATCCACTACGTTTGTGTTTATGTTTCCTTCGGAAGAAGGAACGGCGTGCAGCTGCTGACAGTGTTTTTGCTGTGTTGTCATCTTTGACCTCTGACATACTGAGCCTCCTTGAGAACTCTTGGTCCATCCTGCAGTCACAGAGAAAGGCGATGCGGGGAGGGCCATGGAGAGGGAGAAGTTAGGTTCCCCCAACTCCCACTCCCCAGGCCTCCTACTGGCCTTTCCCATGCCCCTGGACCCTCAGGCATCACCATAGCACCAAGAAGTTCAGAGTCCAGCTTCAGAGCAGGTAAATTCCAACCATGACACCAAACTCAAGGCATCTGAGGCCCAGAAACACTGCTAGCTGTGCTTCCAGCCATGGAAGCTCTGGACAAAGTACAGACACTACAGCTTGGACAACCATGAGCCGTGTGATTGTATTTGCATGAAATGCCTCAGGAGAAACCTACAGATTTGAACTGCAGAGCAGTGGCTCATACTGGGGGTATAAGAGATAGTGTGTGCGATGATTTGGATATAGGTTTTACTGTGACTCTCAAGGGTCCACATGCTGTTGGAGACTTGATCCCCAGGGTACTAGTACTGAGATGGAGTATTGGGGTGTCTTTAAGAAACTGAGCATAGTGGAGATTGGTTAGGTCTCTACCCTCAGAAGGGATCAGTGAGGTCCTCTAAGACCTCGGTTACTTCCTCCAATGGTAGGTTGTCAAAGAAAGAACAAATTTGGCCTGAATCCTCCTTGCTTCTTGTGGTGGTTTGAATAAGAATGGTTCCCACAAGCTCATATATTTGAACGCTTTGTCTTCAGGGAGTGGCACTACTTGAAAGGGATTAGGAGGTGTGGCCTTGTTGGAGGAAGTGTCACTAGGGGTAAACTTTAGGGTTTCAAAAGACAAAGCCAGTCCCAGAGTCTTCCTCTTCCTGCTGCCTATGGATCCAAATGTAGAGCCCTCAGCTACTTCTCCAAGTACCATGTCTGCCTGCATGCCATTAATCTCCCTGCCATGTTGATAATGGACTAAACCTCTGAAACTATAAGCCAGCCCCAAGTAAATGCTTTCTTTTATAAGAGTTGCTATGGCCATGGTGTCTCTTCACAGCAACAGAACACTAAGACACTCCTGTCTTGCCACAGGATCTCTTCCTTCCTGCTGCTTCCCTATCATATTGTGAAGCCATGGAGGTCTTCACCAGATGTACAACAGATGAGGCCATCTGACTTTACACATCCATCCATTCATTCTAAAGAACTGAGAGAAAAACAAACCTCTTTTTCTTGTGAATTTCTCAGCCTCAAGTATTTTGTTACAGCAAAAGAAAACAGACATAGGGTAACAAAGGGTAACAGCTTATTGGATTTCTTTCAGAAGTGATGAACATGCTTTAAAATTAACTCTGGAGGAGCTAGAATTGTGGTCCAATTGGTAAAATGCTTGCCTAGCATGCTCAAGGTCCTCTGTTCAGTCTCCAGCACCATTTAAACTGGGTGCATGCCTATAACCTGAGCACTCAAGAGATAGAGGCAAAAGAATCAGTTCAAGGCACCTTGGCTACATAACAAGTTTGAGGTCAGCCTGGGCTACATGAGACCCTACCTATCCATCCATCCATCCATTCATCCAACTATCTGTCTATCTATCAATCATCTGATCTATACGCAGATATAAAATAATGGTGGAGATGGTTGCACATATCTGTGAACATACAGTCCCCTGTATCAGTACGTGGGAGGACTCATCTGGTATGAGAATTACAGCTTCATGACTCTGTCTGGAAGAAGAGACTACTACGCATCCTGCTTGCTGTGGAACTTCTGTACACTGACTCGGGAGGAACAGCTTTCTGGACCGTGATCTGGACCACATGTACAGTACTGAAGCTGCAGTTCCCAAAGGAGTCAGTCCCCAACCAGCCAGCCCACACCAGTGTCACTCTGTGAGGACACCATACTGGTAGCCCCTGTGGTCCCTACCTGGAGATGGAGAAGACTTACACATATTTGCTGGGAATCTGCCCACGCTGGATCTTCTGGGCATTCTCATCCAGCTGCCAGGCCATCCAGGACCCAAACATGCCCTGGGGTAATGTGTCATCCACAAACAGGATGTCATCTTTCTTAAAACTCAGTTCAGGCTCCACCTCTGCCAGGCGGTCATATAGGGCCCTGGACCGTGGAATAGAGGACATAGGTTGAAGAGACCACACTACACATCTGCCTCTTGAGGCAGCTGTCTGTGCTGTCTCCAGATATCATGAGGAAAAGGATTTGGGGGTATTCTGAAGAGGCTAACTCATATACTTTACAGAGCAGGATGGAGCTATCACCTTTCCATCCCTAACACTAAAGACTTCCTGAACCCTGTCCTTTCAAACAGATATTTTCTACCTACCTGTCTCTGAAATCAAAGCCACTGTTTTCCTGCAGACTGTCACCTCTCTAGGATGGAAACATGTCACTTCCCATGCACAGAACAGGAAGTATTATTCATGTGTGTTTTTATCTATTCTGTGGCCACAGGTTGTGGGGGACATGACAGGAGTCCTGAGTCATTCACAGAAGATGCCTGATATCATCTGACATCACGATTCCCACAGGACCTATAGGTACCATAGGAACCTGAGATCCATACATATTGCAGAGGGCTCTGTGGGACTCATGCGAGAACACAGGAAGAACACAGACCACAAAGTAAGGAGCTCCAGGTCTCAAAATTCCTGTAGTCTTGACCAACCCCTCAAAATAGAGCATCTCATATAGATAAAAGCAATGCCGATGATAGCCTGAGCCCTAGGGACAAGTAGTCTAGGGCATACATTCACCCTATGAACTTTCCACAGAGACTCCCTCCCTTGGTCCTAACCCTTACTGCTGGCACCTGATGTAGAAGCTGTCGCCGGGCAGGCCCTTGACCCTGGTGAACTCCTCATGGCGGTACTGCACCTTCAGGCGGATACTATCCTTAGGCTTCAGCATCTCCACGTAGACGTCCTCCACTGTCCTGCTGCGCACATCCAGGTTGCCATACTAACCATGGACAGGGTACCAGGGTCAGAAAGACAGTGGCAGGGGTAGCTTGGTACTAAGAAGGTTCCAGTACAGTGTCTTGTCTGAGACTCTGCCTGTCATCCCATGACAGGTCTCTCCAGTGCCTATAACACCCATATGACTTCCTGGCTACTAGGTCCAATGGAACCACTTAGCAATGAAGACTTCTACTTTCCATATCTTTACCATTGTGATGGTTAGTTTTATGTCAACATACACAAGCTAGAGCCATCTGAGAGGAAAGAGCTCTAACTGGGGAAATGTCTCATAAGTGTGGGCTGAAGGCAAGCCCACATGTAGACCATTTTCTTAATTAGTGATTGCCGTGAAAAATGGCCCAGCCTATTGTGGGTGGGGCCACCCCTTGGCTGCTGGTCCTGGGATCTATAAGAAAGCAGGCTGAACAGGCCACAGAGAGCAAGCCAGTAAGCAGCACTCCTCCATGGCCTCTACATCAGCTCCTGCCTAGGTTCCTGCCCTGTTTGAGTTCCTGTCCTGATTTCCTCAGAGATGAAATGTCCCCTGGAACAGTGAGCTGAAATAAACCCTTTCCTCCCCAAGTTGCTTTGGTCACGGTGTTTCATCACAGCACTAGTGCCCCTGACTAGGACAGACATCTATGTGCCATCTCCCCCAGGGGATGGGAGACCCAGAAAGTGAGAGAGAAAGAGAGCCAAACTGGTCAGCTTAGAGACCTATGGTTCATGAGACTGGGCACCTCCTTCTGGCTCTCCCAGATCAGAACCAATGCTGAGCCCTTGGTTTGCCTCAGTGGCCCACCTCACTGCTCAGAGGCTTGGTAGTATCCCTCATTTACAACATGAATAACCTGCTTTGAAAAGTTTCTGGGTGAAGTGGAATTCCATATCCTGCCATGTGAGAGGACGCAAACATGGCCTGGCATACACAGTGGCAGAACTCACCTCAAGGATGAGGTCCCCTGGTACGAGGCCATCAGGACCCTTGGCAGGACTGTCGTCTTCCACCTCGGCCACAAACACCCCATGCAGGTTGCCACCACACAAGTGCACCCCTAGATCAAGCTGGGATTTCTTGATGAAAACAATGCGGGGTTCAGGAGTCTTCTTGCTGGTATCTCCCACAACCCTTTTGGAAAGAAAAATGAAGTCCTTAACATGTACAAGGAGAGAGGTAGGCATAAGTGAAGAAAGCCATGGCCGATGCCCTGTCTGCTTGCTTCGAAGGTCTGAGTTTCCCAAGAGCCAGGGAGTGAGCTGGTCACAGCCTCTCCTCTATGAACTCATACAAGGTTGGAGGCTGAGAAACATAAAAAGAGACAGAAGAAAGAGGCAACAAACCCCTCCAAGAGAAAATAAGAAAGCCAGTAGGGGACAGAGCCAAGGGCAACACTCATGCTTCTGGTCCAGCTGTCACTCAGTGCCTGAGGAGGCGTGCCTTCCTCAACTGAGCTTGCCTGCCTTGGCCTCACTCTTTGTACACAGCTCATGCCCAGACACACTCAAGCAGTTTCTATGCCAACTCATGCAGGGGTTCTTGCTCTCAAGAACCCAAGTATCACAGGAGACGTGAGGAAGCCAGACACCTGTGGAAAACATGAATGGGATATGAATGAAGAGCCCATTCCTGTTGACAATCTGCCTGCTGCTAAATTCCAAAGGGAGTGATCCCCAGACAGAGCTGCATCAATCTGCATGACACGGGAAATTTTTTAGAGATGTGGCAATTCTAGGATAGGTTGAAACAAGGCTCTCATAAGAACACCTTCTCCTACTAAAACTGTTCCCTTTTCTAGCTTCTCTCAGGGACCCAGTATGCTCACAGGAAATGTTTGTACCTAGATGACAACTCTCCCTGCCACAGAGTTCAGCCATGGCTGCCTCTCACAGCACTGCAGCTCACTATACTTGCCAGAGTCCTGGCCATACCTCAACATTGCCCCCACTAACCAGAGCCGCAGGACCTTCCTAGCTGATAAAATGGGATGTCTAGAGGCAGGATGGGAGAAGGAAAGACAGAAGAGGGAGAGCAGAACACACAGGGAGAGAAGGGGAAGGAGGAAAAGAGGAAGGAAAAGACAGACCTGGTGTGGGCTCTGTCCCACTGGAGCAGCTGGGCAAATGGATACCCACAGCATGCCAATGCTGACCTGGAGCGGGGTGTGCTTTGCTTGGCTGGGGGGGTGCCAGGGCCTTCATCCTGTTCCATCAATGGGTCAATGACAGAAGGATGTTCTGGGGTCACAGCACTGCTGCCCTGGAGAGTAGAGTAAGGGGTGGCAGCAGGGTCCAGATGGGAGCTAGTGGGGGAAACAGAAGGAACACGATGCATACAAGCAGCCAGAGCCACCCCTCCTGCAAAAGCAACAGGCCCAGACTAGGACTAGGGAACCCAACTTCATACACCAAGTCCTGGGAAGACAGACACATGAGGAGTCTGGACTTGTGCCGTCTGCCCCAAAGGGTCGGCTTATCTCCAGTGAGGGACCCTCTCCAGAGATGTCCAGCCTAGAGGACACACAAAACCACCTTCCTTCTCACTTTCCTTTCTCGTCTGCTTTTATTCTCTGCCAAGCCATGTGCAGAGGACATGTAGCTCCTCCTGTCACCTACTCTGGGACCCACAGTTTAGGGAGGGGCAGACAGTGTTTGCTCACACACAGAGTCAACCACTGAGTATGAATTCTGCGCCAAGCGCTCAGCTCCCCCCAAGCCCCAGCTGCCTATGCTCTTGATGTTTCAGAAGGAGACATGCTCTCTCTAGACACTCACTGCCAAAGTTCAGGTCTCTCCCTTACTAGAGGAAGAATCTCAAAAACATGGCACTGGCACTAGCAGTGAGCTGCTGCACACATCTCTCCACCCGGCCTGGATGGACCCCAGAAGGCTCACCTGGAGCGTGAGTGGCTGTTAAGCTGGTGAATGTGTGGGTTGTACTGGGCCAGGATGGTGATGGTATCACACTGCTGTCCAATGATGAGCCGGGCCTGTTGCTCTGTGGCACTCCTCAGGTTTATGCCATTGAACTGGGAAGATGCCCAGAGTAGATTCAGTGATGGGCAATGACTGGGGCAATGACTGAGGCAGTGAACATGGACTTGGGAACATTGCTTTGCAGGGAGAAAGAAGGAAAGAAAGAGGGAGAGAGGGAGGGAGGGAAGGAGAAAGGGAGGGAGGGAGGGAGGAAGGGAAGGAGGAAGGAAGGAAGGAAGGAAGGAAGGAAGGAAGGAAGGAAGGAAGG
>CAJQZJ010032031.1:17299936-17319387 GCA_907164525.1 Lophiomys imhausi | reverse complement strand
AAGAAAGAAAGAAAGAAAGAAAGAAAGAAAGAAAGAAAGAAAGAAAGGAAGGAAGGAAAAAACCCACTCCACTTTGGGAGCTGAGCAAAATAACCCCCAAAAAATGTAGCAAACTATACTCAGGGCCAAAGACCAAGGGATAAAAATGAGTCCTGGTTCTAGCTACGTCAGATCAGTTATGAAGTTTGTTTCCACAGAACTCATGCAGGTGATTTGGACATAGTGCACTCCTAAGGTGGAGCTAGTTGTAGGAACGCACATGCAACTGAGACTTTTGTAACAGTGTTGGAAATGGGCCTGATAGGTACTAAGTAGCACCTCGACATCCCTGTCACTGCCAGGCAGGCCATCTCTAGCATCACGCTTAGTCACTGATTGGGGGAGGAACCCACCTGGCTCTGTCCCTGCCACCTAAACCTGACCCGCTGGGCCTCCCAACTCCTCCAGTTTCTAGGGTGGGCCTCATGCTCTCTGGACTACCCCACCACCGGAGCAGATGTGAAGGCCCCTGGGTTGCCCCAGCAACAGGTGTTCATTACACTCACCTGTCCTTCCTCCGCTCCCCGTGGGAAGAGGGGTTGACAGCAATTCTCGGCAATGTGGAGGCTGAGGTCTGAGGCTGGCTACAGGAGGACAGCGTGTCGATACTCAGCGGGGACCGGGGAGGAGTGCTGCATTCAGAATGTGACAATGAACCTGCCGAGAGACAAGAAGTGGATGAGACCGGAATTGCCATCCAGACACAAGGCTGTGTGGGCCTCATCCTGTGACCTCGGGCCCTGAGGATGGTCTCCACATTGCCTGCTGTCACCACAGAAACAGGTGAGGGCTAGGCTAGGCTCAGTCAACCATCACCAACTGAGATGACCAGAAGGGGACCCAGGGGAGCAGGCATAGGAGGGAGTGCCCAGTTCTTACCTCTGTCAGAGCCCATGACAGACCGGGGATATCTGGGTGTTAATGGAATCTTAATCCGCTCTGCCTTGAACTGCAGGTTACTGGAAGACCCTGTTGTTCCAGGAGGAGACATGGTGTCAGGCCTTGAGACTAAACAACAGTCCTCCATCCTCACCACCACTCAACACTCAGCACAGCAACACGCAAAGCCTGTTGGTTACCCCTGAGGCAAATGCTCCGTGGAGAACTACAGAGAAGCAGACAGTTGGCTCCTCATGCAAAGAGGCACTTAGCAGACCCAGAATGTTCCAGAGCAGGGACGCATGCCTTGATTGAAGCTCCAAAATGCAACAGTAACCTAACTGCTGCAACAGATGCTCCATCTTGTCTTGGTAGCCCTAAAGACCTCTCCAGTGTCTTGTTACCAGGCAACACAACACACTCCTCTGGGCTACATTTCCCCCCAATTGTGTATCTGTATAGGACACCCAGAATGACTAACTCAAGAGTCAGGAAACAAGACTCCAACCAAGAGGTCACCTGGAACACCATCATGGAGCCTGCAGGCAAAGGCAGCGACTCTGCAAACATTATAGATGTGACAGACAGGTCACAAGATATGAGTCATCCAGGGGAGGGAGCTGAACTCAGTCTCTGGAGGAAAAGGAGTCATGTGGGCAGCCCACCCAGAGACCTGGTTATTAAAACACAAGCACCAGTGGTAGTTACCAAGGCGGGCACTGGAGGGCAGAGAGTTGGAACCCTGGGAGGCTCTCATCTCAGGGTAGTCACTGCAGGCCCTGTGGCTCAGGTCCAGGCTGAGGCGTCCCTGGTGCTGGACACTGTGAGTGAATCAGAGAGATGAAGGGCCCTGGAGGACTAAGACCAGACATGACCACCAGGGAAGAACACAGTAAGAGGCCTGGACCTCCCTGAGATAGAAGAGTGAGGTGCCCTTGCTGTTTGCCTAGGATAGTAGACTGACCCTAGTCATTTCTCACAGACAGCACCTATTAAGGATCTGTAAGCAGTAGGGGGACCACAGGAGGGCTAGTACTGGAGTTGGATGGACAGGGAAAACAAAGCTGCCTTGAGTAGGCCTAAGAAATGGTCTGAGGGAGGCCAGATGTACAGTAAGGGTCCTGGAGAGAGTGGTATTGTACCTCAGAATACAATACCATCATGTGCAAGAAGCTGGAGCTAGTGGACAGTACCCAGGGGCCACCCACATTCAGCTGCCTCGCAGTCAGTCCCAACAAGGTAGTTTAGGTTGTGTAGTGATGACATCTCTTCCCTGCTTAAAACTCCCCAGTGGTCTCCCCTGTAGATCTTTCAGAGTTTGTGCCTTAGTCTGGGCCCCCTTCTGACTCACTGTCCCACCCCACCCCTCCCCCCGCCAGCACTCACATGCTCCCAGAACACACAGCCCTTGGGCCTGCATTGCTCCTTTAAGAGGCTCTTCCCAAAAGTTTGTAGGAATCCTGTTGTTTTACTCTTTTTATGGTGAGGCATTAAACCCAAATCCCTGTGCAGGTAGGCAAGTGTTCTGTCACTGAGCTACATCCCAGACCCTGTGGCTGGACTTTACTTTTCTTCTAGTCACAACAGCTGCTCTTATGCATGGTACCCTCTGCAACTACTCAGTTTCCTAGAAACCCTCTTTCCAACCTCAGCCCAGCTGTCACCCTGTTGCACTGTCTCAGGGCCACTCAGCACCTCGCTTTTTCACTGTGTACATTCTCATCTATCTGCCTTCCACACTGAGCACAAAGCCCCATGATTGGAAAGCTGCCTTTCATGTTTACCACCGTCCATTGGGATATATTAGGTGCTCATTTAAAAATTGCCAAATGAATAGGGTGTTCCTGAGCTTCCCCTTGCCCCCCACACACTTTTTTTTTTCTCCTTAATTTCAGGTTTCAGCCGGGCGGTGGTGGCGCACGCCTTTAATCCCAGCACTTGGGAGGCAGAGGCAGGCGGATCTTTGTGAGTTCGAGGCCAGCCTGGTCTACAAAGCGAGTCCAGGACAGCCAGAGCTGTTAAACAGAGAAACCCTGTCTCGAAAAACCAAAAAAAAAAAAAAAAAAAAAAAATTTCAGGTTTCTTTTTTAACAAATTAAGTGGTGTTATACCTAGTCAGAAAAACTTTCTTTCTGAAATTTCAGCACTGACACCAGACATGCCATCACTATCCCTTGAATACCAGGGTGAGCTCACACAGCATCTTCTCAGCCCAGCGCTGTTCTCTCTGCCCTTTCTCAGCTTAGACAAGAAGCTTCTCTGTTCACAGGCCTCTGTGCTCTCCAACCAGGAGACTGGACAGCTGGTACTCATCGAAGGGTAGGTGCCTTGGCATACCTGGGAGACAATCCCTGGGGGCCAGCATCACGGGGCACAGGTGGAGAGCCACAGGGAACCACCCTATGGCTGCGCACAGTATACACGGGCTTCCGCAGAATGGAGCTCATGGTGGTGCTGGAGGTCAAACTCCGGGGAACAGTGCCTAGGAATGGGCTGGGTCAGAACAGTGGTTCCAAAACACCCAGACAGCCCTGGACTGGCATGCTCCCTCCCCCAAACACCAGTCTTCTGGGTGGGGGGAAGGATTCTGGGTACAGATTTTTAGCCACCAATTTGCAATATGGCTTTGACTACTGGCCTTTCCTCAACCATAAGAAAGGACTGACCCACTGCAATGAGCAAAGAGCACATTCAACAGGGACAGGACCAACAATCACCGAAAGGGCAGCAATTACAGGATGAATACATGTGACAATATCCCCTCTTTCCAAAGATTGGACATCCTATGAGCACACAACAACCCTGGTCCCAGTTTCTGTCCCAGCAGCTCACCCACGGATGGCCTGTTGGGGTAGAGTAGGGGGTTGCCATGCCGGCTAGCATGACCTGGTGAGTATGGGGACCATTCCTGGACCTCTGGGGAGAGCTCTCCGCTGGATGGAACACACTCTTGTTCCTGCAAAATCAAAGGCAAGAATGTCTGCTGGGGAATGTGAATACTCAGTATGCTTGCAAGCTGACTTCTGCCCCATGCATCAGCTCCTCCCATTAAGTCAAGAAATGATCAGTGGGAGAGATACTGCCCATTTATGTTGCCTGACACCTAGAAGCAAATCAAGGGTTTTCCCTACAGACCCATCAGAAGACAAATGCAGAGAGAGAATCTGCCTTTCAAATAAACAGATGACAGGAGTGGAAGGTGAGAAAACATGTTCAGTGAGCATCTGAGCAGCATGCGCTGGGCCCAAGGATCTCCATCTCTCAGCCATTTCCCCTTCTGAAAACTTCAACAGGCACAGCTGGCTTTCCCTACGGCCAGCTTCATATATACCACTCATCTCCCCCAAATTTTCTGGGGCAAACCTGAAGCTTAGATTTTTGTTTTATTTTTAACAAGCTCAAAAAATTCCTTAAAAAGCAAACCAATGGGTTGGAGAGATGGCTCAGCAGTTAAGAGCACTGGCTGCTCTTCCAGAGGACCCAGGTTTGGTTCCCAGCACCCACATAGCAGCTCACAGCTGCCTACAACTCCAATTCTAAGGGACCCTCACATGGACATATACATGCAGGCAAAACACCAATGCACATGAAAATAAATAAATCTTAAAAAAAAATCAAACCAAACATTATGCTCAAGTAAGTGTTCTTTTGGTGGTAATTTCCCACTACCATGCATGTCCTATGACCCTTTCCCAACTCCTACAGGGGACTGTTACTGGCATCTACCTGCCAGCCTATTCACTTTTTTTTTTTTTTTTGAGACAGGGTTTCTCTGTCTAACAGCCCTGGCTGTCCTGGAACTCACTCTGTAGACGACCAGGCTAGCCTCAGACTCACAGAGATGGATCTCTGCCTCTGCCTCCCGAGTGCTGGGATTAAAGGAGTGTGCCACCATCGCACCCTAAACACTCTTGAAAGTACACACCAACAGCAAGGGCAACAGCTCTGTACAAGCCTGGAAACCGTGTGAGGCTACTTTGCAGGCTCCCACCCCAGCTGCTCCAGTTCCAGCCCCACCGCTACCTCCAGGCACTGAGCAGGGATTACTACTGGAGCGATCTTGGGCCGAAAACTAGGGGCAGACTTTGGACGGCGTCGCTTCTGCCCCAGTTCGTCCACTTTCTGGGAGGTGAGGTCCTCATCACAGGGCTTCTTGGCAGGCAGGTAGGAGGTATCTCCATCTCCTTCAGAGTGGTAGCTGGAGGCGATACGGACCCTGGCCTTTCGAGGGGGTGAAGCATGCATGGGTTCCCCGGAGTCCATGCTGGGGGGTGGAGCGCTTGGGGGGCTAGTGGAAGGTGAGCTCCCCACCAAAGTGGCCTCTGACTCAGAACTGGTCTCCAGTCTGGATTGGAGCTTGATAGAATCACTTCTCCTGGGAGGTTTTGGGGGTGTCAGAGACCCTACCCTCTTGGCAGACTGGGGGGATTGAGAAAGCCCAGGGGCTGGAAGCAGGTAGTCTATTTTAGGGGGTGTCTGTGGGCGCTTAAAAGTATTTGGGTCAAAGATGGACTTTCTTTGCTTGGGTTTCTTGTACACGGAGAGTTTCTCAGGTCCTGAGGTGGAGCCAAGCAAAGCCTTGGGCCAGGTCCCTCCACTGTTGGAGCCCTCAGAATCTATCTTGTCCAGGGGAGCCTCTACTGCGCCACAGGGGTCCACCTCAGTCTCAAAAGACACCAATGGCCGCTGGCTCTGCATGCCCACCAGCCCATAGCCACGTTCTGCAGAGGCATCAGAGCGGAATGAGTTCAGACTACGCTCAGAGGTGCTAGGACAGGCCTGGGGGGAGGCTGGGGAGGAGGCTCCCGAGAACGGTTTGTGCAGAAAAGAACTGCTGCCTCCAGGGGGACCCAGCTCCTTCCTGTCCTCCAGCCGATCAGCGTAGAAGATGTCTGTCTGCGTGGAGTTATTGTGCTGTAACAAGCTCCGTTTGTTATGCGCCTGGAGCTCTGGGCCATGAGCTCGGCAACTCGGCATCTTATCTGAGTCTTTGATATTTTCAAAGATGTTCTGGCCACTCCACGAGGAGCTCTGGGGGAACACCTGAGCCGGGGTGCAGAGGGGTGAGAGAGAGAATGTGAGATACCATCGCTTACAGCTGCCATTGGAAACCACCCACAGAATGGAGCGACGGGAAAGAACGACCACAGATGGTCAAGAGAGACAGACAAACACAATGGACACACACAGATGAACGCACATGTCATTGTGCAACCGTGGAAGTCTTCCCATGAGCCTAGCTCTGCAGAACTAATAAGAGCAATAAAATCCTGTGGGCTTTGGGCACTATCTGCAGCCACCCGCGCACTGTGTAAGAACCATTAAGCATAAAGGTAAATTATTCATGGTAACCCAGGCAACGGAAAACTAACCAGGGCTAAGAGGTCTCTTGATATAAAAAGACACAGAAAGAACCACGCCTACGTGAACAGGCCTATGTGGAAAAGGGCTCCAGTTACATGTTCTCAGAAAGATATCTGGAGACAATAAAAGGATTGGTGGTTCTTGGAGGCTTGGGGAGAAGTGGCAATGACCAAGCAGGACATAGGAGATTTTTAGGGCAGGGCAGTGAAACTCCCAGTACTTTAATGATTACCACATGTTGGCATACATATGTCTAGACCAGTGGTTCTCAGCCTGTGGGTCTCGACCCCCTTGGGGTTGCATATCAGATATCTTGCATATCAGATATTTACAATCCAAAACAGTAGCAAAACTACAGGTATGAAGTAAACAAAAATAATTTTATGGCTGGGGGTCACCACACCCTGAGGAACTATATTGAAGGGTCGCAGCATTAGGAAGGTTGAGAACCACTAGTCCGAACCCACAGAATACACATCAACAGTGAATCCCCATTAAGGTATGCAGAAGTGATGGCTCATCATTTGGACCAAACATGCCGCACAAATGCAAGGTGTCAATACCAGTGGAAACCTAGGCTGGAGGGCTCACATGAAGAGACACACAAAAACAATTTGCAGACCTAAAACAGTCTGCAAACATCTATTGATTGAAAAGAGCAACTTAGAGAGCATCTCCTAGTGAACTGGATAGAGCCGTTTTCCTAAATTTCTATTGCTATCCTGTTCAACTATGTACAAAAGTTGATATAAGAATATAATAAGTGCCCATAAACAGACTCACCTGATTCAACCATTTTACCAGATACTCTTTCCTTTTCTTCATCTATGCTGACATTGAAGAACACTGGAAAGTTACATATATCTTGGTATTTCCTCAGCTAAAAACCTCTGAGAATACCACCACATATGGCCATTTTCCTCTAAATTCCAAGGCTACTGTCAGGCCTAAGGAAGCTAACCCTCTCTAGGGCCATCAGGTTTCCTACACCTTGCATTTGGAAATCAATATATCTTCCCCCAAGGGAAGCCCTTGAGAAATGCCTCGGGTGCATGGAGCTGAGGCCCTTCTCACCCTCCCAACAGCAGCAGACGTGCCCAGTGCCCACCTTCAGGAGGGAGAGGGTCAAGGAGTCTTGACAGTTGCGCAGCAAGGATTCACATTCATTCAGGGACTTATTGTCCAGTGCAATACCGTTGATCTAGGGCCGAAGAGAGAGTGAGTGGGTCAGGCCTATGATGGAGCAGCCTCTGCGATCCCAGACTGTTTGGCCAGGGGCTGGGCCCATCTGCTAATCCTGGGACTATTTATATAAGGAGCTAAACTCAGGGGTTAGTGAAGGAAAGTAAGACCCTCCCTAGCAGCACCTGCAGCCAGATAAGTATCTTCTGAAGCAAGTGGAATACGCTCCTAGCATCACATTGGGTGGGACAAGAACACCAAGAACCCTAGAGACACATGCTGCTGTGTGATACCAGCCTACACTTTCATGACTGAGTGGCCAGAAAATATATATGCCTTCTGGAGGTAGGTGGAGAATGGAAAGGAGACCATGGCTATGAGGAGCCTTTGTGACATAGAAAGTGCCACGTGAAATGAAGCACTGACACTGTCAAAGAGAATCAACACCCTCTCCTGGAAGCTGTCTTCCTCCCTCAGACTTGGTCAAGTGTCTTCTACAAAAAGCATGTGAAGCGGTGCATACCTACACTGAGGTACAGCCAAGCCACGGAAACACTTGGGTATGAAAAGAAGTAACTAGCAGGGCTCTCATAGGATGATATTACAAATAAATAAAGCCTTGATGGAGTCACATACTATATGATGTCATTCATAGTACAACTTAACTGCCAGGGTAAGAGTCTGTGTATGTAGGAGGGGACAACTCTAAAGAGGGGACAGAAGGGGAGCCTGTATGATGAAAGAACCGTACAATTTTTTCAAAGTCAAAAGCTTAAAAGGGGATAACTGGGAAGAGTGCCCATTTGAAGTGCCTGCCCTCACCCTTGAGTTTGGTGCCCAGCACTCACGTAAAAAACTTGATATGGTGACACATGCTTGCAACACAGGTGCTAGGGAAACAGATACAGGCAGGTCTCTGGGATTCACCGAGCCTAATTGGAAAAGGCAGGCTAGTGAGAGACAGTGTCTCAAAACACAAGGTGAATGGGGAGAGGATTAGGAGAGGGAGATAGGGAAGAAGGGGTGAGAGGTGAGTTAGCAAAAAACTCTTATGGAAATCCGCTTCTTTCTAAGCTAATTTATACATGTGAGTTTGAATAGAGGTACCTTTTATAGTGGACAATGCTTTCCCCACAGGGGACGTAGATTATCAAATTAAAATCTCAGTGCCAAGTATGGGCTACCTTGCTAGGAATATCTCCCTTTGAATTCTTGGTGGGGTTGGGGGGGAAAGGCACCCAAAATAACATAGGCTATTTCCATTGCTCGTGGCCGCTCACAAGAACTAAGTTGTAAGATCCTATGGCTGAAGACACCACACACTTTTGTTGCAGGGCACAGAGAGATCAGCTGGAACTGTCTGGGGAAACTTCCTCCATGCTGGCACAGTGCTAGAAGGTACAATCCAGGCTGCTGGAGAACAGTCACTAGTAGTACTGCCCACTCTGAATGTTACAGTACCAACCTGGCAAGTAAAATGTGATGAGTGGTATAACAGTGGTGTGAAGGTTATGGGCATAACCAAAAACTTTCCGACTGAATTTCAGGTCCGCTCCAGAGAAGGGAATTCATGCCTCATGATGTGGTAAATCTGGTCAAAGTCCACGGTATTAGAGGTCTGTTGTTTTTCTAAATGGCCGTGTTGTCAAACCACCTTCTAATACTTTTTATAGCTATGGTTTGGTGCTGCTTCCAACTTTAGCCAGGGAAGCCTCTTTCTGCAGTAGATATTGGCTAATGTATTGACTCATCATTGACCAAAGTACAGACAATCAATGACTGCTGAGTGCTCAGCCTCAAAATGAACATCTGTATCAACTATCCAAGCCTCGGAGAACATAGAAAAGAGGGGACAGAGAGAATGTAAGGGGGGGGGGGGGGTGGAGAGAAATGCTGTGAAGTGCTGTTATCCCAACATGACATGGCAACTGCAGGTGGGAGTTGTCAGAGGAAAGCAGGAGGGGACCAAGATACATTATAATCATGTGTGAACTTGTCAAGGAATAAATAAAGGATATTTTTTAAAATGTCACCCAATATACAGCCTTATCAAAATGCTAAAACTGTGCCGAGACAAGGTTGCATTATGACATCACAGTTCCAGTGTGTGACATCACAGTGCTCCACTGAGCCAACAAAATACAACATGGCATCCCTCACATCACTATGTGTTTCTAATGGTGCATAGTGTTGTCACAGAGCTACTGTAATATCACATTGTTTTAAAGTGGCATCACAATGCTCCACTCTGATATCACAATGCTTTATCATATTATCACAGTACTCTACTATGATACCACAGCACTATATAACACTTCTCAGTTGTGTTATCACAGTACTCTACTACGATACCACAGTGCTATATAACACTTCTCGAGCCAGGTGTGGTGGTGCACGCCTTTAATACCGGCACTTGGGAGGCAGAGGCAGGCAGATCTCTGTGAGTTCAAGGCTAGCCTGGTCTACAAAGCAAGTCAAGGACAGCCAGAGATACACAGAGAAACCCTATCTCGAAAAAACAAAAACAAAAACACTTCTCAGTTGTGTTTTCACAATGGTGCATTGTCATATCACAATGTTCAATTGTGTCAAGACATGCCACATATTTAGGACATCACAGTGTTCCACTCTGACATCACAGTGTTCCACTCTGCCTTCACAATGCTGCATATGATATCATTTAAAAACAAGAAAAGTTGAGCTGGAGAGATGGCTCAGAGGTTAAGAGCACTGGCTGTTCTTCCAAAGGTCCTGAGTTCAATTTCCAGCAACCACATGGTGGCTCACAACCATCTACATTGAGATCTGGTGCCCAGGCATATATGTAGACCAAATACTGCATACATAGTAAATAAATAAATAAATAAATGTTTAAAAAAAAAAAAAGAAAAGCTAGATGATTCTTGAGGAGCAATTCTCCACATATCCTGGAACACATGCATACACAGGTCTGTGCATACATGTATCCAGAGGAACATACACATTATCACCTCCACACATAAAAGTTAAAGAGAAAGTATCTGCACAACGTGATTATACTGGGAAGGGCAAGTGATGTGTTTTTCTTGTATCTAGTCTCCATTTTAAAGACACTTCCATGTGATCATACATTTTTAAGCAGTGGCTCTCCTCAAATCTGGAGACCACCGGCGAGAATGTGCAGTGACAAGCTCTCCCCATCAGGCACTGGTGAGGCTGACAAGAGTTGTGACTCTTATGGAGCACAAGGGCACAGAAGCATAGGTACTCACTCAATGCCTATGCACCCTGACCCAGGGAGCCCTACCTGGGGATTTATGCTACAGCACTCTCTGGAAGGCCCCATGGTGGGGCTTCTGGGAGCCACTGAGCACTGCTTATAAAGGCAAAGATGCCCGCACTGGAGTGGCTGGTAGTGTAAGCTGATATCCTTGAGGAACCACATGGGGGCTGAAAAGATGGCCATCCCCAACTGAATGGTTGATTATATTAATTTAGAAGGAGCCACAGGCAGATCCAGAGACATTAATCTCTCTAGGACATACAGTCAAAAAGAAAATACAAGGTGAACAAATGCAGATGTATAGTTCCAAATGAGCTATAGGAGAAAACAAAACCAGAGATGGACATGCTTGAAACACTCTGGAAGTAAACACAGTAAACTGTTAACCATGGTTTCTGTCAGGTAAGGAATCCATAGATGGGTCCAGAACCAGATGACGTCCTGTCATCACTGCCTTTTGTACACCTGGAACTTTACATGTATGTCCGTGCTTTCCACCTCAGCAGGTTGGTCTGAAGACTGACAAACATAAGCCCTGCTACTCAGCAAATGCCTACATTTCTTGTATGGTGCAGAGATTAAGGATCAAGAAGCGGCTGTACTACAGGCAAGGTTCACTGTGGGCTGTCGTACAACAGCAGATGGCTGTTAACATCTGATATGTTATGATAACATCTCATATGTCCATTGGAAGGAGAGTTTTAAGTATGCATAAACAAGCAGCCCAACCTCATGGGGTAGGTACCATTAATGAAGATTGACTTGGAAAGCCACCCATGATGTAGAATGCAAACTGCAGATCCCGCTGTTGTGTTTAAACACAAACAATAGAACCCTATACATATACATATAGACGTACATGAGCACTCGAGGTCTGGGCCAGAGGCACCTTCCATGTGGGGGCAGATCTCTAGGAGTGGATTCAAGAGAGAAGGGGAACTACTACTTTTTGTTCTATGTGGTTTTTTTTTAATCACTTGATCATTTTACAGCAAACGGGTTTTATGTTGGTAATTAAAAAAAGGGGAGAGCTAATAAAGTAGGTCTACAGTTCAGTAAAAAAAATAAATGAATAAAAATATTTAAACCAGACAAAACCACTCTGAGGCAGGAGGACTGCTTTATCTTCTCTCAAAACACTCATACGTAGCCGGGCGTGGTGGCGCACGCCTTTAAACCCAGCACTTGGGAGGCAGAGGCAGGCGGATCTCTGTGAGTTCGAGGCCAGCCTGGTCTACTAAGTAAGTCCAGGACAGCCAGGGCTGTTACACAGAGAAACCCTGTCTCGAAAAACCAAAAAAAAAAAAAAAAAAAAACACTCATACATGACTGGAAAAACAAATCACACAGATACTCATTCTTGGAAAACTGTACATTACAGGCACATTGTGGAATGCTTAATTGCCGGGTATGGTGGCGCAGACCTTTAATCCCAGCACTTGGGAGGCAGAGGCAGGCGGATCTCTGTGAGTTCAAGGCCAGCCTGGTCTACAAAGGGAGGCCAGGACAGTCAGGAATACACAGATAAACCCTGTTTTGAGGACCCCCCCAAAAAAAAAAAACAAACCATGCTTAATTGCTCTCAGTGACTCTCGTCTCCCTCCTAGACTGCTCTGCTCTTCCTGACGTCCTACAACAGTCACTGACACTGTATCTGAGCACTTTCCTTAGGAAAAAAATATATTTTTTTAAATGTTCATACAGTGCAATTCCAATGGCCCCTTGTTCGAGGCTCCCTGCCTACATGCACCAAACACCCTGCTCTACTCTGGAGACTCACCGCGACAATCCTGTCTCCCACGGCGAGGGATCCCTCTTTGGCGGCCGGGCTTCCAGGCACCACAGCGGCAGCATATACTCCATTCTCCAAACTGATGCCGCTGTCTGCAAGCCACAGGAGGGTACTGGGTGACCTGGCCTGGCTGCCTCACCCCTATTCCACTGGCCTAATTTATCAAAGGACTGAATCCCACTCTGTGACATCCCTACGGGAGAGCTCATCACACCCCTGTCTGGTGACTCAGACACTTGAGACTCAGGTGACCTCCCTCCAGGAGCGCATCTGGACTGCATTAAGAAACCATCAATATGCATCCCTGGAAACAAGGGGATCCTGCAAACCCAGTCCCTCTCCAGCAGAGAGGACACCTGCCATATCTTCAGGCCTGCTACCTTTCTGCCCACCGAGGTGGATGTGCAGAGGCGTGACAACTTTTCCACCCAGGGACTTCCTCCGCCTCACGACCATGTTGATGGCTCCTTCTCCATTGAGGAGTGCCTTGATGGCCTGTTTCTTGTCCTTGTTGATGAGGTCCACGTCATTGATTCTCAGCAGCCAGTCATTGACCCTGAGGAGGGACAAAGCCAAGCAGGCACCCAGTCAGACCTTGGGACCTGTAGCTGCCCCTCACTACTGTGCCATTTCCAGGCTCGGATGTCAGCATGCAGGTTCCCTGCATCCACACTCAAAGGTTGCAGCCTGCACGGCAGCATACGGTTATGAAACTCACAGATGCTGGCGTTAAACAGCTTGGCTTCCAATCCTGACTCTGCCACTTACTAGCTGTGGGACCTAGCCATGCTCTTCCAGTGTCCTCATCTGTGAGGTGGCCAGAATCTTCACTTGCCCAGAATTATAAAGACTAATGGTTAAAAGGTACAGTGTGCTTACACCAGTACTTGGCAAGTCGCTAGGACAGTGTGTCACTTAATCCTCCTCGGTACTTCATGGAATAAGCTGGCAGTGCCACATCCTACTCTCATCACATACTCCTGAGCCCTGTGCTTCCCCAGAGAAACAAAAACACAGCCCCTGGTACTTGGAGAACCCAAGAGGTGATTTCCTTTAAGACCATCGCAGTTGAGCTTGGGGCTCCAGACAGCTCTGTGAGTCCTCAGACTCTAGGACATGTTCATTTCGCTGCCATCTATCCTCCGTGGGGTCTACTACATTAGATGGGAGGGCCCCTCTTCCCCTCCAGGGCTGGGACCTCCTCAGCTCTTACCTTAAGCGACCATCAGCAATGCTTCCTTTGTCCACTTTAGTGACAAATATGCCACAGTCGCCCGGGAAACAAGGTTCGTTCACGCCTTCTGCCATGTCAAACCCAAGTGCTTTCAAGTCAATACCCTCCTATCAAAACAGCACCAGCAGATCAATACCAAGCAGAGAGGAGAAATACCCTAAAACCTCAAGCTCAGCATTCAGTCCTTGAGACAGACACCCTTGAGACTGCCCCTCCTAGACACTCCAGGCATTCCTGTCAATGTTCCCTGGTCTTTTACTGGGGCCTCTGCCTTCTATGAGATTTATTTGTAGCACCACCATGAGGCACAGCTTGGGTGGTTTGTTGGCTAGTTTTATGCCAACCTGACATAGGATAGAGTTATTTGAGAGATAGAAACCTCAACTGAGAAAATGCCTCCATAAGATCAGGCCAAGGCAAGCCTATAAGGGATTTTCTTAATTAGGGATTGATGGGGGATGGCCCAGCCCATTTTGTGTATGGCCATCTTGGGCTGATGGTTCTGGGTTCTAAAAGAAAGCAGGTTGAGCAAGCTATGGAGAGCAACCCAGTAAGCGGTGCTCCTCCATGGCCTCTGCATCAGCTCCTGCCTCCAGGTTCCTGCCCTGTTTGGGTTCCTATCTTGACTTCCTTCGATG
Source organism: Lophiomys imhausi (assembly GCA_907164525.1). Taxonomy (NCBI): domain Eukaryota; kingdom Metazoa; phylum Chordata; class Mammalia; order Rodentia; family Muridae; genus Lophiomys; species Lophiomys imhausi. Next base: position 17,304,997 of record CAJQZJ010032031.1, on the reverse strand, counting down.
ATGAGCAGTGATGTGGAAGTGTGAGCAAGGATGTGGAGACATAAGCCACATAAATCCTCTCTTCCCCAAGTTGCTTTGGCCATGGTGTTTCTTCACAGCAATAGCAATCCCAACCAGGACAAATAGTTACAGGGAAAAGATCCATTCTACCCTAGGGGAGGTAGCCATGAAAGATGAGCTAACAGGGCCATCCTCTACTCCCCCAGAGTCCTCACACCCAAGACAGCAGACAAGCAAAGCCACCCAAGGCAGCTCACCGTCTCTCTCTCAAACTCCACAACTTCTGTTTCCCACTCCATGGAATCCGTGTCGATGGCTGAGTCGTGGGAACTGTGGGCCATCAGCTGCCGGAACCGGGCCTCCTTTTCCAGCTGGCATTCCATCTGCTCCCTGTGAACAGAGAGAGCTGTGGCAGTGGCTCTTTTGAAGAGAAAACAGCTCACTGAATCACAGCTCCAAACCAAGGTGGCCACTCCTGAAAGCAAAGTGGGGCTCCTTCCCCTGGTACTCAAGCTTCCTGATAAGCTAGAATAAAGCTTTCTTGAATTATAAGTGGGTTTCTATCATGTGTTTTTTTAAACACAGAAATTCTCCCCAAATTTATCAAGAGGTTTAAATCAATTTAGGTCAAAGGCCACAAGTGCCCTAGAAATGCAGCACAGTGATAGAGTGTTTACCTAGTATGTATGAAGCTCAGTAGTAAAGCTGTGATGGTTAGTCTCTTTTGTTTTGTATTGTTCTGGGTTTTTTTTGTTTTTGTTTTTGTTGTTTGAGACAGGGTCTCACTGTGTAGCCCTGGCTGTCCTGGAAGTTGCTCTACAGACCAGGCTAGAATTGAACTCAGAGATCCACCTGCCTTTGCCTCTCGGGTGCTGAGACTAAAGGAGTGCGCCAACCTGCACGCCTGACTGATTAGTCTTACTTAGTGCCGTTTGCTTCCTGCCTCTCAGGGACCATAGCAGACACTCAGTACACCTCATTGACTGAATAAAGGAATGAGTAAGGCAATGAGTGAACTGTCCCCAAATGGACTGCCTGTGAACAGGACCTTCTTTCCCATGTGCCTTAGCATGAGCTGCTTATCCTGTCCCCATGAGCTTATCCACACCGGTGCCATCGTCTGTGGACTGCCAATGTTCAAACCCACTCTGTAGCCTAGCACAGTGAGGCAGAGTGAAAGGACAGTGTGACAAGTCCTTACCCAGTGCACTCAAGGGTGCCTCACCACAAAGGGAGAGGGAATGGTCTAGGCAAAAGCCCACCCGAGGCAGGTAACACCCAAGCTTACTTGAGTTCCTTAAGTTCACGGCTGACATCATTCTTCTGCTTCCGAGTGTCATCCAGGCTACGAAGGGCTTCAGCCAGCTCGCTCACAGCCCGATCACGCTCCCGCCTCAGATTGTCACACAGGGTCCTGGCAGAGAAAGGAGGGGTCAAGGTTACTGTGGCGAGAATGGAGGAAGGGCTTGGGGTCTGTAGCACACTGCCTGTCAGCCCCTACTTCCAAGTTTCAGTCTAAACAGAACAAGCACAAAAGGAATGCATGACACCCCCCAGACCAGCCCACTATGTAACCAAAGACAGCAGTCAGACCTCAGTAGCCATGTGCCTGGGGAACAAGGCCCACGTTCCATATACCTACTCTTCCAGCACAAGCTCTGTGGCAGGAGAGGGGCTCTCCTTTGCAGTGAGCTATATGCACCAACATCCATAAGTTCCTTAACTGGCTGTATACTGGGTTTTCTACCTATGCCAGTCCCAGGCTGAGGAACACTTAGCCAGGACTCAACACTCTGTCTCTATAGCTCTCTTTAGGTGCAATGCGGAAACCTAATGGGACTGAGTCAAGGGAACCCCAAACCATTTCATCTACCCAGACAGGATACACAGCCTATAGCAGGAGGATCTATGCTTGGCCATTTTGAAAATAATGTGCCCTATAGCTGGTCTCCATGACTCCACTGCCCAAAACCTCTACCACCTTGATCACCGGCCGGCTCAGGATCCCACTCTGCAGGAACATGAAGAGCAAGCCAGAGCAAGAGCAAGCAGGAAGCACCAAGAAGGCCTCGATGTTCCTCCCATACTGCACAACACACATCTAACATCTGTCTTCACCTCCTGGCCTTCCCTGCCAGGGTACAAGTCTGTCCCTTTCCTAGCATCAGGGGGTGTCCCAGAGTCCCTCAAAGACCAACTTACTGTACTGCTCCCACCATCCCTGGTTCTTCCCTAGCCCAGGATCTTACCCACACTCCTTTGTTCCTATTCAAGACCCTCAGAACCTGAACTCAAGTACACTGTCACCCTCCTCCTTGTGATTCTCCAGATCAGGAGATGGCCACACTCAGATCCCTCCTCCGAGAACATACATGAGCCCCTTCCATCTACAATGCCCATGCTTCCTATCCTGCTGAAGAAATTGCACTCAAGCTTCAAGTTCTAGCTCAAATGGCACTGGGCTTGGGAGACTTCCTTCCACCCTGAGTGGCCTGCATGTCCCATGACAGCCTTCATGTACTGTCCGCCCTCTGATCCAGAGCCCCTCCTAGACACAGACACAAGGAAGTCTCCTCTAAGCTGTTGCTGCTCAGGAACCTAAGATTCTGGTACAGTAGATGTCTAACAACACGCACACACACACACACACACACACACACACACACACACACACACAGAGAAAATGCATTTCACACAAGTTACTTCTACCAAGCCCTTAGAGGTGGCTCTGACCCGGACAGAGTGAACAGTCAAGATATCCAGAAATAAAGCAGGAAAGAAATACAATAGAGAACTCTGAAGTCAGGAGTTGAGGGAAGAATCAACTAATGGAGAGAAGGGAGGAGTCACAGTCCCTGCCTTCTTACCTGACACATAACCAATGCCTTACCCTGACCTCAGTGCACAGTGTACAGGACCACACCCACCCAAGAGCACCCTTACCGGATGCTGTCACGCTCTGCCACAATCTTGTCCCGCTCCTGGAAGGCCCAGTCCCGCCGGCACTTGGCCACGTCTGCTTCCTGGAGGGCTTCCTTCAGTTCCTGGCACAGAGCCTTACACTGCTTTCGGAGGATTTCCACCTCTTTGTTGGCTCTCCCAGCATCCATGGTCACTGTGTCTTTGATCTAAGGGGAAGAAGTAGGTGAAAAGGGTTGCCCAGACTTCCCAACTGGAAACCTTACCAGCTCAGAGGTGGGGCTGGGGCTCAAGGAAAACACTGCACCCTGCCACTTAGATCTGAAACACTCTAGCATTTGTCCCCCTGTAGGGTTCTTCCCCCTGGCTCAGGGTGCTCCCATCCACGTCTGCCTCCCTTTGAGTCTCACTGGGTTCCTCCAAATTATTAGCCACTGAAACAAATTACCCTAAAACATGGTTCCTCAGACACTTTAGTGAGATGAGGGTAGGGAGATTAAAAGTAAAGGTGGAACTAGGAAGCTAAGACAGTCCAATGACCTCTGCCAGAGGTCCCTCAATTTTGCTGATGACACACTGCAGGAATCCGGCAGGGACTTATCCACAGTCCTACCCTTGCTGAGAGATCACACTCCCCAGTGCTTCCTGTCCACCCTCTGCTGACCTCTCCACCAGTTCTCGGCCTCCAGGACTCAGCCTGGGGTCTTGTGCTGCCGTCCTTAGTGGTCCTGAGGCCCCAGGTGCTTCTGAAGCCTGGGCTTGGGAAGATATGGACTGTTTCAGAAGCCCCTCACCTGAAAAGGGGCCATGAAGAAGGCCGCAGGGGTTGGACCCCAGTTTCCAGCAGGTGCACTGCCCAACCAAGGGCCCCAGGGAAAGGATATAAGAGGTGTGTGTCAGAGAATATGGCTTCCAGGGGGACAATGTTATTTCTATTTAGACACCTTCCCTCTACAGCATCATTGGCTGCACAGTCGAGCTTGGCTTCACATGAAGACACAGTCACACCTAGAGACAGTGGGAAGGCACTGGCAGCCAGGGTACCCTTCTATAGCACTATGCTCCACTTAAGGGAGTGAACCAGGACCTGGGAGAACTTTGCAAAAGGCATCTCCATGATGACACGCTGTGATCAGGGAACCAGATGAAGCAGAAGGCCCACCCAGCTGACCCTGAACAGGTGGCCAAACAATGTGGTCATCATTCCCTAGGGCCACATCACACCTAAGAACCACAGGTCTGGCTTCCTTTTGGCTAGTGTTGGGTGGGGCATGAACCTAGAACAGTGTGTGGAGAAAAGTTGAAAATGTCAACTTGGGTGGTTGCAGGTGGGGGTGGACCCAGGGGTTCTCTCCTACTGCTTGCTGACTCAGAACAAAGTCTGGAAAAGATTCCCACCTCAGCTGACAAGCCACCTGTCACCCAGCCAACACCCCGTGCACAGGCCCAGAGGACTCCAGGCTAAAGGGCATGCCTGACTGCCTGAGTGCTGAGGATCGAGGGCTGTCAGCTGCTGCTCAGACGTCAAGCCCCTCACTGATGATGCTCACCACTGGGGGCCAGCACCAGGGGATGATAGTGCTCTCCATAATTCTGTGCCCATGACCACAGTCTACACAGGTGACTTCTGAAATCTGAAGGTCTCACAGACCTGGTTGTCTTATCACAAGCTCACCCTGTAGGTGTTCAACATTCCATGACCTTTTTAGTCTAGTGAATGATTTGGTTATTCTCCAAAGAGGGTTTTTTTGGGGGGGTCTCATCATTGTGATTTTCTGACTTGATATTTACTCCTGTTTGTAATAAGCACACATTCAAACTCTGGGCACAAAAAGGGACAGAAGGGCCATCTGGGACGACATTTACCAGACTCTAGTACACTAAACTGACTTATTAGAAGTTCCTTTATTGATGGCCACAGTAGTATATGGCTAAATCCCAGCACGTGCACTCAGGAAGCAGAGGCAGGCAGATCTATGGGAGTTCAAAGATAGCCTGGTCTATATAGAGTTCCAGGCTAGTAGGACTACAAAGTGAGACCCTACATGAAAGGAAGGAAGGAAGGAAGGAAGGAAGGAAGGAAGGAAGGAAGGAAGGGAGGAAGGAAGGAAGGAAGGAAGGAAGGAAGGAAGGAAGGAAGGA
>CAJQZJ010032031.1:17269440-17292045 GCA_907164525.1 Lophiomys imhausi | reverse complement strand
ACACACACACACACACACACACACACACACACACACACACACACACATACACACACACATCTGGTCATGTGGTTCACAACCTCCTTATCTCCAGTTCCAGAGTACCTGATGCTCTCTCCTGGCACCTACACACATGTCAAGTATGCAAACTCATGCAGGCACACACATATATACACAATTTTTTTAAAAGAATAATCTCTTTAAAAATTTTGTAAGATTCTGTCCCTAGAGGCATTACAGATGTGGTTACTATGTCACATGTGCATCAGTAGGTGGCAAAGAGGAGAAAGGCTATGTCTACATTCAGTGTTCTGACCTATGAATATCTGAATGAATAGTAGCCTAGCATTCCTGGAAAAAAGCAAGCCAGAGACCAACACCAGTTCTGTCAGTATGGGGCTCAAACAGGGAGCTAGCCTGTAATGACCACCAGTCCAGTACCAGACAAGCACCAGATGGGCTCCCAGGACAGGAAGCAAGCCAGATACTAGAAGAACCCTGCCTGACCCTGGATGTGGGGGTTGTGGGTTAGCTAACCCTGAGGGAGTGAGTGTTGGGGAGCCAGCCCTGCCTTTTGTCTGCTTTGTGATGGTGTTGGTGAGAGAGAGATTCCCCTCTCCTCCCTTTTGCCTTCACCACCAGTGACAGACAGGAGATCTGGCCCCAATGGGGTCACAAGAGCAGGAGAACTGTCCTTGCCCCTCACATGCTGCATCACTCGGGAGAGCAGGCCCCACACCTCACCTGGGAAGCATAGTACAACTGGCCCTAGATGAAGGGCTGTGGGTCAGCCATCCTCAAGTGAGTGAGTGTGGGAGAGACAACCCTGTCTTTAGTCTGCTTTTTGGTAGTGTTGGGGAGAGAGAGATCCCCTCCACTCTCTGATGCCCTCACCATAGATAGCAAGTGGGAGAGTTGGCACTGATGGGGTCATGAGAGCAGGAGAGCTGGTCCAGCCCCTTACCTGCTGCAGTACTCGGGATAACAGGCCCTGTACCTTACCTGAGAAGCACAGTAGAACTGGACCTGGATGTGGGGGTTGCAGGCCCAGAACCAGGACTTTGAGTTGGCCCACAGCAACATATATCCCATGGATGAACTGCTGGAGTGCATGAAGAGACCTGTTCCACAGACTCAAAACTACAGGATCCATGACACAGGGCAGCAACAGTGTATCTGAGAGGAGTTCCAGTGAGGTTCCAGCATTGACAAAATATCAGAAGCCAGAGGCCTCGTACCAGACCAAGGAGTCATCATAATGAACATTTGCAAGCAAAAAAGTGTGGTCAGAAAGAATACTGGGATACACTGTGACACTCTACAGCTTCCACAATGATTTTTTTTTTAATATTGGAAGAGGTTTCAAGAATGGAGAGATCCATCCACTCAGTGAGTATGAGGGGAGGTGGGAGATGAGAGGGAACAGGGTACCTGATGTGAAATTCACAAAATAAAAAAATAATACAAAGAAAAACATTTTAAGAGATGTTCTATTTTATATCATGTAGCTGAAAGCTCACCCATGTTGAGACATGGGTAGACTTCTCTCCTTTCTCAGGCTGAAGAACATTTCATTGGACATTCTATGTTTTGTTTCACATCAATGGCTACCTAAGTTTCCATTCACCTCTGAGCTGTTGTGCAGTAGTTATGTTTTTAAGGCATTGCCACTAGCTAATAAGTGGTCCTTCATTTAAATTTTTTTAAAGATTTATTTTTATTTTCTATGTATGAGTATTCTGCCGGCATATGTGGCAAATGCACTAGATGTGTGCATTGCCTGTGGAGGCCTAAAGAGAGCGACAGATCCCCCACAACTGGAATTACCAATGGCCATGAGACACCATGTGGGTCCTGGGAATTAAACCCTGGTCCTCTGCAAGAGCAACCAGTGCTTAACTTCTAAGCCGTCTCTTCAGTTCTGGTCCTTCCATTTTTAAGCTTCTATTCCTGATTTCCAGGAAGACTGGGCATCTTTTCTGTGTTTATGGATTATCAACCTCCAGGAACTCACATTTCTAACCCTTGGTTTCTCCTCCCCCTCCCTTTTCATTTCCAAGCCAGCACCTCCTGTATGCTGGGTAAGAACGCTACACCCGAGCTGCACCAGCTCTCTAGGACTTTGTTTTAAATTCCAGCTATCCTTCCTGGGTGTATTTATCACAATGATCTTCTGTCACTATGTTACCTGTGGTGTCTTTCATGCCAAAGTCTCACTCTTTGCTAAGGCAAACCTGTCAAGGACGCCCTTTACAGGTAGTGTTTCAGCTGCTTTAAGAAAGTCTTGCCTTCCTACTCTGAGGTTGTAAAGTTATTCTCTTGTTTTGACTTCTAAAAGTACTTAAGTTTTATTTTTCTCATTTAAACCTTTTGACTCCTTTAAATACATTTCTGTTCATGGCTTGAGATGGACAGAGAATAATAGCTTCTTCCTCTCCCACAGACCCCTGACCAGTGGAGACGGGGCACAAAGGTGCAGACACCTGGACTGTTCAGGAGCAGGCAATGAGCTCCAGAGAACATGGGGGACAATCTCAGACAGTGTCACCACTGGTACATTAGAAACCATCCCACCAGGATGAACAGAACCCATCATGGTCAATGCAGGACAAGACAGGAACACCATTGCCTGGTACCTGTGTCTGGAGATGGTCTGGCTTCTGCAGTGGATTGCCATGTTGGACAAATACCTCAGATACTCCACTTAAAACTGACCTCGCAGCTAGGTGTGGTGGCACACACCTTTAATTCCAGCACTCTGGAGGCATGGCAGGTGAATATCTTTGAATTGGAGGCCAGCCTGGTCTATAAAGTGAGTTCCAGGACAGCACAGTCAGGGCTACATAGAGAAACCTTGTCTCAAAAAAAACCAAAACAAAACAAAACAACAACAAAAAAACTGACTTCATAAGTCTCACTATCTAATCCTCCTCTGTCCCAGGCAGGGAAAACTCAGAACAAAGGCATTGCTGCCATAGTTAGAGTTCCCCACTAGAGGGCAGCTGTAGGTACAAAGACTCTCCAGCTTTCATTAAAAAACACTCCATTTCAAGGCAGCTAGTGCCACTTCACCCAGTAAGTGCACACCTTTAATCCCACCACTGCGGAGGCAGAGGCAGGCGGATCTCTGTGAGTTCAAGGTCAGCCTGGTCTACAAAGTGAGTCCAGGACAGACAGGTCTCTGTTACACAGAGAAGCCCTGTCTCAAACAGCCAAAAAAAATTAAGGCTAGCTTGAAGCAGCACTCCCTTCACCAGTCCACAATAGACGCAGAAGTTTGTACCACTATAGATCATCCTTTTACTGGAATCAGTTTCCCAAATGTCCTAACTTTGAGGAGCTTAGAGCCAGGTCTACTGCACAATGCAGGCTGCTGGGGTATATGCTTTCATTCCTGGTGAGACAGGTCAGGGTAAGAATGCTGACGCCAACTCAAGTGTCCTTTAGGATGCTCAGCACAGCTCTGACAATGGGGTGAGTTTCAGGGTAAAAAGAGACTGGTGAGAAAGAGCAGACCTGCCTTGTTTCTACCATGGTTGCTTCCAGGGTTCCCTAGGTGTAAAACTCTGAGGGAATAGGTCTTGCTTGCTGTAGTCGCAGCTCTGCCTCCCTGAACCTCTTGACCTCTGCCTCACTGCAGTCTTGGGGGGACCTCAGCTCCCACAGGACAGTATCCAGACCTTCAAAGAGACTCCCAGGCCCCAAGCATTTCTCAACTTCTCTCACAAGAACTTATACTCCCATCTGCACTTTATCATCAACAGACTCAAAGAAATTAGGGAGAACTGCAGTCATGTGAATTCCCAAGAACTGGAAACGATGCTATCTGCCAGTCTAGAATGTTGCCTGTTCATTAGAAGAGTATGTTCTTAGTGGAGGGTTATAAACACACACAGAGACATACTTACTTTTCTGTTGCTATGGAAAAACACACAACAACACCCTGACCAACACCCTTTCCAACTTAAGAAAGAAAAGGGCTTATTTGGCTCACAGTTCCAGGTTGCAGTTCACTATGGAGGGGAAATGAGGCAGAAACTTGAAACACCATACAAACAGTCAAGAACAGAGGGAGAGTGAACACATGGATTTTCATTGCTTGCTCTCAGCTTGCTTTCTTCACTCTTACTCACTTCAGGGCCCAGCCTGGAGAACAGTATACCAACCCTCTCAACAGTATCAGCACACTGACCAAGACACTGGGTCAACGAGCAATGGCGGCAATCCTCCACGGACACACCCACAGGCCAACTCATCCAGACGATCTAACTAGACATCCCTGCCCAGGTGATTCTGGGCTGTGTCAAGCTGACAGCTAAAACTAAGCAACACACACACACAGAACTGCGGTCACATGGTCGGCTTCCCAGCTAGAGTAATGCAAGAGGAAAATATCTGAGATACCTTGGAGAGAAAGCCAACTCTCGGGAATCAAAAAAAAAAAAAAAATTTTAAAACTAGACATAGAGCAAGGAGAGGGGAATCTCAAATCATCTGGTACTGATGAGAGGAATGGATATTGCCATGGACACGGAAGTTTTATTCATAACAATCAAAATTTTAAACACACACACAAGGGCCAGCAAATGGCTCAGCGTGTAAAGGCACCTGCTTGCTATGAAGCCTAAAGACCTGACCTGAGTTCAATCCCAGAAACTCATGTGGTAGAAGGGGAGAACCAACTCCCAAAAGCTCTCCTCTGACCTTCACACATGCCCAATGACATATATCACCTATTAAATTAATAACTATAATAATAAAAATGTAATATATGCCCAAAACAATGAGAGATACATTTGTGTCAACTGAATGTAATCAGGTAGAGTTTTGACTATTAAAATAGTCAACACGCAAAATGGAGGTCTGACATCATTAACAATGAAATAGTATAGGTTTCTGGATGTTCAAAGAAACAAACAATGTAAGGAGACCATGTAAGTAAGATACATTCACTGTAGATAAAAAACAAAAAAAAATCAAAGGTAAATTTGAGGGAGAAGAGAAAGCTTCCTATGTTAAACATGAACAAGGAAAGTATGTGACAAGCATATGTGCTAAGGGTGGCAGAAGTTGGTCACTTCCACAAAATGAGACACAAATGAATTTGGGGTGACTTCATCGCTGTTTTTAGAATTTTCTTGTTTTTAAACCAAGGACTGTGCATCAGTTTAGTAAAGAAAGAATGGTACAAAAACACCCTGTACTTTGCTTTCTAAACCTAGGAACTTCTAAGGATACCTGAAATACCCCCCCGAATAATCCAAGTGGACCCATTTCCCATCAAGGAAATGCAACAAGAGCCAGGCTTCAGCCCTCAGCCTCCTCCCCCAACAGCTCTCACACACAGGACAAAGCACCTGTCCACATCTCTCAAGCAACAGGGACCCAGGGTCACCCCTCTTACTGGGGGTGGCCTCATTTCCTCCGAGATAAGTCATGCAGAGGACCGGAAGCCCCCACAAATCCCACCAAAAAACATACAGTCAAACAGCACCATTTACCCTGCAAGGGTCTCTTCAGGGTTAAAAGGCCTGGGAGGAACCAGGCAACAAAACTAACCTTGTCCGGTGAGGCTGACCTTTGCCTTTAGTTTAGGCCCAGTGGGGAGCCTGTGGCCAGGCCACATTGCCTGCTCCCTCTGTTAGTAGCCTTCCCACTACCTGGGCAGTGTCTGTGAAGGAGAGAAGGCCAGCAGAGCGGAACAAGGGGCCCAGCAGCTTGTAGCCTCCACCGCCTCTCCAGCAGCCTAGCCTTCTCTGCTGCTGGGGTCCCAGGCCAGCACTTGCTGAAAACATAACCTGACGAACCTGAGGTGTCCATGACACGCCCACACGAGCCTGGCCACCAAGAGCCACAGCAATCCAAAAGGAAAAGGAAGCAAGTAATGCCACAGGAGTAGAGGAAGAAAGCCATTCCCATAAGGTATGTGAGGTGAACAGGGAAGGGAGGAGAGAGAATGGGTGGGGTTAATTTATCTGAATGTGTGTGAAGCACGTAGGTCTTCCGCAGAATGAAAGACAAAAAACTTCATGCCCCTCAGGGAGAGATATCATCATCATCATCATCATTATCATCATCTATTTTGACACAGGGTCTCACTACATTGCTCACAATCCTTTCACCTCAGTCTCCCAAATGCTGAGATTAGTCATGGGCCACCATGCTTAGTAAAGACTTTTTCAAATAAAATTTGCCAAATGCTTTGATTATATGTATTATTTTCATGAGTAATAATACCCCACTGAAAGGCTGGACCACATTGTACTTTTTCATTCGCTCATTGATGGACATCTTTTCGATATGAGTTATTTCTACTTCAGGGCTGCTCTGGACAATGCTACTACAATTCTAATGCCCCCTAGTTTTGTATGCACACCTACTTCCAGTTCTGGAATGTCACCTGGTCAATGCAGTTCAGATTTCTGAAGAATTGCAAATGGCTTCTCACAGGGTTACACCATTTTACACGACCAGCAACGTCTGAGGGTCCTCATTTCTCCCAACCCTCTAAATAGCCACTTTTAACTCAAGTTAAACACATTTGGAATAAAAGGAGTTTCTAGGACACACACACACACACACACACACACACACACACACAGCACAAGATGAGTATTTTAGACCTGGAATCATTTCTCCCCATGAGGAATCTCATAATCATGAGACCAAGTGGGGTGCACTGAGACAGTCTTATTTGGTCTCACGAAAGTCCCACAGTTCTCACACCTCTGCTTGATGGAGATGCAGCCACAAGACAACCACATTCAGAATTCTCAAGGAATGGCTAGGGGAGTAGCTCAGTTGGCAGAGTGTACATTCTAGCATTCCCAAGACCCTGGGTTCGATTCCTGACACTGAACCAGGCAGCAGTGTTGAATGTCTATAACCCCAGCACTCAGGAAGTGGATACAGGAGGATCAAAATTTCAACATCATCCTCAGATATGTGACAAGTTCAGTGCCACATATCTGATATATGAGATTCTAACACACACACAAACACACACATAGACACACACCACAGGTCTCTCACTCACACACATACACATACCAGGTCTCTCTCTCTCTCTCTCTCTCTCTCTCTCTCTCTCTCTCTCTCTCTCTCTCACACACACACACACACACACACACACACACACACACACACACACACACACACACATCTCTCTCATAGAATAAACTCCAAGGTAAATGCCAAGGCAAAGGTGACCTGAGTCAATTGACCTAATGTTAGGCATAAGTGGAAAGAAAATGACAACAAGCAATGAGGAAAAAACAGAAGGGTGGGAGAAGACACAGCAAGCCACCTGGCCACCAATGGGCAGTTACCACTCACCCCAGAGAAGGGACACAAACTAAAAGTTGGCTCATCCTACCCCTCAGGCACATTAATTTGTGACATCAACCTCTTCATCTTCTTCATAAAGCCCATCCTTTTGGTTTCTTCCAAAGGGTTTCTTTGCAAATCAATGTTTTTGCCTTTACAAACACCCAAAAACCTTTGAGTTTACAGCAGTTTTTGTGTCCTTTTGTACTAGAGGGCTGGGTGTATATGTATGAAGATGAGCCTCTGCAAGTAGCGTTTGATATAAGGTGGTATTGACATGTTGGGCATAATACTTCCTCACTGGAGTCTGACTCATTCTTAAATATTCTATGAGCAGGTTTAAATGCATGTATGCAGATACACGCACACACACACACACACACACACACACACACACACACACACACACACATCCTAATTCTAGAAGAGCCAAGAAGACTAGCCTGTTGCAGCTCCTTTTCTGCTGCAGGGGGAGGTAGTAGGTCCTCCCTGTTGTCTACAAAGCTCTCGGACTCAGCCAGGCTCTGCTGATCTTGCCTGCACGTATGTCCCCTATAGGAACCTTTTCCATCCTGAGATTCACTGATCCTACAGGTAAGTTACACCTCTGAACAGCTAACCTGGACCACACAAGACAAGCCCTAAAGAATGAGGGCTCCAAACAAAGCCTCCTGACAGTTTCAAATCCAGGTCACAGCTCCCTGCAGTGAGCCTACCCTGGGTTCTCCAGAAAAGAACTGGATTGAAAACAATTAACTCATGGGAGCACATTTCAATAGAATGCAGTGAATAGTGGAAAGTTCTCCACCACCATCAGGATCAGTCAATAGGAGGCCAGATAAATCAACTGCAATGCTTTTCCAAAACTCAACATTTCCTACGAAGGGGAACTTTTCCTAAGGGAGAAGAATGCACATGATCTATTCACCAGTGCAGAATATGCAGAGAGGCACTGCATGATTTTGTGTTGTGTGATGAATCAGATGTGAATTGCTCTCCAGAAACAGACAAACCTGAAAAATGCTGGGAGTGTTACTTCTGTGCAATGAAAAGAAACAAGTTTTCTTTTAATTTATAAAATGTCTAGGGTGGGAGGGTGGGACTGGAGGGGGGAGTAGGGAGGGGATTGTGATTGAGATGTAACTTGAAGAATAAAAATAAATGAATAAATAAATAAAACATCTGTATGGTTTCACTCCTTTGCTATCTCTTACAAAACATTAATTTCACCAAAAAAGTGAATTAAAAGTTATAGAAACAAAGACAAAGTCATGTCCCTCTTATTTCTGAACAACTGAACCTTGCAGCCATTCAATGGGGCAGAACAACACAGGAGGCTGCACCTGGGGACACAGATGAGGAATCAAACCTGCTGGGGTTGAGAACTGTTGGGTGGGGGCGTAGGACCCAGAAAGAGCAAAAAGGGCATGGTGTGGGGAGGGCAGCTACAGAGGGAGTCTGAGTGGAGGCACTCAGGGGAACAGAGTGAGTGACACGGTGGCTTGAGCCTATAATTCCAGAACCCAGGAAGTTAAAGTAAAAGTGTGCTCTCATGTAGCCTGGGCCATATTGAAAACAAACCAAAACAAAAAATACTTAGTTAGAACTGGGCTGTAGTCGATTCTCACTGCTGCCTTACAAGGGAGTTAGGAATGAAATGGAGGGAAGTAGAAAGAACGTAGGCTGGCAGCGGAAGTGTTGTCCGCGTGTGCGTCACAGCTTTCACTATGCACACCGAGACACAGATGCAGATATGCATGAAGAGGGGGCTGATGGGGTCAAGCACGAGCTCATGGGAGATGTCATGAAGTAACGTGTGAAAACATTGCCTTATTTATTTTATTTTATCTGCAGGGGTTCTTTTCCTGCAGATATGTCTATGCACTACTTGTGTGCCTGGTGCCCACAGAGGGTAGAAGCAGACATCAGATCCCCTGGAACTGGAATTACACATGGCTGTGAGCCACCATGTGGGTACTGGGAATTGAACCTGGATCTTCTGGAAGAGGAGCCAGTGCTCTTAACCACTGAGCCATCTCTCCAGCCCCATATGTGAAAACATTAAAACAGGCTGTGCTGTGCTTCCCAGCCTGGTGATTTCTTGGTTAGCTTTGAGGGTTACACACTTCAAACAATCTCAGTCTCTGTCTGTCTGGCGTGTGTGTGTGTCTGTGTGTGCATGTGTCTGTGTCTGTCTGTGTGTGTGTGTGTGTGTCTGTCTGTGTGTGTGTGTGTCTGTCTGTCTGTGTGTGTGTGTGTGTGTGTGTGTGTGTGTGTGTGTGTGTGTGTGTGTGTGTGTACTTGCACCACCCAGTATATATGTCTGTATCCAGAAATTGCTGACATCCTTTCTACTGTGAGACTCTGGGAGCGATGATATCCCAATACACAGACACACACGAAGCACTCAAATCTTGCTTTGTTTGGAAGGTGGGGGTTAGTTTATGCTTCTGACTGTCAACATCACAGGTGTGCCAGGGCCTCATTGTGCAAACCCAGACAGATTTCTACCTCAGCTGGGATTAGAAAGACCAGACACTATATCTGGCAGACTTTCCCTTGCAATATTTTTAAAGATCCCCTCCCTCACCCGGCCCTTACAAGGCATGAAAGACTCCTTGGAAAATGAAATGGCTGGTACTGGAAGCTAAAGAAAAACTATAAAAGGAGCCTGGGGTGGCTGGTGACAAAAGAATACAGGAGACATGTCAAAGGAAGGAGAAGTAAGCTTGAGGGATCAATACGAGCCAGAATGGGTACAGAGTTCAAGAGAGGGGACAAGAAAAAAGAGTGAGAGGAAGCCAGGTAACTACAGTGGCAAAGGCTGGAAACAGCAGCATCTGATGACCAAGGAAAACAGTGCCAGAACAGGTTTTACCCAGCCACAAACCAACCATCAGGGCTTAAGAACACAGTGAGGCTTCTCTTGAAGTCATCAAAGATGGCAGACTAAAGATCAGGCAGATCCAGAACAAGGGCACCCATGAGAGAGCTAGACTGTAAACTTCAAGAGGATCAAGGTCATGGAAGTCAAGGAAGAACTTAAGAACTGAGGGAGGCCAGATAGCTAAAGGCTACAGGGTACTACTTCCTTCTGAACTGAGTCCCTTACTAAGAAAACACATTCTTAAGAGGACTAGAGGGGCTGGAGATGGCTCAGTAGTTAAGAGCACTGACTGCTCTTCCAAAGGACCAGTGTTCAAATCCCAGCACCCACATGGCAGTTGGGTGTTGGGAGCGATGTAACAGCTGGGTGTGGTAATGCACGCCTTTAATCCAAGCACTTGGGAGGCAGAGGCAGGTGGATCTCTAAGAGTTCAAAGCCAGCCTGGTCTACAAAAGGAATCCAGGACAGCCAGGGGTACAGAGAAACCTTGTCTTGAAAACAAAAAAAACAAAAATAAAAACACTAAAGAGATGAGGCATGAGGAATGGGAGATAAGAAACGGTGAGTGAGGGGTGGAAAAGATGATCATTATGTGTTATTTGTAAGGACAAAAATGTCAAAAGGAAAATCAATACACTGTACAATAATTGCTATGTGCTTTAGAAGGACTCTTATTGCTGGCAAAGCTGAATGGGGTCTGATGCTTAGACGGTGAGAGTGAGTCAATGCTGACATTCACATTCCTGTCAGAGTAGAATATCCTTGCTTGTAAGAAACACACATTAGTGCATTGGGGTGATGACGAATCAATCATATGGTAAATACTGTCTTGGGCAAGGAGCAGGGGGTTCACTCTAGTATGTAACAAACCATTCTACAGCTTTATAATAGTTTCATAATAATTATTTTTTAGAAATCACAAATGAGCAGAAAACAATGAGGACACATTGCTAGACAAGCTGGTGAGTTTAGACTAAGCACACCAGCCCTTTCAAGAGAGCCCTGAGACTCTGCTATCTATCTCTTAGGGACTGAAAATGCCACAGGGAGAAATTTTTCCCTTTAAAGCCTCAAATCTCCCACCCCTACCCACATCCCCGGTCTGTCATAAGCCTTTCCCTCACCCCTGGTCAACCAGTCAGCTCCAGACTGTGATCTCCAGGATGGGAGAACTTGCCATGAAACACACAGACACTGGACTGACGACAAACTGCTGCTCAGGCTCCATCAGTGTGAACCAAGAGCTGGGCAAGGTGAAGAGACCACCTTGGGATGCAGGGAACAGGAGGAAGACAGGACATATGACACGCAAGAAGATGACAAAGAGACGCACTCATCTGGCATTTGCATGAGGGCTCTTCTCCTTACAACCTGATTTTTACCTGTGATGTCACATGACGCCTGAAAGCCAAATGCGCCACAGGCCCCCCCATGCCCTGCTATATCCCCAGTTGCATGTCTCAGAGCACACCCTACTTGGGAGCACCTGAAATATGCACAGTGACAGGTAATTGTGTGATTATGTGAGTCGCCTGTCTTCCTCATAGGGCTACAGCTTCTAGCAGAGCAAGACAGTTTGGTTCCTCAACAGAAACAGACTTCCCAGAAATGCTTGTAAACGGCCACACAAAGAAACAATTGGGTGGAAAGTCTTTGGAAGGCTAGGTGGGTGGGTAACAAGTGAATGGATAGAGGGACAGGTAGACAGACAGACAGACAGACAGACAGACAGATGGGGAAGGAGGTGGAACACTTTGGCCTGCCCTTGGCATGTAGTCCTACCTGCTGCTGCTGGGCCCGGAGGTCACCTATCTCCTTCTGGTCCTCCTCCCTGAGTCGCTTCATGTCCTCCCAGGACTGCTGCAGCAGGTTCCGCTCCCGCAGCAGCTTCCCATTCTCCCGTCTCAGCATGTCCACGTCATCCTTCAGCTGAGTCTGGTCACTCAGGAGTCGGCTGTGGAGGGTGCTGAAACCCCACAGAAACATTTAGCCCTAGCCAATGTCTCCCCTATACCCTATTTCCAGGTACCACTAGCCCCAGGTCCCCAAAGAGATCAAGAGGGTAGCCATAGGAGCTGGGCCAGCACCACTCAGAGGGAAGCCAAACCCAGAGAACAAGCAAATTCCAAAAAGAGTCAACCCCAGTTCTGAAAACCCCAATACCAAAAGGGATACAAATATCTCCAAGGAAAGGAGATAGCCCCAACCTGTGTCAATATGCCCTGGGGCCTAGTATAACATGGTAGGTAGAGGGTAAATACACTCTGAGGGAAGTCAGGGGCCCCAAGGAGAGAACACTCAATCTGCCTGTCTCACAAGAATAGGCTGGAGTAAAAGCCCCAAGCAAGAGATCCAGAGGTCTTGGGCTGGCCTGACTCCTGCCTCATGTCTTAAATCTTTTTTTTTTTTTTTAATCTACCAGCTTCTAAGGCTGACAAGACAATGCTGGGAGGGGCTAACAGTCTCTTTCATACTTGGCAAAACTGAGTTCAAGAGGTACTAGTCCTCTTGCAGAAGGCCGCTTGCTAAGTAGTAGACACAGGGCTAGAACCAGAGCCTCAGACTCTCCTGTCTAGAAACTGAGAAGGGCAGAAGGTGGCTACTCCACAGGTGCTGGGGCCTCTCCCAGCACAACACTCACTGATAGAAGTCTGTCTCCTTGGCCACTTCCTCGCACCTCTTCAAGGCGTTGGTGTGCTGGTTCTGTAAGCTCTGCAGGTCCGACATGGCCCGCACACACTGGATCTTTAGCCTCTCATAATCGGGATTCAGCCTGTGGTAGGGCCTGGCCCCAGGAGGATAGAACCCCATGAACACAGGCCTCAAGGATCTCATGAACTCAGGCTGTGACCTGGATTACCCTAGCCCATGGGATGTCACATCCTAGATCCTATGTACTGGGACATCCTGGTGCTTACGAAACTTGCTATCCTGGCTTCAGGCAGCAGGGGCAGAGGTACAAATGGAGGGAGCCACAGCTTCATGAACTGCCTCAGTGGGCCTGGTGGGGCAGACTAGCTCTCTATGTTCCCAGGAGTCTATGCCACAGGTCCAGGCCCACCAGAAACTATAATGATGTTTCTCCTGTCTTCAGAACAGGGATTGTCCATCCTAGGTGCCTATTACGACATGGATGCCCAGAGCACAAAATCAGTATTTCCAGGGAGGAGACCCAATGTCAGGATGGCTTTATAAACTCCCCATGGGATTCTAATGTGGAGCTAGGTGAGCACATGGACCAAGAGCAGTTTTGGTTAAAGTGGGGCCCCAAGCCTTCAGCACTGGTATCACATGAAAACATAAGACAAGCAAATCCTCAGGCCCTGCCACAGATCTGGAGAGAAAGAAAGGAACCCTGCATCCTGCACTTCAGTAGGTTCTCTGGGGGAATGCTGGTTCCGTACAGCAGGCTGAGCAAACACTTTTATAAAGGAAATAGATAATAAAACTCCCAAAAATATTTTCTTCAAAACAAAAAGATGCCAGGTAAAATGTACCTTTATAAGATGCCAATATGCCAAGAACAATGTATGGGTTTACAAACCACAGAAAGCTCCAGCCAGTAATTGGGCGGGCTGTGGTCTTCCAGAAATTAGGCTGGGGTCTTCAGGGAGACAGTGTATGTGTGTGTACACCCATGGGCCCAGCAGTGGGATGCAGCAGAATGAGGATACAGGGGAAAGCTTACTGTCTCAGGACTGAGGGCACAGGACCAGAGGGCATCAGTTAAGAGTCCCAGGTTTCCTATGACCCACTAATAAGCAGCAAGTGACTAGGCCCCTCCATCCGCTGACATAGCACCTACCACACACTCACCTGTGACGCAAGTACCAATGGGACGGGGTGGGCCTAGTCCCTCTACCATGAACTTGCGTCACAGCTGATCTACGACAGAAGCTGCTACTTATCATGGTTTCCTCAGATGCATGATGGGAACACACAAAACCCACCTTAGTCCCTAATGTGTGTGATTTAGGTCAGAGGCTCTTATTTTCACTTTGAAAGACATAAGACACACACAGAGAAAGAGAGAGAGAGAGACAGAGAGAGAGAGAGAGAGAGAGAGAGAGAGAGAGAGAATCCCACCCCCACCCAGGTGTAAGGTTCTGTACCTGGGTAGCATCCCTAGGACACAAGGTTTGGATAAAGGGACACCTTGGAGGTGACACTTCCAAAAACTATGGAGCTAAGTGGAACTGGCTCGAGGTGATGCAGGGGTGTCAGGACAGTCACTGAGGAGCTGGGACAATGACTACCTTTTGTCAAAGGTGGCTCCATGGGTGGCGAAGGCCAGGCGTTTGCGCAGCTCATTCCTCTCGCGAGTCATCAGCCGTAGCTGAATGGAGAGGTTCTCCACCTTGTCGTTGGTCTGCTGCTCAGTGAGGAGGGGTGGCGGGGATGGCGCCTTCCCAGTGGTCCCTGGGGGTAGGCAAACACAAGTGAACATGCACTCGGGTGGGCACATACCCACGGTGCCCGCACTGTTCTGACGTCATAGCTTGTTCACCAACTCAGCAAGCAGTGATGACCCCTATGTCTTCACATCACCCACTACAAGGCACCAAGTGGGACCAGGCCCCACAAGCTGATGCAGGAACACCCACTCCTACAAAGTGGATCCCACCTCAATCTCTTTTCACAGATTAAATTGACACCGGGGTCTAGACCATCGAAAAAAAACATATTTCCAATGGCCTTAGGACCACCCAGCCATAAATTTATTTTTGTTGCTACTTCATAACTGTAATTGTGCTACTCAGCAGTATCTCAGTTCTTAAGGCCATTGGGAATATATGCTTTCTGATAGTTGCAACCCACAGGTTTAGAGCCATGGGGCTAGACCATCTGGTTCTGGCTAAGGACCCTGAACATACCCACTCTCTCCCCAGCCTGGATTTCTCATCTCTTAAGATGGAATTGTTTGGGGCACTAATCCTTGCCTGCCCTGGACATCTGGAC
Source organism: Lophiomys imhausi (assembly GCA_907164525.1). Taxonomy (NCBI): domain Eukaryota; kingdom Metazoa; phylum Chordata; class Mammalia; order Rodentia; family Muridae; genus Lophiomys; species Lophiomys imhausi. The sequence goes on along the minus strand of CAJQZJ010032031.1, from coordinate 17,276,873 downwards.
ATGCTCACTATCACCCATGTGACAAAGGAGGCAAGACAAACTATCTGGAGCCCTGAGCAGAAGCCTGAGGAAAAGGGCATGCTTGGAGCAAAGTGAATACTCCAAGGAGCAGGACAGCTGTCCCAAGGCTGGGATCCACAAGCCATGTCCCCATCCTCTCTCACCATGGCTAAACAGGCAACTCAGTCTCTACTGCAGATCCACTGCCTCCGGACCTGCCCAAGTCAGTCCAAGCAAGCTGGCCTGGAAGATGCTGGCAGTTCACAGTTTATGTGATGCAGGTAAACCTGAGGCATCCATGTTTAGCCTACACCATGCCCTCACCACCTGTGCCCAGGACCAAAAGCATACAAATGCCTTACATTTTTTGAAGGAGAACAGATACTGCTGCCTCTGACCAGATCCAAATACATCTCTCAGAATCCAAAGACAAACCACTTCACCCAGCTGTCCCCATAAGAATTAAACCATGGCCCTTTCATAGTTAGTCCCATCAGTATGTTCACCTGATACCTCATCTAACTCTTGGAGATGGTGGGTGGGGTCAGAGGAGCTCACAGCATTTTATGGATGTCATCAGGGACTCATCCCTGAGGCATGACACTTGTCTCCCCAGTAGACCCAGTCATGCAGAGGTAATGACACTCACCTTCTAACTATGAGGACCTGACAAAACCCCTTCTAATCTTTGTTGTCTGAAGGCTCATACAAACTAAATGTCAGTTAAATGAAAAGTGAGCCTTGTAACTTCCAGGGGCCCCAGGGAGGACAGGGACCTCCATGTGGTCAGAATTTTTCAGGGTATGAAGTGAGAGCCTCAGGCTCTTACCCCAGCATTTGTCAGCATTCCAGGAAAGGTACCTCAACCCCTTTAAATCTAATACTCCTGAAATATATTGATCCTGATTGATTATGAACTTGACTGGATCTAAAATAAACTAAGAGACACGCTTCTAGGTGGATCTGAAAGAGCATTTCCAGGAAGGATTATGTGAGCAGAGTTCTGCCCCACCCCAGGTGGATGGTAGGTAGCTCAGATAAAAAGCGGCCCGGAGGCAGGAGGTTGCAAGCAAGCTGCTGTGGCCTGAATGCCTTTGTTTCTTGCTGGTACCACCATCCTTAGCTGACATCAGAATCCAGCTTCTTTGTCCTTCCAACATGGACTAAAGGCCAGTGGCTATCTAGGAATCCTCCAGGCCTTCAGCTCCAGTTCAGGGCTACTAAGGTATCCAGGATTGTGATGAATGGAGCAGTTTTTTGGTCTCAGGGACCAGGTGGGGGGACCCAAGCCAGTTTGGCCACCAGACAAAAAAGTGGGTGCTGACATCTAGGGAACGCAGGCAAGGTATTCAATTCTATACTGTGCTCCCACCCTCATCTCCCAACTGCCAGGGTTATAGTAGCATTACTCCTAAAGCAACTGAGCAACTGACACCAAAAAACCAGACAGTAACACAAGAGCCCCCACCCACCCCTGGCCCCAGACTCAGCTCTGACCTGAGAGCCAGGCCTCGACCACTATGCTACACTGCTTCCTGATAGGACTGGACTTGGCTCATCTCCACACTCCACTATCAGCCCTACCATCTTCCCCAAACACAGAAGCAGACGGGGAGGATATCAAGGCGAGGCTCACATCTGAGACCCCAGGAAGTAGCAGCCTCTGTGACAGCCCTGATGACTACAACAGTTCCTAACAGAGACCTCACTATGAATCCCAAGATGCGCTAAGCCAGAGAGTTCTAAAGGAAAGCAAGTATGTGGAAAGTCATCTCTATCACCATTCAAGTGAGAGCAGTTTCAGGGCCTGGGAAGAAAACTGTCAGTATACTACACTGTCTTAACAAGCATGAGGACCTGAGTTTGAACGCCTACAAGCCATGTAAAGCTGCCAACCATACCAGCATCTGCTGTAGTGATACAAGTGCTGAGAAGGTGGAGACAGGAGGATCTCTAGGGATGGCTGCCCAGCTGGTCTAGACGAACTGGTAAGCTCTGGACCAATGAGACCCTGCCTTGAATGGGGTATAAGGAATCACACCAAAGGTTATCCTCTGGCTTCTACACACATGCTCATAATACACACACACACACACACACACACACACACACACACACACACACACAAACACAGACACACACAAACACTCATTCATGTATAAGTGTATAAAATTTTAATCATTTTTTAAATCTTTATTCTCCGAGCTTTCCGGCGTTGAAGAATGTGCTGAGGATGATGCATCCCTACTTCACAATGGCCACCCAGAGCCCCCCAAACCTACATGACTAGATTATTCTCCAACAAGAAAACCTATGCCCCAGTAGCAAGAGGAGCAGCAGACCAGGCCCAAGACTATGGACACAATAGCCATATGTTATGAGTGTGAGCAGTGGAATGGTGGTGAGCAAGTCCTAAGACAGAGCCCATCTTCTGCCCTGCAAATCCTCAGTCCCTCTGCCACCACACACTGCAGAGGATCAGTGGACAGCTGGCCAGTGGAGTAGACAACTAGCTGTGGGCTCTTTGCCTCTGACTCCCTCATCCCTCATTCTATGTTCCAGGTGAGCCCGAGGCTTCCTCAAGCTTATTCACTGCAGGCTACATGTTTGACTTCAGATTCCTTGAGCCTGTATCGTCAGAAGCCAAGTAGAAAACTAGCACGAGCCAAAAGCAGTCAGCTGGAGGCTGGGGGGGACACCCAGGTGACCTTCCTGACTCCTCTAGGCCCTGGCTGCTGAAGATACACCATGCAGAGACAGAACATGGTCACCAGGTTCACCATGCCAGTCTTATAGACATCCCAGAACCACTCAGCGCCGGCAAGAAGGGCCTGGTCCTTCTCCTGGACAACTGCTTCTTGCAGCTCCTGAGCTGTACTGGAGAATGTATACACACAGCTGCTGACACAGAAGGCGAAGGAAACACAACCAGCAAACACACACACACACACACACACACACACACACACACAGAGAGAGAGAGAGAGAGAGAGAGAGACACACACACACACCACATACCTCCTAGTGGTTCTGCTGTAAAGTTTGGACATCAGACACTTACTATACTTAAAAAGGAATCCCCCCTGGGTGAAATGCAGTTGCCTCTTGCTGGCTTCTTTCCTGAAGTAAGTGAAAGCAGGGAGCGCCCTCCCCATCGTGCCCCCCCCAGAACAGCAGCTGCAGCCTTGCCACTTCCTGGCTCTCTTGCCAGACAACTACTGCTCTGGAATCTTCCACTCAGGGTCTGCTTTTCAGGACTCACTGCGCCTTCCCCAGGGTCATGCCTTTCTTGCTGTATTCCACAGGGACTGAAGGCCAGCTTCCTTCTGCCTCTCTCAGGTCTCCCTGTATTCTCCACTCATTCTGTGTAGCAGCATTCATGGCCTTTCGAACATGCTCACAAGTGATCCCTATAGGCACTTCCTGCAAGAGGAGAAGGTGCCCCCACAAGACTAAAAAACATCATAATTGCAAGAATACCAAGGGCGTCCCCAGGATACAAAAGACTGTCCAAGGGCTGGGGATGTGGCCCAATAGTTAGAGAACTTGACTAGCATGCACGAGACCCTGGTTCGATCCCAGTACTGCAGAAACCAGTGTCATACAACATACCTGATATCTTAGCACTAGAGTGGAGGATTCATAAGGATCACAATTGCTAGGTCACCCTGTAATGAATTCAAGGCCAGCCTGAGCTGCATGAGGCCGTCTCAAAAGAAATAATAATAATAGTAATAATAATAAATGCTGTCCAGGGAAGAATCTGCTGAGATCATGGGGAATACTCCTTGCCTCCCTGCTGACTTGGTTACTCCCCCAACAGAAGCCAGTTTACCCTTTCCAGGAACCTTCCCTGGAACACAAGGAAATCCCTCAGCACCTCTCCTTCCCACAAGCCCGGGATCCATCTCTCTGATACAAGAGAAACCTCCCACTACTTCCATCTCCAGGGGATTGAAGGCTTCCCAAACACTGACTAGGACTGTCTCCCCGCCTCCTTAAAGCCTTCCCACTTATTCAAGATGAGAAACAGAAGACTACTTTGGAACTGGGTCAGGACGGATGGGGAGGGGACACAGGAACATGCAAGCACACCAGAAGCTCCTCAGTGCTGCTTACAAGGAGGATGGGGGTCCTCAGAGAAGCCAGTGCCAAGCTGATGAAAGTTAACCCCTAAGAGGCTTTAGCAGAAGGACATTGTAGCTACCAAGAGGTTAAAAAAGGAAACTGAAATAGTGAGCAAGCCCTCAGGCACCTAGAGAAAAAAACAGAAACACTCCTTAGCAGAGTGTGGTAGGCCAATCGTGGAGGCAGGATGATTGGCAAGTGAGAGGCCAGCCTGGATTATATTGTGAGATTCCGTCAAAGAACAAAACAACAGCAAAACAAACAAATAAAAAAGCAGGCAAAACATAGGCATAGGATGTAGTACAGTCAGGAGAGTACTTGCCTAGCATGTATGGAGCCCTGCACTTGGTCCCCACTACTAGCACAAACTGTATGTGGTGTTGTACACCTGTAAGCAGCAGCACAAATGAAGTAGAGGCAAGAGGATAAGAAGTTCAAGGCTGGCCGGGCGCGGTGGCGCACGCCTTTTATCCCAGCACCTGGGAGGCAGAGGCAGGTGGATCTCTCAAGTTCAAGGCCAGCCTGGTCTACAAAGTGAGTCCAGGACAGCCAGGGCTACACAGAGAAACCCTGTCTTAAAAAAAAAAAAAAAAGAAGTTCAAGGTTTGTTTTGTCTACACAGCAAGCTCAGAAAGCCTGGGATGCCTGAGACCTTGTACTGGTTAGTTTTCATTTTTAACTCAACCCAAACTAGAGCCACTTGGGAGGAGGGAACCACAACTGAAGAACTGTCTTGATCAGACTAGCCTCTCCTATGTCTGTGGGGTAATTATCTCGATAGTGATGGAAGTAGGCGGGCCCAGTCCACTGTGGACAGAGCGGTTCCCTGTATGAAAAGGCTAGCTAGGAGCAAAGAAGAGCAAGCCACTAAGCAGCTTTCTTTCCTCCATGGCTCCTGCCTCTGCTCCTGCCTGAGTTCCTGGCATGACTTTCCTCTGTGATGGACTTCCAGCTACCTGGAAGTATAAGCCAAATAAACCCTGCAGCACAAGTTGCTTTTGGTCACAGTGTCTATCACAGCAGCAGAAAGCAACCTAGGCCAGAAACAAAAGCGAATGCACTCCACCTCCAATCTTAACCTGCCACGGCCTCCTCTGCTGAATACGACTTGCTTTTCTCCACTGTTTCATCTTGAGATGAAGCAAGAAAGTGAACATGATCTCTCTATTCTTTTTTGTTGTTGTTGTTTATTTATTGCTTCAGGTTACATCTCCATCACAGTGTCCTCTTTCCTCCCAGTCCTGCCCTCCCACCCTCTACCCTCTCTCTCCCTTCCATCCCAATCCTCTGGAGTGGGGTGTCCCTACATAACAGTGCCCCGCCCTAGTTCAGCAGTCATATGAGGGCCAAGAGCCTCCTTATGAACTGGGGGCCTACAAGGCAGCACCACTAGGGAAAAGTGTCTCATTGATAGGAAAAAAAAAAGTCTGTGTCCATGTTCCCTTTGGTGCATTGATTGTAGTATAGTTATCCTGTACTATATGGCTAAAATCTGACTATAAGTGAATAGATGCCATGTGCATCCTTCTGAGTCTGGGTTAGCTCACTCAGGATGAGCTTCTCTAGTTCCATCCATTTGGCTGCAAGTTGCATGATTTCGTTGTTTCTGATGGCTGAGTAGTATTCCATTGTGTAGATGTACCAGAGTTTTTTTTATTCTAAGGACCTTGCTCTTTTCTTTCCTAACGTCCACATAGAAAGACCAAATAAAAGTGGGTATCCATCCAACGTCACTGGCACCACCACCACCCCTGTGTACCTCTGATGAGCCCTGCCTCTCACTGGACGACACTGACCCAGCAGGAACTGTCTAGTTTGGAGGAAGACGAGCCTGGTGTCCTCGATGGACTACATGTAGCTCATCACAGACATTGCACTTCCCATCTAAGCATGAGGGGCTGTCTAACTGCAGATGGTGAGCTCTGCCCCACAGTTATTTCAACTCACCCCGATGAGTATGCCCAAGCATGCTGGCACTGTGTCTAGGTTTGTACCACAGGTATAGATAGGGCCAGCCCAGTGACTCTGTTGTCCTCAGTGAGAGGCGATCCTTCCTGGGGCCTCTGGGGAAGGTGCCTTTCAACACTGGGAGACATTACAGGATCTGCTTGTCTTCTCCATCTGGATTGTCACCTGTGATATACAAGATGGAAGCCCCTGGCCACAGGTGGCCATAGAATCAATTACATGTGACTCATGGAATGGAGAAGCTAGAGATGTCACCATATTTTAAGGCATTAAATTGTGCAGAGCCACTTGATAGCAGCTCCAAATTGGACCTCACAGCCCTGGGTGCTCTCAGGTCTGATGAGGACAGCTAAACTGCTGTTGTAGGCAGCCAGCCATGTGCCTGAGGGGGCAGAGCCCCATCCTCATGCCCCCAGGCCCATCACGGCCATGCCTGCTATATGAGGTCACACATTTCCTTACCGGTTAAGGGAGTGGGCATGGGTATTCAGCTGTGAACAGAAGAGAAAGAAAAGCAACTCTTGGATCCTGTGAGCTTGAGAGGACTCACCACAGGGACACAACCAGCTCTTGCGTGAAAGAACTGAGCACAGCCAGTGCAGGCTGACCTCGCCATGGGACACACATCAAAGATTTATTCTCAGACTGTTCGTGACTGTCAAGAAGTGTCTGGAGACACTGCTGACCCTCAGCACAAGGGCTAACTTGCCTTCAAGTTCAGTGCATTGAGCTAGGTACAGTGATGCATGCAAGAAGCAAGAAGACCGAGAGTTTGTAGTGTGTGCTACATAGAAATCCTCTCAGAAAAATACAAGTCCTGTCTTCTTGCTCAGGATCAAAATGGCGACATAAGCAGCAAATGCTTCGAGAAGCAGAGCCTCTCTCTATGGAGCTTCCGTGAGATCAGACATGTTCCTTGGAAAGGTGACATTGCCAGCTCAGAGTGACAATGTGAATGTGTCTGCAATGTCTACTAGAGATGAGAAGAGCAGCAAGACATAGGAAAGACAAGTCTCACTTCACCCTCATCTTTACCCTGACAGCCCCATCCTGATGAGTCAGACACATACTCAAAGCGTAATGCCAGACTCTCTGGACCATCCTCCTCGGACTCTAGACACCATGAGAGCTAGGAGGTAAATGTGCTCCTTTCAGATGTTGAAGTCCTAATTCAAGAAAAGGAGAATGTGAACCTTAGAAATCTAGAAACAAGGGGTTTTACAGACAAGCAACTTGAGGCCAAAATGGACAAGACAGTTCTTAAACCTGGTATGATCAGTACCCTTAGCGCACACACACACACACACACACACACACACACACACACACACACACAC
>CAJQZJ010032031.1:17221255-17269430 GCA_907164525.1 Lophiomys imhausi | reverse complement strand
ACACACACACACACACACACACACACACACACACACACACACACACATACACACACACACACACACACACACACACACACACACACACATATACACACACACATACACACATGTGTGTGTGTGTATATATATATATATATATATACATACACATACATAAACACACACACACATACACAAACCCAGAGAGAGAGAGAGAAAGTGTCAGAGAGACAGAGACAGAGAGAGGAGCGGTGGAGGGAGACAGGGAAATTTATGAGGAAGTCTACCATGAGAATTGCTGACAAATTGTCCCAAACCCTTGAGAGTGCAGGGCCTTCCCAACTCTCTTATCTTGGACTCTGACCCCCAGAACTGTGAGAGACATTTCCATGGTCGGAGTTCCAGTCTGTGAGACTTCACTAAGGCAACCCAGAAAGACACTCAGAGCCCATTCTAGGCAGCTGCTTGCCTCTGATCACACTGCGCTCACCTGCTCTAAGAGGTTACTTTAGTCTCTACCCTGAGATCCAGGAGCCAAGGGACCACCACCTGCCCTACACACTACTTCATACCTGGTACAAAGAGTTCAGAAAGTGAACTGACAGGTGGGATGTCAGCCCTAGCTAGTTTCAGAAACTAAGCCATGATCCTGCCCTCTATGGGTGCCAATTTTCCCATTTCTCTGTAGCAGGAAGACACAGTGTCTGGACAAAGATCTCTGTGAGCCTTCAAGTCCAAAATCTCAAGGACCCCACACCAAAGGTATCACCCATCCATCACAGCCATATAGGACATTGGGGCTCCCAATAGGGGGGTGCAACACAGGACAAAAGTCACACGCAGAAGCTTGAGAAGGTTATAACTTCATACAGCCTTCCTGCCAACACATGTCCAAAGAGCTGGGACAGGGCTGGTCTCACTCTCTTATACTCAGGGAAACATCCATTTCATCACAGACTGGCTATTTTCCCAAGACAACACACTGCCCCTGTTGCAGAGGACAAGCACAGGGGGGTCAATCTTAACAAGAAGCTTTTAGGGGGCTGGCCAGACTAAGTAAGCCTACACCCTAAAGAAGCAATAAAGTAGACAAACACGCTTCCCACACCTACCTCTCTAACACCAAAGGCAGACTTTTGTTGACAAGAGAAAATGAGAATGGCATCAGCAGAGGAGGAGAGTCTCACATATGATCAGATGGGAGAACCGATGTCCCATGCCACAGGAACCCCTCCCAGGCCATCCTGTTTGAAACCCAAGCCCTAACCCATTCACTATCCCCAGGAAGGGAGAACTCACCAACACTGCTGAGGGAACTGCTGCTCTCCGAGTCTGAGGGCATGATGGACAGGACACTGTAGGTGGAGCCTGGGGACAGAAAGGGAGACCAGTGTGTTACTAACCCAGCAGGGCCTCTCATCCACAGCCCAATGCCCATAACTGACTGCTATGTCAGTCTGCTGCACCAGGGCTGGGAACCCAGGGTTCAGATCAAGAGGGAGATGTGACAGGCAGTATCTGGACTTGGCACATTCTGCCCACCTTTCTTCTTCACACGTATACCCCACTGGCTCTAGAGTCTGATCAATGGGTAGAGGGAAGTCCAGGCTCTCCCACATGACCATCTATGTTTCAACTCCCAGGAACCATGGTGGAAGAAGAAAACTGACTCCACAAAGTTGTCCTCTGACCTACACCCACATACATGCATCCCTGCACTCACATGCACACACAAACACACGAACATGCAATAATAATAAGAAAAATAATAAATCAGTAAGCCGGATGGTGGTGGCACACACCTTTAATCCCAGCACTCAGGAGATAGAGGCAGGCTGATCTCGGAGTTTGAGGCCAGCCTGGTCTACAGAGCAAGTTCCAGGACAGCCAGGGCTACACAGAGAAACTGTATCTCAAAAATAGATAGATAGATAGAAATTTAGTAAAAACATGGTCATAAAGATGGCTCAAAAGGTGAGCTCGCTTGCCATCAAACCTGATGACTTGAGTTCAAACTCCAGGTACCACAAGGTGAAAGGGAAAAAAAACTGTCCCCTGCGAGTTGTTCTTTCCCCTCCACATGCACACATGCTATTGTACTTGTAAGCTCTACCCACACACTAGATGTAATAAAATTTTTAATAATAAACAAAATCAACTAACGGGCTGGAGAGATGGCCAAGCAGTGAAGAGCGCTGGCTGCTCTACCTAAGGACCGGGGTTCAAATCCCAGCACCCACATGGCAGTTCACAGCTGTCTGTAATTGCTGGGCGTGGTGGCACACGTCTTCAGCACTCGGGAGGCAGAGGCAGGTGGATCTCTGTGAGTTCAAGGCCAGCTTGGTCTACAGAGTGGGTCCAGCACAGCCAGGGACACAGAGAAACTCTGCCTTGAGAAAGTAGTACATTTTGTTTGGTGCTTTTCCATCCCTGGGGGAGAATAGGAGCACTAAGGGGTGAGTAGGCCCCTAATGCCATTAATGTACTGTGTCCACACCATCATCAGGGTTTGGTTTCAAATATTTTTCAATACCTGACAGCCTCAGGAATAACCTATGGATCAAGATGTCAGTGGTGGGCAAACCACCTGGCCTGCCAGACTCTGGTTCTGGCCTGTGTGAGGAAGAGGTTCAGCCTCACATAAGGTCCTGTCCTTTTCCCCTGGCGTCAGTGATATTTCACACTAAGGAGTGACAACCAAGTGTGTGAAATGTTCTCTAAGGCTGCAGCTGATGCAAAATTAAAAGAACAAGGCAAAGCAATACCACTGGGAGACTACACTGGTGTGTTGCAAAAAAGCACGGCAGACAGGGATGGAAGGTTGCCTAAAACAGGTATAAAGAGGAATGTTTTGTTCCTAGAACGAGGTAGGTGAGCACAGGTATGGTTTTGCTGTAAGGGCCCTGAACAAGCCTTAGGACTCTGACATTAGAAAGCTAAGAATTACCCAGAGGCATAAGAGGCCAGACTCCAAGGGTTCTCGTCCCTTCTTCCACCTCAAGTCTTCCCTAGGTCCCCAAGACATACATACTCTCAGAAGGAAAAAAGTAAAGAGAGAGATGTAGTCAGGGGTGAGGGGAGCTCCCGAACAGGGAAGGGAGATAGGGAGGAAGACTTGGGGCAGCAGATAGCTCCTAAGTGAGGAATCCTCCAGGGGAGCAAAGGACACCTCAGGGGACTGAGGAGACTGACTGGGAGATGAGGTAACTTATGAAGATCAGAAGGCTTGAATATAAATTATATTATAATTTATAAGTTATAAAATATAACCCCTGGCAGAGAGTTAGATGGCTTGCCTATCAGACAAGGAGATGTAGAGGGAGAAAAAACAGGACAAAAAACACTGGGGGTGGCAAGAACAGACCAGTGAGCACCAATGACCACTGGCCTTATCACTGGCATTTCTAGGAATCTGAGCAATCTGGGTGTTTATCAGGAAGTGAGGGGACTAGACGAGTAGGTAGATGTCTAGTCTACCAGCACCACAGTCCTAGGCTGAAATGTTTCCTCTAGCATCTTCACAGCAGGTGAAGATGCTGTCTGTGGAGGGAAGGCAGCAGGGGGACTCAGCACTCTCCTGGCATGACTGTCACAGGGCCATTGGTACATCATTTGCAGGACACTAGAACAAAAAATATTCCCTCCATCTCTGAAATTCCATGATCCTGCTTAAAAAAAAAAAAAAAAAAAGAAAGAAAGAAAAGGAAGAAGCCAGGTTCACGCTCCTGTATGTCAAGTCCCACCTACCCTAGCAGTCCCTGGCTTAGAACCCAAAGCTGACCTTGAACTCCCAATCTTCTGGCTTCTGTCTCCCAGATGCACCACCACCCTGTTTATGCCGTGCTGGGGACTAGACCCAGAGTTCTGTGAATGTTGGGAGACTAAGCAGCACACCCAGCTCCACAGTGGGTTTTTACTGTGTGTTTCACATCCATACACTTTTGCATCAGAAGAGGGAACTCTGTGATTTTTTTTGTAGTTTCTCAAATTTTCACTTTTAGTTAGAATATAAATTACACATATGTATAATGTACAATGTGATATTCCAACACATGCTACACACGTAGATGTGGTACACATCAGCAACAACGGCAGGTGATATCCATCTCACAATTCTCGTTTCTTCTTTTGATAATTTTTTTCTATTTTGAAATTATAATAAAATTACATCATTCCCTGCCCTTTCCTCCCATCGAGCCCTCCCCATATGCCCTCCTATAACCTCCTCTCTCAAATTCAAGGCCTCTTTTTCTTTAATTGTTGTTACATATGTGTTTGCATGTGTTTAATGTATATACAACCTGATATAATGTACAAGCTGATCAGTCTGCATAACATTACTTATATGCAAATTTTAAGTCCTCTCTTTTACTTCAGGATACCACTGAAGTCAGACCCCTCCAGGCAATCCATAGACAGCTACAAGAAGCAAGATTCTAACAACAATATTTCAGTTCTAAACTCAGGGACCATCTTTTTAGATTGCGTCTGTTTTCTCTATGGGGATCAGGAAGGCTGTCCAGCTGCTGCATGGTGTATTCTTTTGAAAAGACACCTACTCAGGAAGGCAGGCACAAATAAGTGCTCCCAGTCACACCCCCACAAGTCTGTGCTCAACTCAGTCCAGCCTGGCACTTCAGCCTGCACTCTGTAAACACCACTGCCAAAAAGGAACGCTTACTTCTTTCTCTTACCGCCATCCACTGTGCCCCATATTCCAGTAAAGCAGCCTCCCCCACCACTACCACCCACCCCATCCCCATCCATACAAACACATCGCCTCCTCCTCCCTACGGCAAATTGCCACTGTTAATTAAGCTTGGCAGATACCCTCTTCCCTCCCAACTTAGTGCCCTCCCTAGCTGGGGGAGTACATTTCACATCTCTGCAACCAATACATTCTGTTCCACTTTCCTGTCCCCAAAGTCCTGACTGGGCTATGAGGCCTGCCTGGGGCAGAATGACATCTTTATCTGCATCTCTGGGCATCATCCTGGCCCCTCATCACAGGCAGCTGGCAGGGCTCCCTGCCCTGGCAAGGCTGATGGGTGGGGGATAGTAACTGGCTAAGACAGAACAGGGGCCAGTTTTCACAATGTTCTCAGAGCCTTGGGCGTCATTAGGGGAAAAAGGCCCAAAGATGGCACTGTCTGAGCAGTGTTTTGTCTTCATTACTATTGTCTTTAAGGCCCTATGTGGTCAGGACTATTAGCAGAAAGCAGAGGAGTTAGCCCCCTCCCCCGCCCCCGAAACCTAGCCACACACACACAAGCTACACAGTGTCCTTTCAAAGCAGATAGCTTCTTGAGGGGCAATTTTCTGGTGTCATCTCCCTCTGGGGTTTCAAAATTAAGCCTGAAGGCCAACAGGAGTCCCACCTCAACCCAGCATACCTCAATGTCCTGTCTAGCCCATCCATCTGCAGTAGCCATGAGAATGTGACAATTTCCCGGATTCCCTGAAGGGAGCTCTACTGCAGCTACCTGAAGCCTGAGGCATCCTAGAAAGCTTCCGTAGTGGAAAAACAAGCTCTGCCCAGAAGGCAGGCCAGGGACACTGTAGCAGAGCCCAGGTTCCTTCACATATGCTACCTGAGGTCCAGCCTTCTGAGATCCTAAGCTGACTGCAGAAAGCCAAAAGGTATACATGGAAACATTCCCACAGAAGACAAGCTTGTGGCCAGTTTCAGATGGATGTGTGGGCTTGAGGGTCACGAATGTGTGTTCTGTGCCATCTGAGGAATTGCCTGGGGACATGGTTAAATGGTAGACTGAGGTAGACCTTAGACCACATGGCTAAGAAGCCCCAGGACATGTGGAACCATATAGTACCAGGGACCAAGGGCAGGAAGCCCTGTTAACAGAGAGACAGCAGGGGGGCTACAGATGGAAGTTTCCACACAAGCCCCCTGGGGGAAGTAGGGACTTCTGGGAGACAGTTAACCTAGTGAAACTCTGGGACTAATCCTCCACAAATGTTATCTCTGTCCTTCGGAAGAGCTCAGGCCTGCTAATTCTGTTTACAGTGTGACTCAGTCCTACTGGGTCACCAAGAACTTAGAAAACTATGGTGATAAGGGAACGCCCCAGACTCCCAGGCCCCTTTCAGCAGTCTGCAAGGCCAGGGAGTGTCTCTTTGCCCACCCCTCCATTTACCTAGAATTGTAAAGGGCTGGGTGACTCATCCTTCCACCATAAAAACTGGAAACAGCTGAGCTAACATGCAGAGGTCCATGACCACCAGGCACTCTGAGAAAAAGCATGGCCACAGACAGGCTAGCCCCTACCACTGGACAACTGAGGAATGGGCTTGCTATTCCCTGGGCAGCTCTAAGGCCCCAAGACAGCAGGTATCAGCAACAGGTACCTGCCCTACCCCACTGACCTCTTCCAGCTAACACCTGAGGAACTATAACCCACATGTCCAATCACTCCCACACTCACACATGTCTCTGCAGGGCACTGGGTCAGTTCAGAGGAAACCGGTTCAGAAACTCCGGAGGCTGAACACCTCCTAGGAGGAGGGTCAAGAGAGAGCCCTTACCATCTGAGCCTCTAGGCCAAAGGACATGGTAGTGTCCAGAGCACAGAGGCCAGCACCAGTTCCCCTGGGCTTATCTCTCAAATCCACCCTTATATCACCCTCAGGCTCTCTGTGTGTCCAAGTCCTTACCGGAACAAGGGAATGACGGGAAGGCTTTCTTTGTGAAGGTCCTGTGGGGACCAACTGAATTACTCCACAAGGAATGTCAGAAACAACACCCAACATGGTCAGCTCCAAGCATGGGCCTTGAGATGAAATTCTGGTGAGCCAGCCTGCAGCAAGCTCCACCCTGCCCATCTCCACTCCTGCATTACCTAAATGGAAGGCTGTGGTGGTGATGAAGTCACAGTCCTTAAGGAGACTGCAGACTGCGCACTACTCTCTAATAGTTACTGATAGCAGCTAATGGGCCCTCAACTTGGCTAAGTGCTAGGACTGTGCATGCTTTGGCTCACACTGTAGACATTGCTTCAGTTAACACCCACAGTGACCCTGAGGTCCTCATTAGGTTCATTTTACAGAGTAGGAAAACGAGGCTCTCAGTTACTCAAGTTGTTTAAGGTAGAGCTACCAATGGTAAACAGGACACAAGCTACACACGCTACCCTTCGAGTCTGGGCTCTTATGGGTTCTGAGGTGGCAGGACATGCTAGAGAAGAATGGAGACCATGGGCCAGCCCTTACTGGTGAGCCACTCCCTCCATGACTATGGAGCCGAGGAAGAGCCGGGTGGTGAGAGCCACTGTTTGCTGCTCACCACCTCCTGTCCTGTCACTCTGGACTAGGGAAGCCTTCCCCTGAAGAACTGCACTGAGGGTACCCCCTGTTCCAAGCTGTACACACTGAGACTCAACACTGCAGGCTGACAAAGCTCAGGCATTTCAGGCAACCAGAAGGGTGACCATGCCCTGGGAGGCAGCACTCACAGACTAAGGTTTGACAGTCAGGGATGTCCCACTTATCCCATGCACCTTAGGGGTCTATCTGAGGGTGAAAAGATGCTGACCACCTCGGTGCTCCGCAAGCTGGCGATTCAGACCATGCCCGATTTGTCCTCAGTGTGCACAACCTACCCTGAGCAACCGGGCTTCTACATTAGGATTCGACATAGGTTTTCCCCATCCCTGGAAGTGACACTATAGTGTTCTTTGCAAAGTTTGAGGACATGTACCTTCAATTGGTAAAATAGCAGAGTTATAGTGCTTATCTGTCTCCTTTTTGGGTCATCGTAAGGACAACTAATCTAACTTGCAAAGGTGGCAGGGTGTCCGCTGCCCAGGCAGTGGGAAGATACACCTATGAGGTGGACAGTAGCACCGGGGAAGCAATAGGAGCACAGTGTGCTGTAGATGTTGAATATGGGAGACAGGACCTCAGGAATCTCAGAGGTCAGTCAGCTTCACCTCTGTAAGTCCTCCCCAGTCTGGGACCCGTAACATGAAACAAGGGAGAAAAACAAAGCACGCAGAGCCACAATTAATGGATACACACAACCTTCTTGTTTGCTACTTGCTGGCCTGGTAGGGGTGAGGTGTTTGATGTTTTGTTTTATTGGGATGAACAGACAGGTCAGATAGCTGCTTCCTCACTAGCAGAGGCTTTGGGGAATACCACAAGCAAGTGCCCGGAAACACTAACTCCTTTCAGATAGGCTGAGCTCTGTGTGGGAGGTGAAGGAAAGGGTTGAAGGGGCCTGGTACTGTCAACTAGCACCAGGGAGGGACGACCTTTAACACTGCCTTCCAGCATGAAAACAACCCTGACTTTCTGCTGTCACTCTTGACCAGGGTCAGTGGCATATTTGCACCCAAAAGGTAGCAGAGGGCCAAGGCAGGGTCTTGGGGCTTGGCAAGAAGAGGTTGGACCATAGTTATGTCCCAGTGGCAAGAAGGAGGGAGGATGCAGGAGGTAGGGGCATGAGGGGTTGGAGGGGGGAATAGGCCAGAGGTCAGGAGCTACTTACCAAAGTACAAAAAGTCAAGAATGTTCATTCATTAGTGATGACTGCAGCCATACCTGTCCAGGGCCAGCAACTGGAGGAGCCTGACCACACAGTACCTCTGCCTCACCCTGTACCATGCCCAATGGGGATGGGGTGTGGAGTGACTGCCAAGCTCCTGCAGGCTCCAGTCAGCATTACAATGGTCAAATCTGTCTTGAAATAAACTCCCTTAGAGCCCTAGGAGCCACAGAAAGGATGAGGATCTCCGAAAGGTCTCCACCTTGGCCAGCTCCTGTACCTAGACTGGGCTCGGTTCCCATGTCCACCAAGAAGACACCTCCCTGGATCTCTGGCCTTCCTGTCCTACAGACTCCACTGCTCCCCATCATCTCAGGATGTCAAGTGGCTGGGGATCAGCCCATCATGTGTAAGCCGCTCCAATGTTCTGTGTTTCTTCCTTGCTTATTGAATAGGAAGAATACTGAGTGAAGAATACTGAAATGATTCAACAAATAAAAGCACAGAGAGGGGACAACCTTTGAGTATCTGGGGACTCATTAAGCTCTCCAAAACCCTGTCTCAGGAGAATACCTGCAAGGGAGCAGGGAACAGATGCCAGAGTATGTGAGTTGGCTGAGGCAGACAGTCTCCAGCCCTTGTTCAACTCCTGGAAGGATCCCTGTAGATAGCCCTTTATGAAGAATCTGTGTGCCACCTATTACAGCCCCCTCTCCACGCCTAAATGAAAGGCTATTCTTGAAGCCTAGGAGAGCATAATGGCCATTCTCAATTGTCACTCTGGCCATGCCTGTGGGGGATTATCTGGATGGCATCCACTGAGGTGAGACCATCCACCCACTATGAGTACCATTCCCTATGCTGGGATCCTGAACTGTATATAAAAAAGGAGAAAGTAGGGGACAGAGATGATCAAGACACATATTTAACAATGAGAAGAGGAGGAGGGGGAGGAGAAGGTCACTGAGCTAAGCACAAACATCCATGACTATTTCTTCACTATGGATGTAATGTGACCAGCCACTTCAAACTCCTTCTGCTGTGACTTCTCACCATGATGGACTACAACCTCAAACTGTGAGCCAAAACAAACCCTTTCTCCCTTGTGTTACTTTTGTCAGGGATTTTTATCACAGCAACAGGAGGAGTAACTAAGACAGAAGGCCTTTTTTCCCTTTCCACCATTCTGCCAGCCTGGTCAACTCCAGGCCCACTCTACCTTCCCGTACAGATCAGTTCTGCCGCATGCTGAACAAACATACCTTCTCATTCAGTCCTCAATGTCACCTGTATGTGGCCATCAGCCAAGCCAACCAAAGCAAGAGAGAGTGAGTGGTATGCTATACATGGTACCTTCCCCCCTTGATGGGCATGTCTGTACTGGGAAATGGTACCCACTCTAATACTCAGGGAAGACCATCAAGATGGCTCAGAAGGTAAAGGCATCTGCCCTCAAGCCTGACACACATGATGAAGAGAATTAACTCCTTCAGGTTGCCGCCCTCCGACCGCCACAACTGTGCTATAGCTAGCATGAACACACAATAGCACACTAATATCCAGAGACTACTGGGAGGTCATGGACATACAACAGAGAAGACAGATAAATCTCGGCCTCCCCTCCCGTAAGCTCATGTGAGCAGTGAGGGGGTGACATAAAAAATACAGGAGGGCTCTCTGAGGAACTCCTACCTGAGCAAAGACCAGAGGGAAGTGTAGGAATGCTAGAAGAGGACCGTTCCAAGGAGCAGGGGGCACTGCACAGGCCCTGGGGCCAGCTTGTAAGAAAGCCTGTGCAGTCTGGATGAGATAAGCTGCAGGTACAAGTGAGATGGCAGGAGGGTTGATTCTGGTGACCTTACAGGCCACAAGAGGACATAAGGTTTTTCTCTGAGTAAGATAAGAAACCTCCAGAAATCGTGTGTTATTTCTTCTCCTCTAGTAACCCCTTTTCCTTTCTATACTTATTCAAAGTACAAAACAAAAACCCCTCCTCCCATACATGTACAAACAAGGAAAATTAAAAACAGCTGAGGGTGGAACTGAGCCACACCAGAGCTTGTCTGTTATGTTCAACCCCCAGCACCACATATACCAGATAGGTGACACACATCTGCAATCTTAGTACTCAGGAGATTCAAGGTTTGAGGACAGCCCAAGCTGCATGAGACAATGACAACGCAGGAGGAGGAGGTGAGACAGTACCAACAGTGGTGGTGGCAGCAAGAGCTGAAGCTGGGCCAGACAGAGCAGTCTTACAGTCCCAGCGCTTGACAGGAAGGCAGGAAGGGAGGGTATGCAGCCAGTCTAGGCTCCAAGGTGAACAGGAAAGAGGAAGACTGGGCCAGGGAGTAAGGAGATCATTCAGGATGTTCCCTAAACTGCTAGTTTACAGGGAGTAATTGAAGAGTCGCCCAAAAGCCAAAGGTAGAGAGAATGAGGAGAAGAACAGTGGGGACATGAACATCAACGCTGGTGTGTTTGGTGGGGTGTCCAAGAGGGGGACATGGTTAACAGAGGCAGAGACCTGAAAAGGGGCTGGTTCCGTGGAATGACAAAGTCACCGAAATTCACCAGTTTGAATGCAGGGAAGGGGGTACAGTGCTGAAGCACATGCCTCCCATATGCTTTAAGGCCCTGCTTTCCACCTCTCAGCACTCCAAAAAAACCCAGACCAGAAGACAGCCTCTTGACACTCACCCTTCAGTGCAGAACTGGGGAGACCATGCCAGCCTAAGCCAACCCACTTAGGAGTACATGCAAGTCAAGTCCAGGACCGGGCTGGCGATGTGACGGCCATGGGCAAGGACAAGCAGACAGATAGAAGCTGGGGAGGCCAGATCCAGTGATGGGTGGTGACACTGTTGTAGGCCACAGGACAGAATCTGGGCAGTACTCCTACAAAGTCAGGAGAGAAGAGACATCCAGGAAGGGGCACAGAAAGAACAAGGGAGGAAAGTATTCCAGAAGGCACCATCAGAGAGCTTGGGAGGGCTGCCAAACATCAGCACATACTAGAAAGAATCACAAGAAAAGCAAAAAAAAAAAAAAAAATTTTTGCTTTGGGGGATTGGGAGAAGACTCCGTCAGTGAAGTGTTTCTCTGCTTTCAGGAGGACCCAAGGTTGATCGTCATAATCCATTCCAGAATCCACCATTTAAAAAAAAAAAAAAGAGCCAGGTATACATGATTATATCCCAGTGCTGGAGAGGCAGAGGCAGGGGGACGCCTGGGGCTCACTGTCCAGCCAGTCCACCCTCCTCAGCCAGGTCCAGGCTAATGAGACCCTCTCTCATGGGAGGTTGTCCACTGGCCTCCACACACATACACATGCGCAAAAGACACTGAGCTAGTCTTGTGAATCAGGGATGCTCTCCCAAAGAGGCAGTTCAGTAGGTGACTGATTGGCCTTGATTTTCCCACCAGGGAAAAGAAGAGTTTCTGTTCAAAACCAGACACCAAAAAGGGACATCTAGAAAGAACCACCTCACCCTTGTCTGAACCACTGTGCTCAAAAAACCCTGAGTCCCCACCTGGAAGGGAGCTAGGGCTATTAGTGATGTCTACCACGGGCAGGATGGAGAACTGAGCATCACCCCTGGGTTTCTACGGGCTGCCCCACTCTGGAAGCTGTTATACAGTGTGTAGAGCTCAGTAGGCTCATCCTAATTAATTGCTAATTGGAATTAAACTTCAAAATCCAATCTGTTCTCCAAGCCTTTCTTTTTAAGTTCTATTTATGGGTGTATCATGTCTGAGTTGATACAAGTGTACGCGTACATATGTGTTCATGTGCTCACAAGGGACAGAAGAGGGCACTGTATCTCTGAAAAACTGGAGTTAGAGGTGTTTGTGAGCCACTAGGGTGTGTGCCAGGAGCCCAACTCTGATCCTCATGACTGAGCAGCCAATGCTCTTAACGTCAGAGCCATCTCTCCAGGCCTCTCCGCATCTCTTAAATGACCAGGACTAAAAAGAATCCTTCAGGAAAAATAAAATGGTACCTGTCTCTTTATATTGATTCTTTCTGTAAAGTCCTGCCCAAAGCATACACCTCCTGGTCCCAGATGTTCTCTCAGATAAGGTGACATGTGTGAAATTGCCAGTCCCAATTATCTAGCACCTGGCATGAATTTTCCAATAGTAACCTTCAGAGAAGAGGCCATTCCGAAAACTGCAGGACACAATGACACATCCAGCCCTACAGAAGTCCACTTATCCCTCTTTTGTTCTCTCCTCTGCCATGTTCACAGCTGGAGCAAGGAGTTCCCAGGTGAGGGCTGTGCAATGGGCTGCCACACCCACACACTCAGGCAGGGACGACAGCTGTACAGATCACCCACCAACCTCACCAAAGGAAACCATGAGCCACCACCTCCCTAAAGC
Source organism: Lophiomys imhausi (assembly GCA_907164525.1). Taxonomy (NCBI): domain Eukaryota; kingdom Metazoa; phylum Chordata; class Mammalia; order Rodentia; family Muridae; genus Lophiomys; species Lophiomys imhausi. The sequence continues at coordinate 17,256,559 of CAJQZJ010032031.1, read as the reverse complement.
CCACAGCAAAGCTTGCAGCCAGGTCCAGCTTCACCTCAGTGATTCCAGTGACCCAAGTGCTCACATGGACTTTAGCCCAAGGGCATGGCCAATCTTGTCCTGTCCTCCAGTGATAAACTCAGGTCCTGTGAAGAATAAAGAGCTCCTCAGCCCATCGCAGGCAAAATCAGGCCCCACGATGTCATCAGATTGCCCAGAGAAAACCACAGGAAATGGGGAAGGGGAGAAGTATTTCAAATGCACAAGAGGATGTGGCTTATCTTTTACACAGGGCCCTAGGGAGATCTTGTGCAGTAAGAGAAAATGTTTCCCTATTTTGTGTAAAAAAGAAACCCAAAACCCACATCTGCAACCAAAAAGGAAGCAAATGAAACCACAGTCTGCCAGTCCCCAAAGACAAAAAGCAATCCTATGGTTTGAGCCTCTTGGCTCTCTGAGGGCAGGCCAGGTCTCTTTCTCTTCTCTCAGAGTCTGGGGTCACCACCCACCCAATGCCTAGGCATGCCAGGCTATGCATATCCCACCCTAGTACAAACACCTACCATGAAACACAAGTCAAATAGAAACATCACCCTCAGGCTTGCAGCATGTTGGGGAGAGAGATCTTGCCCCAGCTCCATTCTATGGCTAAGAACCCTGAGGCTCTCAGAGGTTAACAAATAACCCAGGATTCTACAAGCCAAGAGCCACCAGATACATTTCCTCTGAACCCTAAGTCTATAAGAACCACCAAGCTGCCTCTGTTTAGCAAGTCCCACACCAACCTTGCCTGTCCTTCATCCATGACGCTGCCAGGCTGTTCCTGCTAGATGCTCACAGACTGAAGCCATCCGCCCACCCCACCCCCAGTGTAACCCCCAGCACATAAGTATAGAGTGACAAACTCTTTACTGCATACAACCCTATACTCTCTTTTTTTTCCTTCTTCTTCTTTTATATAGTGCTATATTCCTTTGGTAATCAAAAGGGAGAAGAGTCACTATTTAGGAAATGTAAGCCAAAATAGTTAAAACATGCTTTTTTGAGTCTTCAGTTTCTGTGCAAAGAAATTAGGTGATTAAAAGGAATGTACCTGGAAAGACTACTAAGAATAAGGGGGAAAGAAATCCAAGTTGTCATTGCCAATGTCACATCAGCCAAAATGAGATAAAGGAGGCAACAGTATGGCTGCTGAGGCCAGTAAGCCTGCCATGATCACCACTAGAAATTATCTATTTTTAAAAGCACGTTCCATTTCATCACATTTCAAAAAAACAAAGAGGAGACCTTGAGGGGCAGACAAACAGGTCCCACAGAGACAAGCAGTGGGTGTGCTTGGGGCAACAGCAGCCACCCAGAGCATGCCAGCGATCTTCATCTGAAAAATTCAGATCTCTCGTGGCAGACAAGGCTCCTACAGCGAGTCACTGTCAGCAGCGGCCCCAAAAAGTGCCAATTTTCATATTTCCTAGGGCCGGAGGGGCTTGGGGCTTCTTGGCTTAAATGGAAACTGTCAGATAGGATTTTGTGCAAACACACGGTTTCCTTGGGGCAAACACTCTGAGAATACAACTTGCTCTTTCATTTTTCCAACAGCTTTTTGTACATGGTGGTTACATCAAAGATGAGACAGGCCAGAAGGGAGGGCTTCCGGGATGCAAGCAGTGTATACAGGGAGAGCTGAATAAATTGCAGGGGATGGGGGGATTGCAAATATAGGGGCCACCCAACTGCTCTTCTCCTCCTCCTACAATGCCACCACCACCACCACCCCTGTATTAACATACCCTCCCTCCTGAAGACCTGCAAGGTCTTACAGAAAGAGCTGTAACAAAAGAATATGGAAAAGCAAACAGTGACAGAGGATAGCAAAAGTCTTGGATGAACAGAACTGAATGAAGAGTAGTATGAACAGGACTAGACAGAGCTCAGTCAGTACTGTGCTCATTTGATCCCCAGTGACCACGTAAAAAGCTAGGGTGAACAGCAAGCCCCTGTAATCCCAGTGATTGGAGAAGCACACACAGGAGGATCCCTGGGGCTTTTTCATGAACCAGTCTAGTCAAATCATGAGTTCTGGGTTCAGAGAGAGAGCCTGTCTCAAACAACCAAGATAGAGAGCAATTGGGGCAGATAACTAATGCTGGCCTCTGGCCTGTAAATGGAGAGAGAGACAGAGAGAAAGAATGAGAGAGAGAGAGAGAGAGAGAGAGAGAGAGAGAGAGAATGATTAAATCTTCACCGAGCTTATAGACAAGGTTTGTTAATGACATCAATTCTTCTGGATCCATTTTAAAGGGCCAACTACTTTTTTATCCTAAGACCTTTTCCTGTGTCCTCCTAAAATAGTCTCAAAATACAGATATACGTGTTCAAATCTACTACTACTACACTTGGAGAAAATGGATTCTACGGTGAGACATCCCTGAGACCCAGCCTGACTTGTTAATAAAAACACTTTCCTCTCAAGTTTCATGTTTTATCCTAAATGAAGTTCATCTTAAATGTGTGCCTTCATAGTGAGTGATGTTACTGCTTTGGAGGATGAGGAAGAGACCCCTGTCAAGAAAGAGGAAAAGTCCCCAAAATCATCACATTGGAGGTTCAAAACTCTCAGTTCCTTACATTTAAAGGGACAGATTGAAGCATCTGACCAGGAAGATTCACAACCCCACACCCCCCAGACATGGGCGAGTATGGAAACCAATGAGGTCTCTAGACACAAATGGAAAACAGCCTTCAATAGTAACCGAAAGGGGTCAACAATCCCTCAGACTGCAACCAGCAGAGTGGAGAAAAATGGGACCTATTCTGGGTACCTGTTCTGGGGACCTGTTCTCAGACAGTTGCCCTAAGTGCAGACACATGGAGAAACTGGAACACCCTCCACCTACCACAAAAGCCATTTGTTTCCCATGAGTGCCTACAGCATTAGTGGAACAAGTTGGCCCAGTCAGGAACTGTGACCCTGGTGGACGGGTGGTAACAAGGGTGCCCTGTGACCACACCAGACAATTAGTAAAGTAGTATTGCGCTGCACAGTCTAGCAATTCATCTGCCAGGCAGGAATATGGGCAGTATTCTGCTTCCAGGTACCAGAAGGGGTCAGGTGGGGTTAACCACAATGCACCTCTGCTTCCATATACTAAGTGTGGTACCTTGAGACACTAGGGATGCAGGAGAAGAAAATGTGGTCGTGCGTGGCTAGGGATGTAATTTGTAGAGTGCCTGCCTAACATGCATAAAACCCTGAGTTGAGTTCCCAGGACTTCATAAACCTAAAGTGTGGTGACACACACCTGTAATCATAGCTCTCAGGGGTGGAAGCAGGAGAATGGAAGGCTCGAAGTCATCCTCAGCTACACAGCAAGTTCAAACTAAGCTACATGAGACCCGGTCTCCAACCAAAAACTCATAAGTAAAAGAAAGGGGACAGAAAAGAGGAAATGAGGGAAGAAAAGAGGAAGGGAAGGAGAGGGATTGGAAGGGAAGGTTAGGAAGGAGGAAGGGAGAAGAGAAAAAAGAAAGGAAAGGATATGGAAGGAAGGAGAGAGGAGGGAACAGGATGGGAAGAAGAGGGAGAAAGGAAGGGAAGGGGAGGGGAGAGGAGAGGGGGGGAGGGGGGGGGGGGAAGGAGAGGAAGGGAAAGGAAAAGGAAAGAAGACACTTTCAGACAGATACTAGGACCCTATGAAGCACAGCAGCCCAGAGAAGAGCAAGAAGGGGAGGGGAGGGGAGGGGAGGGGAGGGGAGGGGAGGGGAGTGGAGGGGAGGGGAAGAGGAAATACTCTAGTATACTTGGACCCTGTGGAAACACAGCAGCTCCGCACTCATTCTCAAGACACTGCAAGATTTCTCCAACAGGGCTGCAGGCAGATGGGTGGGCAGGTATACAGACACCTCACTTCATACCAGTCCATAGGCACTTGACCTAGTAGCATGACACCTCTACCACCTGCTGACAGTATGACCGGAACCAAGTCTCCCAACACAGTCAGAAAGGTGGGCCCAGAGGTACAGGATCCTCTGTACACCCTATACCTCCCTGCTGGTCAGCCCCACAACATGAGCCCAGGAGTGTCCACTCTCACTCTGGCCTCCCAGTCTTTATTTGTGGTGTCCCAAGTCCTACACACATATATCCACAGGCCAGATCTCAGGGACCAGGAGGGGCAGCAGCTTGCAGGGATGTTCCAGCTAATAAAATAATATCCATTCCTACTTTGCTTACAATGGCACATCGTACAGGTGCCCTCAATCTCTCCCTTCCTCATGGCCCACAAGCAGCAAGCTGGCATGGGATGCAGGCAGAAGCCAAGCTGCCTTGTGAAAGACACTACCTGGACAGACAAAGCAATGCAGTTGACCCATCAGAGAATGGAGGCCTGCTTAGAAGCAGGTAAGTGTTTAGAACACTACCGGCTCTCCCTTCTTCTGTCTGGGAAGTGCCTTCAAAACTTGGCTGACACCACATGACACCACGTGTGCCTTAACGTCAGGAGAACACTGTCACCAGAGAGAGGGTCAGAGCGTTAAGACAGAAGGTCTCCACAGACCAAATATGCATCTGACGGATAAGGAAACAGATTCCAGCAGGGCCGGATGTGGGCTACATCTGGGGTGTCCTTGGATGCTGCTACACCTGTGCCCCGTATTGCCACTGACTGTTTCATGAGACACTGTCACTCCAATGACTCCCGAAACATCAAGGCAGTTCTTTATTTAGCTCTATACCTCCAGCATCTCTAGCAGGGCCCTGAACCAGCAGGTACCCAATACAAGGTTGCTGTGCTTCAAAAACAGCATGTTGTGTACAACAATATACATGATTTTTCTTTTAATCTGTCAGAGTCTTACAAGTTAACGAAAAAAGTAAGGGCTGTGAGTACAGCTCAGTGGCACAGCGTGTGCTTAGCAAGAATAAGATTCTGGGTTCTCTTCCTAGACTAAAAACACAAATAAAAGTAAAGTGTGCTGCGTGAATGGACGATCCAGACAGCTGGCCAGAGACACAGGAAAGCCAAGCTGAATCTGGAGCCATGGCTTCTCAGTGAAACACAGTGGGTACTGGACAATTGAGTGAAATACCGAGACTGGAAAGACTAGAATGCTGTGTGGCCCAGGGACCAGGCATTGGTTAGAGAATGAAACCTGCCTCCCATCCTGCCTCTGACACTAGTCACCTAGGCTCAATTTATCAGAAGATAAACGTCCCTCTGCTTACCTGCCAGGATCAGAAACCAGCAAAGATAAAGGAGGAAACACAAATGTACAGTGAAGAACACACACACACAGACAGACACACATGCACACACAGACAGACACACACACCCACCTCTGCTTCAGTACTTCTCAGAGCCCTCAGTAATGCAACCATGCTGCCCTCATCTACCAGTTCACTCCTTCCTCTCTTATCCTGCTGAGCAATGAGAACGGACAGACAGACATCAGACGCCATCAGCCCAACTTTACTGGTAGTTTCTGATAGGTTTCAGAAGTATATCTGCAGTGCACCAGGAACCCATACACTAACTCTTACTCGAAACTTGGGTCTTATGAGGCAGCTCTGAAAGTCCCCGTATGCAACCTGCAGAGCCCACAATCCCTGTCTGGCTGGGCAGCAATGCCCACAGCCAGTTTCTTGGATGCAACAGAGAAACACAGCTGTAGACTGCTTCGTGCTTGGGGACAAAAGGACCAGAAGTTCAGTACAAAGGAACATTGATAACCATACACTATGGGCTGGGACTCACTCACCCTGTTTCCTAATTCTCTCTGGAGGGAATGTGAGTAACAGAGGGTGCAATGAAGGGAAGCTAGAATCACTCTTTCTGAGCAGAGTTTACCGGTGTCTCACCACCCCTGCCCAACAGCAGCCATCTCAGATCCTCCTCACACATGAGGGCCACCTTTCTGTCCCTTGGGAACTAGAGTCAGTGGTCAAAACCCCCTTCCTAAGCACCATGTCACTAGCTCCAGGCCTTTCCAGGAAGCATGAGGTGTGGAACTGACAGGTCCACCGTGGCCTGTGTGCCTGGTGATCCATGGCCTCCACCACCTACGGAATTAGGACCCTTGACATGGATATTTACAGCAAGGGTGCAAGGGTAGCTTGGGGTTGCTACTGGTGTGAACTCTAGAGCCTGGCTACCTGGTCAGGAATCCCAGCTCATGAGCCAACTAGCTTGTGACTCAGGCCCATTCTTTAACCAACCCGTGTTTTGTCTCCCCACCTATAACACAAGGATGCTACAGAGCCCACAGCCCAGGACTTCTCGGAAACTAAAGCAACACTTACCATGATGGTAAGATGCACATGGTAGGACGTACCATTTCAGTCATTATCCTACACAAACGCTTTACTGTTGCTGTTGTTGAGAAGAACAAATCAGAATCCCAAATAACCTTTTCTTCCAAATACACAGGGCTGCTCTAGCCCTGTCAGTTACTGCTCGTTCCTCCTGGAGGTCTCCATCAGGCTTGGAGCTCTGCCTGGCCTCATTGCACTTGTACTCACACTGAGTACTTCTCTAACCCCTCACCCACGCATCCACAGACTCTGGTTCCCCTCTCCAAGGAGGCCTCCTTGCTAGCCTGGCAGCTTTCTCTCTGGGTGGACATAGTTTCACCCTGCCCCTCCTCCTCCAGGATGTACTCACCCACCTAGAGGCCATGCTGGCTCTCTTATCTTTCACACCCAGAAGGCAAAGCCTCAATCCCATCCCTGTACTTAAACATACTTGCTCCACTTGCTCCACTTCTTTTCTGGGGGAAGGGGTTCCTCTTCAAGGCAGTCTCTCAGGAAGAAAGGAAAGGAAGCCTTGAACCACCACCTAGCCTGACCCAGTCCTATGATGGCTCATTCCATGTGACTTTGCCTGCAGTGGCACAGGGCAGGCTGTGGCCAGCAGACCAGATTCAAAGCAGCAGGCCAAGCAGGCTTATGCCTTCCCACTCCTTCTCTTCCCCATTCCCTCCCCCTCTCTGCTCATCCTGCCCTTCCTCCTCTCCAGGCTGTCTTGCAAAGGCTCTATCAAGAACTAAGCAAGATAACCAGAGACGTAAGACCACCCACCCCACCCCAAAGGTGCAGGAAAGTTCTCAGATTCCTAAAGATGCTTCTGGCTTTTCTGTTTTAGGTCACATGACCTGTAATCCTGGAGGCAATGGTACATTTCAACCCTGGGGGTCCTAGAAAATTCAGCATGAAATAGTTTAAACTGTCCAGACGCACATTTCATAGAAGGAGGAGATCCGGAACGCACAAGCCAATCTCATGCACAAGCCAATCTCATGCCGGCACACTGGGAAAGTCTCTCCAGGGTCTGAAAATGAACCCTCTACAAAAGAGAGGAGCTGATCTCTGGGACCTTGCAAGCTTTTAAGAATTCTAAGACTACTTGGGGGACTGTCAGTCATGTATAAAAATCAGTATCATAACAAAGTATTCTAACAAAGACATGTCAATCACTGTCAATCAACCTTGGGGGCTTGGGGGCTTTTGTTGTTGTTTTTGTTATTTTGGTTTCAGGTTTTTTGTTTGTTTGCTTGCTTTTTTGAGACAAGGTTTCTCTGGCTTAACCAGTGTACCCCTGGCTGTCTTAGAACTTGCTCTGTAGACCAGGCTGGCCTCCAATTCAGGGATCTACCAGTCTCTACCTCCCTAGTGTTGGATTAAAGGAGTCCACCACCACACCCTGCCAACTTTGTTTTTTGTTTTTTAGTTTTTTTTTTTCAGTGTAACACTAGAGCAGCAACCGAATGCAATATGCTTAGTAGAGGTTCAATTTAAAAGAAAAAAAACTATAAAAGGCATGTATATAGGAAATCAGGGACAAGAGGTTAAAAATGACTGTAAGGCTAGAGTTGTGTTTATCAGTAGAGAAGCACAGGGCTCTGGGCACAAAAAGGAAAAGGGGAACAGACCAGAGGATATGGCTGCATGTGGGCTGAATTTCTTGGATGTGACTACAAAGAAGTGTTACTCAAACAGAAACAGTGTCCTCTTTCAAACATGTCTCAGTGTAGACACATTTTTCAGGGTTTAGGGTTAAATGTCTTGAGGGCTACAATTCTTATGGTTGGGGGTGGGGAGGGGGGAAGGGGGAGAACTAATTAATGCACAACCAGAAGGGAGAGATGAAGTGGAAGGGACCAAGCAGGTACTAAGCCTGGTGAACTCCAGGAAGCTTTTTCTTGATCCTCTGACCTTTCTGGGGATCTGCAAATTTCCAAAACAACATGCTACTTGCAATCTCAGTGTTTGCGGGGAACTGAGGCAGAGTATCATGTTTGAGGCCAGCCTGTTCTGCAATGCCCTATCTTGAGAGAGAGAGAGAAAGAATAAAATATGTGGGAGAGAACAGTGCCATTAAAAGTATATCAGCAGCCGGGCGGTGGTGGCGCACGCCTTTAATCCCAGCACTTGGGAGGCAGAGGCAGGCGGATCTTTGTGAGTTCAAGGCCAGCCTGGTCTACAAAGTGAGTCCAGGACAGCCAAAGATACACAGAGAAACCCTGTCTCGAAAAAAAAAAAACCAAAAAAAAAAAAAAAAAAGTATATCAGCCCTAAAAACATACATACAAGTAATATTATACAGGCTGATCAGGTTATATTTAGGAATATGTATCTGTATACATATACATACATGTATATACAACAATCAATGAAAGAAAGAAGCCATGAATTTGAAAGAGAGCAAGGAGCAGCATATGGGAGAATTTGGAAGGAGAAAAGGGAAGGGAAAAATGATGTAATTATATTACAATCATCTCAAAAATAAAATAAAATTTTTAAAAGGTTTAAGAACTGGGCATGGTACTACACAATTTTAATCCCAGCACTCAGGAGGCACCAGCATGTGACTCTGAGTTCAAGGCCAGCCTGGTCTGCATAGCAGGCTACATGGTGAGACTTTGTCTCCATAATCCTAATCATAACCATGATCATAATAAACAACAACAGAAAGTCCCAATTACATGTGGTGACCTGGGCAGGAACATGGCAAAGTCCAAGAGAAACTTAACAAAACAAAGCAAGAAAGGAAAGGAGAGCGGCGGGAAATGAGAGAGAAAACCTGCGGAAAACACTCCACGGCCCAAACAGGCCATTGAACTATTGGTGTAAAATCAGGCCAGTAATGTTGGATGAGGGTCCCTGTGATTTGAAAAAAATATTACATAAAGAAAAATTTACAGTGCTATATCTTAATTGCAAAACAGAAAGTATACCAAAAAGAGCATGGTTTCCAGAATATTCTGCCCCCTTGCCTCCAGGTACCTGATAATGGTCGAACATTGGCTGAGCTCTCTGTTCGTTTCACTGCCCACCAAGAGCACAGCCCTCCAAAGTCTTGACTGCCCACTGACGATCTAGGAGCATAGGCCACCCAAACCCAACTGCAAGCAGGCTGCACAGGTGCTACTAAGACAAGCACTTTCCTTCCCACAACAGGAGAGCCTCCTCCACCAGGGAAGACAGTGTCTACGTGACAAACAAATGACCATCAGACTTGGCCTGGCTTAACTGAGGTGGCCCAACACTTCCCTGCAGGCTGCCCTCCCCAAAAAACCTAGATTCCTTTCCACACTGCCTTTCCCCACCATACTCGAAAGGTAGTGCCCTGGTCCTTCACTTTACCTGGAATAGGGAAGAAAAGGAAGCCAATCCTGTTGGAATGTCTCACTAGGATGGAAGAACTCTGCAAAGGAGGCTGGTGACAAAACGAGGGAGACAGGTTGCAACAGTATCTAGAGATGGGCTCGATGATTGGCTTCTAGGTGGAGCATGGGAGGAGATAAAGAAAGGAGCCAGAGGGAGGGGAAGCAGAGGTACCAGAACAGGGCTGGAATCTAGACAGCTGCCCAGGGCTTGCTTACTAAAGCTTGCTTCAGTCCTCCAACAGTTATCTTTTAATCCGACCCTGGAAGACACCAGCTGGCATCAGGGCAGGAGCAGCTCCCCAGGGCTGGACTCCAGGTCTGTTCCTCAGGGCTGGGGACCTTGATGTGTGTACCTGAGGAAGTGGCCTCTGGCCCTCTAAAAACTGGCTCCTGGGCTGTGCAAGGTCCCTGAAGGCTGAACACCAAGATCTGAGGGCGGAGACCCACGCAGGGTTTATCTTCCTCTCACCCAGATATGGCAGAGGTCTGCTGGCTGCTTAGATACAAGCTCCACAGCCGTAGAGAATCCTGACTGACTAGGAAGCCGGAAGCAGAATTGCCTCTGTGGCCACTCCTCTACACTGCCTGCTGATCAGAGGCTGGTCTAGAGGGCACTGTCCCATTGAGGTCCCTGCAGTTAGCCAAGACACAGCAGCAACCATCTCTGTGGGTCACTTAGATACCCCTGTCCACATCAAGGGGCTAGAACACAGGCCTAAGAACTTTAGCAGTGTGTACACACACAGACACACACATATGGACACTATGCAGGAATGGGGAAGTCTTGAGATTAGCAAGGATGAGGTCAGATGTAACCTGTCACCTTAGCAATACAGGTGCTGGCTCCCTCTCCTGAAACAGCCAGGACAGGACAGGAGGGCACCCAGGCCTCCCATGCTGAGGAGCCCACAACTTCCAGGAGCAGCAGTCACACCAACGACCATCTCTGTCATGGTAGTACCTTGTGGGTGACAGAAACCTACAAGCAGAAACTGGTAGCTAAAAACTCCAAACCCTGGCTGGACATGTGGCTCACTCCTGTAATCAAAATGCTGGAAGTCTGGTGCAGGGACAGACAAGAATTTCAGGTCAGCCTGAGCTAAGCTATATAATTCCAGAGCAGACAGAGCTACAAAATTGAGACCCTGTCTAAAACAAAAGGAGAAAAAAAATCAACTCCAAACATCATACCACCCCCAAGCAGATCAATTTCCATCCCAGCTCAATGAGGGGCTCTTGAACCCCAGGACCAAGGAGACAAACTGTGACTCCACTAGGGTGGGATGGGCAAATGGCTTGGTCTCTCTGTGCCTCAGTCCACATCTGTAAAGCAGGAAGAGTATAGATTTTTCTCTAGAAACGCTACAGGATTTAATAAAGGGTCCACATGGGTTTCCTGGTACCACCACAGTGAGTGTTGGCCATGGTCCAATCACACCAGCGTGCCCTGTGTCCACAGGCTCTGGCCCAGTTTCCTTGCCCATGGATGACACTCATTTCCTTTGTCACGGCTGGAATCCCACTCAGCAAGTATCCAGCTCTGTGGGGTACTTCAAGAGTACTTGGCTTACCAGAGATACACAGCAAACCCAGCCTTTCTCACCAAAACCTCTGCCAGAGCTCTAGCACTCCCTCAGTGGCCAGCAGAGTCAGGGGTAGGTTAATGAGACCAATCTAATATTGGTCTCCAACCCTGTCTTCTTAGGGTTGCTGTTACTATGATAAAACGCCATGACCAAAGCAACTTAGAGAAGAAATGGTTTATTCGTCTTATGATTTCACATCACAGTTCATCATCAAAGAAGTCAGGACAGGAACTCAAACAGGGCAGGAACCTGGAGGCAGGAGCTAATGCTGAGGCCATGGAGGAGTTGTTTACTGGCTTGCTCTCATGGCTTGCTCAGCCTGCTTTCTTATAGAACCCAGGACCACCAGCCCAGGGATGGCACCACCCAGAATGGGCTGGGCCCTGCCCCCATCAATCATGAAGAAAGTGCCCTACAAGCCTGCCCACAGCGTGATCTTATGTAGGCTTAATTGAGGTTCCTTCCTCTCAGATGATTTTTGCTTATGTCAAGTTGGCATAAAACTATCCAACACAAGCCCCAAGACCCTGTGCCCCATAGCTTCTTCCCCTGGATCACATGGTTGTCTTAAAAACACACAAACCCCTGAGCATGATTAGAAAGGGATGGTGTACTATCAAACTTCCTCTTCCACGACCTTCCATGGCCTCTTCTGGTACACTAGGTAGGACAGAGTCAAGAGGTCTCAGCAAGCGTCTGAAGGAAGGAAAGAAGCATGCAGTGAATGAACATGAGGCTGTCTACTGTGGATCAGCTACTACTTCCTTTAACAACACCCCCTGGAGTCGTATCCCCTGCATCCTACAGGTGAGAGCCACATGCCTAAGACATGAAGTCCAGAAACAGCAGAAGCAGATACGGAGGCCAGGTCCAAGGCAAGGCCCCTTCCTTCTCCAACTCATCCCCCTCCCTGACGGGGCCACTGTCCTATCACATCAGTGTCCATGGTTACCCACTACACACTCAGAAATTTTCCTCTTTGCCTGGAAGACACCTACCTGTCACGTGGTGACCTCCAACTCAACCAACCCTTAAAGGCTAGCTCTCAAGTCGCCTCCTCCGTGAGATTGAGCTTCACCTCAGCTGTGTCTTAAAACAAAATCAAACTCTTCCTTGCTTCTATCTCACAGGTGTCTCATCTCTACCCTCAAGAGAGGACAATTTCTCGGTCCCCAGCTGCATGGTTTTCATCAGCTTCCTGCTGTGAACAGACCTTCCTATTGCCATGCATTATGTTGTTGTAAAAAAGCAAATAAACATATGCGACCCCTCTAGACTTATAGACCCAACACAGCAGACCTGACATTCACTGGGAAAAGTGATAACTAAATAGAGTGGCTGGCCTGCCAGACCTACAATAGTAAAGAGTTCATGCCTGGATGGCTAAGCTTAAACCCTTTGGATAGATAGCAACAGCACGGTCCATGTGATGAAGCTACCTACGGCCACCAAGGAAACTCCTACACACCAGGAGACAGAGGTTCCAGTGACCAAAAGGAGCTACGCCTGAAAGGGACCTCAGGGCCTCCTGTGCATCCTCCTACACTGGTTCCCTGCCACCTTCATTCCTAAGACAGGACATGGGAACTTAGGTGTAGATGCAGCTACTCTAATGCTGGGGTGAAAGGAGCCAGGGTGGGCTGGCCTGGGCACACTGCCTGGCTCCAATGGTGTATAAGACAGAGATCCCTTTGGGGAAAGAGGTAGAAAGAGGAGCCCTCTGTCCGGACCCACTTCTCTCTGAGCTCAATTCCCAGAGCTGGCAGCACAGCCCCAAAGCTAACTGTGACATCCTTCTCACCTGGTGATGTCAATGAGAGAAGCTCGTGTTTACATTAGAGCACTCAGACTGATCAAAGCCACTCTGAAACTTACTGTTCACAGATGAGAGAGCTGTGTCCCTGAACTGGGAAAGCCTCATCCACCTAGCCTCAGACCAAATCTCTCCTGAAAAATGACAGAACACATGTAACCTCTGCACCCCTTCTGAGATGGGCACAGACACTGAGCAGACATGACACATCTTTCCCCAAATCCCAACCAGGGCTGGAGACTTGGGCTGAAGCTCAGTAGTAGAGCAACTGTCCAGCATACCTGGGACCTGGATTCCATCACCAACACCACTGCAAAATAAATAAATAACCAAATAAGCAAAATAATCTCCTGGGGACAAGCCACCCCTTGGTTCTGATTCAGGAGAGCTTGACAGGATGTCTTTCAGACGTTCCAGGGGTGATTCTGAAGGAGTCAGTCCAAAGACCGAGCCTGGAGAAGAAAATGAGTTCCCAGCTCAGCAATCTGGTCCTACATCTTTGAAAACATGTGCACCATTTGACCTCACAGAGCCACTTCCAGGGCCTTAGCAGAGCAGCAAAGATGTGGGTAAGCATCTGAGTGTGAGGAGCTGACCATTTCTTACATGGAGAATGAGGGACTTCCAGTCAAGGATGTTACTTAGTGTGATCCATTTTTCCCTTCTTTTAAGAATTTTTTATAAGCCAGACATGGTGGCGCACGCCTTCAATCCCAGCACTCAGGAGGCAGAGGCAGGTGGATCTCTGTGAGTTCAAGGCCAGCCTGGTCTTCAAAGTGAGTCCAGGACAGCCAAGGATACACAGAGAAACCCTATCTCGGAAAAAAAAAAAAAAAAAAAACAGAATTTTTTATAATTTGTTTTGTTTGGATGAGACAGAGCATCACATAGCCCAGGCTGGCCTCTAACCCACTGTGTAGCCAAAGCTGCCTTCAAACTACTGAATCTCTTGCCATTACCTTTCAGGTGCTGGGGCTGCAGGTATAGACCAGCCCACTTCATCTTGTTTCATTTAAAGGAAAAAAGACATTTTTTGTTGTTGTTTTGGGGGTTTTGGTTTTTGTTTTTGTTTTTTAGTTTTATTTTTGCAGGGCATGTGTTGATAAGACTGTCTGCTTTATTTCTCTTTTGGTCCCTTGTGTCTTCCAAATTCTCTATGAAAGCGATTGTTAATTATATACTATCTGAGCATCTGATTCCAAAGTTTCAGATTGCTGGAGCATTTTTGATTTAGGGTTTAGAATTTTCAACCAGTAAAGTCTATATAAATATTCCCAAATCAGGAAAAACTTTACAATGTGAAACACTCCTGGTCCCAGACATTTCAGTCCAAGGTTACTAGCCTGTACTTATTTTTTTTTTAACAAGCCGTCTTTTCATTTTAATTACGAGCATCAGACGTAAAAACCGAAGCCTAAGCCTAGTTCAGTTAGCGACAGAGGAGCTGGAAGAATGACAAATGGTATTTACTTACTCAAGAACATGGCAGAGAACCTTCCCTGCTGCGCCTGGGGTCCTGTTTAGCCCAGCAAAGGAGCTCCCTCCCTCCCTGAAGCTCTAGGAACTAGGTTCTGGAAACTGAAAAGGCTGCGCCTGGTCCTGAAGCTAGCTAACATTTCCTGACTCCCTGTGTTATGCACCTTGCAGTACATGGCATCATGAGGTTAACGAACATGTGACAGTGAGCAGTTGTCTTTCCAAAGAATTGTCACAAAGGGTGAGCACCAAGCTCCTCCATTATGGCCTCTGTGAGAATGCGGGTTTTGCAAGACCAGCTGACAACATGTTCACAATGCCAGGTTTAAACTGAGGGCTGGGTCACTTCTTGCTCTTTCGTCACCTGGATGTTTATCTAGAATGCTTTCGTCATCACCGCATCTACTGTCACCCTGTGAGCCACGGCCACCCCACCCGTCTTCTGGCTGGCTTACTCAGCATGGCTAGCACCTTGGTGTGAGCAATCTGCCTGAGGTTACCACCCCAGTGCAGCCCCACAGATGCCACAGGATCAGAGGCTAGGAGCAGGGCAAAGCTGAGGCCCTCTCTTGAAGGCAGCAACAAGAAAGCAATGTGTTTCTTTCCCCCTGGTCTTACTCCCCTTTAGCCCAGTTCCCTGCCTACAGCACAGAAATGAGGGTAGTCTGTGTTCTTGCAAGGTAGGTGGTGTTTTATGTTATCAGCCGTCTCACTCTGCTGCTTTCTGTGTCTCCCAGCTCCCTGTGTTGCTTACACTTCTGCCAAGCATTAAGGTCCTTTTGTTTGTTTCTTGTTATTGCTATTTTGAGACGGGGCTCACTGTGTAGCCTTAGCTTGACCCAACTATGTAGACCAGGCTGGCATCAAATTCTGCCTCCCAAGTGCTGGGATTACATGTGTGCACCACACTTGGCATTAATTTTGAGGGGCACCACATCACCTATCATGTGCGCTTCTCATCTGTTTCATGGTACTAGTGCCTTGGTGACTGGAGGTTCAGACCCCATCATGTGCACATTCTGCTCTCCAGGAAGGGACACCCACCCTGCCTCCTCTCCAACACAGAACAAGGCAGTAAGTATCCTGGACCTTCCCCTCCAGACTCACCAGGAGAACCTGTGATGGGGGAAGACACTCAGGACAAAAACCTCGGGGCAAGGCTTTGGTGAAGGCATTCTGGGTCATTCTGAAATAATTCTGGGGTGGCCACACAAGTTGAGTCAGGAGTTTCCACAGCCCTACACCCATGGCCACTGACAATTTCGGGCTTCCTAGTACCTGCAAGTCTCAGAGGTAGGAAAGAGCCAGAGTTCAAGGTTTAGTTCAGTGTTGCCCGACCACACCTGCCAGAAAACAGCAAGAGAGGCGTCTGTCATGGGGAAGCATAGGTAGCGCAAAATGGAAGCAAGAAAAGTCTCCATTGCTGGGGCTGGGATCATGGCTCAGCAGATAAAGCATTTACTGTTCTCTTCCAGAGGGCCCAGATTCAGTTCTTAGCGCCACATTGTCACTCACGACTATCTGTAACTCTAGCTCTAGGGGACCTGACGTTCTCCTGTGGCCTCCACGGGAACTGCATGCGTGCAGTGTACAGACATACATGCAGGCAACACACACGTCACATAAAATAAAAATAAATCTAAAAAAGCAGTCTCCACTGTGGCCAAGACTTTGTGGTCTTTAGTTGCCACAGGCTGCTGGAGTACAACATCACACACTGATTCCATCTGCTCCAAGGGACCAGGCCCCTCCCAGGGAGCCCAACTACTAAGGCGGGCAGCAGTGGTTCAACTCTTATTTACAATCATCTGCTCCTATTACCAAGGCCTGTGACGTGAAGCTCGTATCACATGCCACTCACCACATGACCTGCCAACACCTAAAGTGGTGTACACCTGTTCAATGAGTCCCCACAAGGTCAAACACACTAAAGGTCACAAAAGCACACATAATCTCTATGCTCACTTCATTACAGACCAGCACTTCTGCAATGTGAGTGTGTGGTGGCGGGGAGCACAAGTATTTTTAACCATTATCTAGGTGAACAACTTGTTTTAAATGTGACATTATAGAGATACATGGCACTAGGGTGGCACTGAGCCACACGCTTGTGGCAATAACAAAGATAAAAGCTGGGCTTTACCCAGTTTTTGCCTTTGCTATACCCAGTTTTTGCCTTTGCTAAACTCTCCTGTCTGAAAGTTACTCAGACGGTAACTCTCCTAATTCTCATACTATCAGCTCCCATAATTCTTCCCACTTCCCAATAAGGAAACTGAAACAGAGGGAAAGCACTCTATGCTTGCAGCAGAATCTCAGCTCAAGCCCATCAAACTGCCTCCCGAGTACCCTGCCATCCCACACTTCTAAGTTTGGGTAAAGACTCCTACTAGGTTGCTGGACAGATTGAATGAGAAAAATGCAAGAATAACTGAGTAAGCACTCTAGGCAGCACTAATGCCCACCTGCCCAGCACCCTGCCACCTAGAGGCATGTGGCCACTTCCCATGATGCCTGCTCCCATCACTTTTCCTAGTTGAAGCTGGTGACGTGGGCAGTAGGATGGACTCCATTTCAGACATAACACCAAAGCCTAGAGAGGTTGTAGGTAGTGGCCATGCACACAAGACCATAGAGCTGGTCACTCAGTTCCCTTTGGCCATCTTGCTCCATCACCCCCTTTCACTCAGAGAGAGGATCCCCACATGGGACCATATCACAATCCCTGCAGAGGATTCAGACACTCACGGCCCAGCACTGCAACCAGCATTCTCAGACTTGAAATGTATGAAAAGCTGCCCTTCCAATCCACTCACCAACTCAGACAGCCAGGAAGACCCCTTGGAAGACTGGGAAACCCAGTTGGTCTATGTTGTACCTACTCCATTCTCTCCAGAGGGTCTTCCTTTTACATAACACAGACCAACATTCAAATGCAATCCTTCTCTAGACCCTCAGAATGGCTACACATGATGACCTAGCCTGCCTGTGTCTTCCACGGGCTGTAGCCATAGGCTGGTGAGCCTGGCCACATTCTCCCCAAGTCTGTCAAGTAAATCCTCTGTTCAGGAGCTCTGAATTCCCATACTGACCTCTACTCACAAAAAGGATTCTCTGTCAGGTCTCCAAGAACAGCCCAACTTTGCCTTGAGTACTACCCTCACTAGGCCTGCCTCCTTCTTTCCTCCTCTCTACCACCCTCCAGTCTTCAGGCTCTGCACCGAGTTCAGCTTATGGCATGTGCAGTCCTTAGGTGCATGCCCATGAGTCCCAGGAGATCATCAGTATTGCTAGACACCTGCTTTTTCATTTAGAACTAGCCAGAAGATGATAAACTCCCTTCAGGAAGGAGGTCAAGGGCCTTCTTTTACACAGAAAAACCCTTCCCATAGCTTAGAAAGTACAAAACAGGTGAGAGCAAGAAGTCAATAAGCAAGGTTGGCAGCCTCCTGGTGTTTCTAAAAGCACCAATACTGGACAACAAGGGAACACAGAATGTATATTCCTATGAAAAGAACAGTATTCAGTATGGGTCTGAAGCGTCACTTGTGAGTGGTACTGGAAACCTTCTCATCCTCACAGCCTCGGCACTTAATAGAGTCTACTATGAAGCAGTGACCAGAGGCAGACTGAAAGATGGAAAGAGGCATGGATGGACAGACAGATAAGATCTGATATGGCTGGGCTCCACTCTGAAGCATGGGATCCAGTGCAAAAGGCTTACACGGATGACCAGCTCAACTTAGTCTCATGAGAACCTTCTTTGTATATGGAAGCTGGAGGCAGGAGAGTTAGATGAGACTTGACCACTTCTCACCGAGTCAGGGTGGCTCACTCTGTTCGGTTCCCTCTCCCTGGGTCCTAGCAAACCTATGGCAACATTTTACAGGTCACCTGCCATTTTCTACCAGAAATGAGAAGGGAAATATATGGATGTGGAAGCATTCACACAAAGCCCCTGAACACTGGGTTCCCCCAGATCTAACTATTGTTTTCAGGGAAGGGTGCAGAACCCCAAGTAAGAGTTTTGTTTAGGGGCTGGAGAGATGGCTCAGCGGTTAAGAGCACTGGCTGCTCTTCCAGAGGTCATGAGTTCAATTCCCAGCAACCACATGGTGGCTCACAACCATCCACAATGAAATCTGGTGCCCTCTTCTGGCCTGCAGATATACCTGCAGACAGAACACTGTATACATAATAAATAAATCTTAAAAAAAAAAAAAAAAAGAGTTTTGTTTAATTTCACCCTTTCTTCTAGATCCAATTCCCCTAATGCTAGCCATCTGGGTGGCTTCTGACTCAGAGTCTGTGGGCTTCCAACGCGTTATCTTTGGAAAAAGCTTTTCCCCTGAGATCAGAGACTCAGGAAAGAATTCCTGCTTGAACTTTGACCTGTGACTAAGCACCAAGGAGTGAGCAGCAACAGAGGTTTTTGCTGTGTCACAGGAAGGAAGGCACACAGATGCTCCTCCTGCCAAAGTCCGGCCCATTCTCTGACTCAGCAGTAAATGCAGGCTTCCTGTTCTAGGACTATTCAAAAGCCACATCTGGCAACAGGTGCTCAGAACCCAGTTGCTGAATGCATCACTGATGGGTTGCAAAGGGGACGGGTCTCCCAGGCTCAGGACCCAGAAATCTCAATGGGGACTTTCACAGGAAGGCCTGCAGGGGAGAACAAATGCAGCCTTTATGAAGAAACTGACAAGGACTCCAGCACTTGCCAGCCTCAGAGCAGCTGGTGGCCTGAGTGAAGAGTGGAACCCTCAACACTGACCTAGTTTGCCCAACTGTAGAACACGAATATCAACCACACAGGCTGGTAAAGGATTGGGTTCAATGCCTGGGAATAAAGCTGGAGTGTGGCTTAGCACACTGGGGTATCCTGTTACTTGCCCATGCTCGCTGCTAAGCCAGGCCCACATGAGGAAAAAGCAGTCCAGAAGTCCAGACACCCCCGCGCCAGGCTGCTCCTTGTCTGAAAGGAGACCCTGGGCCCAGATTTGTCACTTTGTGTCCTTGGACTTCTAGTGTTCCTGTGTAAAATAGGGACTTGAGCAGACTAGTCTCTAAGATCCTTTGCAGCCACGTTTGTGTCCTTGGACTGCTAGTGTTCCTGTGTAAAATAGGGACTTGAGCAGACTAGTCTCTAAGGTCCTTTGCAGCCATGTGTTCAACAGTTGAGGCTGCTCAAGAGAAAGAAGTGTTAAGGGCTAGAGAAACGAATCAGCAGTTAGGAGCGCTGGATGCTCTTCCAATAGACCCCGGTTCAATTCCCAACACCCGCATGGCAGCTCATAACCCTTTGCAACTCTAGTCCCAGGAAATCCTGGATCTTTGAGGGCACCAGGCACATATGTGGTGCATGGACATGCATGCAGACAAAAGACCAAAACACCATTAAACAAGTAAATAAATAAACAATACATACTTAAAATGAAAATTAAGTCATGAAAACAAGTCTGGCCAGGAAAGACGAAAGGAAGGTGACTTGGAAAGACTAGAGATGGTTACACATATTGAAAATGTCATCAGGCCACTTTCAAAATATTATAGCATTTTAACAAATTATACTCAACATTTATAGATATAAAGTGAGCTGGCAAGACAACTCAGCAGGTAAGGGCACTTGTCTCCAGGACTGATAACCTACCTTTAATTCCTGGAATCCACATGGTGGAAGGAGGGAACAGACTTCTGCGGGTTGCCCTCCGACCTCTACGCATGCACAACCCAGCCCTAAACCCCCACACAGTAACATAAACAAAATTTTGCATCTTCCTATTTGTATGCTACCTTATCATTAAAAAAAAAAAGGCTAGACATATTTTTACCACGTGTGGAAAATATTTTTTCAATAGGCAAGAGAAGACAGATTTACTTGCAGGTCCAGGGCCATCTTAAAGAGTCAGACATGTACCGTGCAGACATGTAAACTGAGAGAGAACATTACACCCATAAAAATTTAGACATGGGGGCTGGAGAGACAGCTCACTGGTTAAGAGCACTAGTTGTTCTTGTAGTGGACCTGGGTTCAGTTTCCAGCACCCACATAGCAGCTTAAAATCGTCTAAAACTCCAGTTTAGTTTTAAGGGATCTGACAACCTTTTCTGACCTCCATGGGCAACAGGTACACTTGTAGTTAACATACATACACACAGGCAAAAACATTCATACACATAAAATGAATAAATCTTAAAAAAACAAAAACAGCCGGGCGTTGGTGGCGCACGCCTTTAATCCCAGCACTTGGGAGGCAGAGGTAGGCAGATCTCTGTGAGTTCGAGGCCAGCCTGGTCTACAAAGTGAGTCTAGGACAGCCAGAGCTGTTATACAGAGAAACCCTGTCTCGAAAAAACAAAAAAACAAAAAAACAAAAACAAAAACAGACATAACACACCTTTATTTAGTGGCTGGCAGGGTGGCTGCTGGGGGATGGGGGCGCTTTGTCACAGAAAGGCATAAAGAGGTCCTTCCTACCAGAGTCAGACCCATTCACAGGCAACTGTCCCCAGCGGTGCTGCTTCCTACCAGGCAGCTCAGCAGCTCCTGGGGGCTGGTTAATGTGTCAACGGGATAATGGTTCTCTTATGCAATGTAGGGTTGGGCCAGCTAGTGACAGTTTTTTGTTTTGGTTTGTTTTGTTTTAAGCTCAAGAAGAATTTTTCAAAAATAAATAAATAAATAGAAGGGTAACTCGCTCCTCGGATGTCAGACAGGGTTCAGTTCACTCTCTACACATCACTGTCCTAGGCAGCAAATTCTGGTTTCTTTTGAACTTCATTGGGTCATTTGTCATTTTTAAAATGTTTCACCATTTTAAAATGGAAGCAGGTGCAAGGCTCTGTTAACAGCAGCCTTTGGGACAGCCATGACTCACCCCTGTGACGGAAGGTAAAGCTTTGAGGCAGTTCTCTCTCCGAGCATGGGGCTAGGGAAGGGGGACACCACAGTTTTGTAAAAGGATCCGAGCTGAGCCTGATGGTGCATGCCATGAGTTCAAGGACCAGCCTACATGATGACACCCTCCTCCCTAACTTCCGAAGATAACATCAATTAAATGTAACAGCTAAATCTTGTTAAAAATCCATATTTAGCTGGGCATGGAGGGGCATGCCTTCAATCCCAGCACTCAGGAGGCATATATGCAGGAGGATCTCTGTGAGTTCAAGGCTAACCTGATCTACCAAATGAGTCCAGGACAGCCAGGGCTACAAAGAGAAACTCTGTCTCTAGGGGAAAAAAAAATTCATATGTAAAAAAAATTACCTGATGAGACAAGGAAAACTGAATAATAGCTTGGCATAGGATGGCTTAACAAATCCAGAGTAGGGTGCTCAGAATGGGCCCAGGGTCACTTCATGGATCATGCTGGTGTGGGGTGAGCTTTGTAGGCTCAGCACCAAGCACAGCAAGGATAGTAGAAGCAGGGACCAAGCATATAGTGACAAGTAGGACAAGTAGTGGAAGAGAAAGACACACAGACAGATAAAGCTGTGATTGTAACTGTAAGGATTACCCCCTAACCAAAGGCCATAGACTTCAAACAAACAGGCAATAGTGGGATCAGATCCACTGAGCTTTCTTGAGAAGCCTTAATATAAGGGAGGCTGAGACAGGACTAGGGTGAATATTGGCTGTTTTGAGACAGACCTAAGATATTTTTAAGTTAAGTGATAAGCTAGCTGGAATCTGTTTTAAAATACTACAGGAATCTAGGGTTGCTGGAAAAGGTCAGTACAGCTACAGGGATGCTCATTATATTATCCAGTCCATTTCCATATGCTTAAAAGACAAAACATTTAAAAGGCAGGAGAGAGGGATGAAAAACCTTTGCTTAATTTGAGCCTCCCTCTTCCCTCCCAGTGTCTTCCCTGAGCTCCCCGTGCTCACCTCTCAGCCAAAGAGCATCGGTCTCACTATCTCCACTGTGTTTGTGGAGAACAGGTGACTGCAAGTCCTTGTCACAGGGCCTGGTGATGACTCCTTAAGGACCAAAGCCCAGGAAACTAATTCACCAAAGAGGCATGGCCTCCTCACTGACGGACACCCCAGATTTACCTCTCAGCTTCTGTCATACTAACCCCGTGTATGGCCTGTGTCCTGTGATGCTTTTTTGAGTCCACACACAGACTGAGGCTATTGCTACTCTTAAAGGCAAGCCACTCCAAGCAGGCACAGTGACAGTCGCCCTCTCCAAGGCCCTCAGAGAACACTACTGATCCCTTTCACAGAAGGGGGGGGGGTCCTGAAGATTAAGCAGCTGCTGGAGTCACAGAGTTCAGGATGGAAACACTAAGAGGTAAACCTAAATTGTCTGGCCCTCAAGAGAGTGTTCATGGCTTCCAACTGCCTCTAAACCTACAGCCTTGCACCCCAGCTCCAATCCTACCTACAATCCAAGCCACCTGGGCCATTCATTCATTTTTTTCATTCATCCACATCACCCATCCTCCATGACATTCTCAGAACAGAGACCATCTTCTCTGTTCTCCAGAGCAGCTTCTGTCAAAGGCTCAGCAAAGACTTGTTTTTGACTGACAGTTACTATGTCTCCCCAGATCAGCAGCATTCAAGTCACCAGAGTAGTCCCAACACATTCTCCCAAGGCACCCCTCGAACCCCTGACTTGTGGCCCAAGGACCAGTCCCGCTCCCTGCTTTGATCCTGGAGGAAAGCATCTCAAAGGATAATGCCCACAAAATCTGACATCATTCATGTTAAGGCATATTAGGCCCAGCGAAAACACATACCTAAAATCTGACAGCTGCTGGTCCCATAACTACGAGTGTCTAGTTCAGCTGGCATGGAAAGCTAAAAGAAGGGAAATGTTTATGACTTGGGTGCTCCAAATGAGAGGACCAGGAGAAATGAGAATAAGTAATGCGTGCTATGATCCAGTACCGTGTCTAATGCTGAGGTTTCTCAAATGCATTCCTCTGTACACAGATGCTTCAAGATGTGCCAAGGAAAAGGACTTTGTGATCAAATCAGTCTGGAGCCATTGTAGCAAAGCCCCAAAGCACACTAGCCCACAATTGCGCTCAAGAGCATAATATTAAGGAGTTAGACCTGCTCAAAGCAACCCTATCCTAGCCGGGCGGTGGTGGCGCACGCCTTTAATCCCAGCACTTGGGAGGCAGAGGCAGGCGGATCTTTGCGAGTTCGAGGCCAGCCTGGTCTACAAAGTGAGTCCAGGACAGCCAGGGCTACACAGAGAAACCCTGTCTCGAAAAACAAAAAAAAAAAAAAGCAACCCTATCCAAATCCAGAGTCAGGCTAAGGCAAAACCAGCATCCGTATCCCATCAAACCAGTGCTCAGAACATGTTTCCTGGGGAAATGCTGACCCAGGCCTTTTGAAAGAACATCTTGATAGAGCTGGTACCCTGGACTGGAGATGAGAAAGCAAACCAAGTCTGAGTGGTCTATGAAGCAGAAAAGCCCAGCATACTTCAAGGCCTTTTTTGGGGTGTGCTATTAGCACTGCAAGGGAGAAGGAAATGAGTGCCCCATCTTTGGCTTCCAGCCCTGAATTCGGCTGGTATGGTACAGTTAAAGTCTAGCCTCAAAGGAGTCACCGACAACTTCTGAAATTAATTCCTTTGCAATCCAAAGGAGCTGCCTTGCAATTTAGTAACACATATTTGGAAGTGTGTGTGTGTGTGTGTGTGTGTGTGCGCGCACTTGCCCACAAATGCATATATGAATGTATTTTACACTTACACTTTAGACAAAAGTAAATGTTAAAACTAGGCCTCCACTCAGCCCCAAGTTGAGGTGTTAGGGACAGAAAGCAGACAATATAACAGTTCTTTAAAAGCTTGCACATGGAAGCCGGGCGTTGGTGGCGCACGCCTTTAATCCCAGCACTTGGGAGGCAGAGGTAGGTGGATCTCTGTGAGTTCGAGGCCAGCCTGGTCTACAAAGTGAGTCTAGGACAGCCAGAGCTGTTATACAGAGAAACCCTGTCTCGAAAAACCAAAAAAATAAAAAATTATAAATAAATAAATAAATAAATAAAAGCTTGCACATGGAACTGCTACATGGTCCCACTTGACTACTGAGAGCAGAGAGCTGTCTAATGGATGGACACTCTTCTACAAGATGGAAAAGTTCTGCAAATGGATGATGATATGGGTTGCCCAGCAGTCTAAAAATACTAAATACCACTGAAGTTCACACTTAAAATGCTCACACTAGCTACTTTCACATTTATACATTGTTGTAGTGGAAACAAAATGGCTCCGGTAAGTCTTATGGTATGCAAGCCTTATTACAATTAAAAAAAAAAAAAAACCTGAAATCAGATGAGTTATGACCCTTAGACTGAAATCAATGTCAGTCACCATCCTCCCCACGGTTAGAAAGCTGAATAGTCTACATGGGACACTACCAAATGTTTGTTAAAGTCAAAATGTTTCTGCAGTGCTTTTGTAGAATTCTACCTCAAAAACATTAACTGAGACACAATGCAAAGATTTACAACCTAGTCCAGGCAAATGATGAAGAATAAAAAGAAAAAAAAATCCAATTTTCTCTACTTCTATTCCATTTAAAAGTCCCTGTTAAACACACCAAGAAGCCCCATCTCCAGACAGCAATGTACCTCAATGTTCCTGCTCTGTGCCTGCTGTCTCTGCAGCTCACATCTTCCCAGGAAATCGCTGCACAGCTTCCCTCCCACTGGGGCTGCAAAAGGGGCAGGTGCTTCGTATGAAGCAGGGCCAAAAAAGAAACGAGACAAAATATTTCTCCTGATCTACTTACTTTTCCAGGAAGTAGAGAGGCAGAGTATCAAAAATCCCTCAACACTAACATTAAACAAGACTACGGTGTAGAGTTGGAACCACCCTTCCAGAAATCCACTCCAACACAATTGCCACACCTCCTGGGACTAACAGCCATCTGGGGAGTGTTCAGAACCCCAAAGGACTGAGAAATGCCCCAGTCAGTGCCTCACCAATTCTGTTTTTGCTGTTGAACAAGGGCCAGGAAGCCAAGAGGCTCCGCCAAGGTCAGAACGGCACTTGGAAGCGGATCCCACATGGGGGCTCTTTCAAGGTCAGCTGGCTGATGCTGGAGTCTGAAAAGGAAAGGTTGCTTCACACAACTTGGAGCAGCCAGCCCTACACGCTGGTACCTGGTGGGTGGCCGTGAGGACTTCCAACACCAATGTGATACCAACAGCTTCCAGCAGACATACTGAGGGTGGTAACATTAATGTGTGTGTCTGAGACACGCTCAAAGAGGCATCGAAAGCATGGACAGTGCAGGCAGTCACCTCCTGGAGATCACACTGTGCTTGAGATGCATAGCCACAGAGCCAGCAACCCTGACACCTGTTCAGAGTGTTCTCAAGGAGCTGCAACAGACCTTCAGCAGTCTGTCCACTCCCGGTCCCCATGGCCACTATTATGTGGCATGGTTCACCACACTAACAAAATGCCCTTCCTTTGTTCTCACCACTGATTGTCAAGCAGCACCCTGTAGTGAGTGTTTTATAATGGCTGTATTTGGGCTGAGCTCAGGGGAAAGAGAATAGGACACAGGAGAGAAGAACTTCTAAAATGGCAGGCACGGCTCAATTGCCCACTTGCTGGCAGTGTGGTTGATAAGAGGCCTGCTGGGTAACACATGGGCTGCTAAAACTGTCCGAGTGTACCATCAATATAAAGAGAGGAAAAGGCTTTTCTTCATCATAAAATTTCCATTAAAACTCCCAACTATAAGTATTACAAAAGGAATCTTTAAAAAAAAAATCCCATTTTTGTGAATCTTAAAGTTACTTTCAACACCAAGCTCAGAAGTCTCCCCAGTTCCATACATCCAGTTCCCCTGCTAAACATTAGCTATTAAGATCTAGCCAACCAGAGAAGACAGCCCTGGCCAACTTGTGGCAAGAACAGGGATGTGTAGTACAGGGGTCAGTTTCCCCAGAACAATATTGACACCTGTTTAGAGTGTTCTCAAGGAGCTGAACAGGAGAGTTTCGAAGGGAGAGTCCAGGCTCTGTTCAGTGACAGTCACTGCTGGGAAAGAATGAAGAAGACAAAAAGGGGGGATGTTTGCCAGGCTGGAGCATTTGTGCAACTTTTTTTTTTTTAAGGTTTCTTCCTATTCGTCTGCATCTTCTTGTCCATCATCCTTTCCGGGTCAGGAGCCAAGGGACTCAAGGAGGTGCAGCAAGGTAAGGTGGTGGGGAAGGGGGAGGGCTAACCTAAGGACTAGCATCCTGGAGACCTTGGCTATGGCCCTCTGGGGTAAGGTTGGATGAACAGGAAGCATAGATAGATAAAACTAGAAACTCCAGGCCACTTGACCTCAGGGCTACGTGTACAAGTTCAGATGACCATTAGCTTCCCCACGACCAGTAATTGTCTGAAACAACTTAACACAGCAAGGGACAAGTTTAGAAAACCTAACTATCCAGCTCAGGGCATGACCACCAACAGCCTACTCCAACAATGATCCGGTCTACCCATTTTACCAAGGACTATGCCAGGCATAATGTCTGTATCTTTACATTATCCTCCCTGCTCATCTTCCCTTGGAGAAACTGCTTCTTTAAAACTTGCCTTGTGGGCTGGAGAGATGGCTCAGCAGTTAAGAGCACTGGCTGCTCTTCCAGAGGTCATGAGTTCAATTCCCAGCAACCACATGGTGGCTCACAACCATCTGTAATGAAATCTGGTGCCCTCTTCTGGCCTGCAGATATACCTGCAGACAGAACACTGTATACATAATAAATAAATCTAAAAAAAAAAAAAAAAAAACTTGCCTTGTACTGGAACAGGTCACTAATAATGGGGACAAAGCCTAATCAACCTTATGTGGCCTTCAGGCACTGTCACTGCCTCAAATGGGCACACGGCTCTAGTCAAGACAATCGGAATCCTTCCAGAAGATTTTTCTGCCAGAGCCGACTGGATAAAGCTGCCATCCGCCCCCTCCCCTGGCCAGGACCAGTGAACATAAAGCCCACAGGACCTGAGGCTACACTTCAGGCCTGTGGAAAAGCTCACAAGAACAGAGAGAACTACAACCCGCTCCCTTTCAGAAGCCTCTTCTCAACCATGGCATTCAGGTTCCTCCGCCAGGCCATTTCTCTTCAAATACCACAACTTTGAAAGACAATGCTGGTTTGAGCTTATACTTCTGTCTTTCCTTGCTGATCCCCTGGGGCAGAGTGGATGGAGCAAAAGTGGCTGATGCCCAAAAGCAGCAGAGAAAACAAAAGACCCTGGCAATGACAACAAAATAGTAAACACCACACCTGGGGACACAAAGCCACCCACACCAGCCTCTGGAAGAGCTTGGCAAGGTTACTCCTTTTTAAATGGAGAGAGAGAAGAGAGAAGAGTGTAGGTAGCCATGGTGGCTCAGAAGGCTGAGGAAGAAGGACTTCCACAAGTTTGAAACCAGTCTGGGCTACAGAGGAATACCCGATCTCAAAAAAAAAAAACAAAAAAGGCTTCCAGCCTCACCTTCTACAACACCTATATTTCAGGGAACATCCAAACCCCTCACTGCACACAGTCACAGTACCACGAGACTTCTGTGCCCCAAATCCACTCAAAGCCAATGTCAATACTCTCTGTCCTAGCTCCTCTACTCTCCACAGTCCTTAAAATATCTGCTGTCCCCCCTCAGGGGGCTGGAGAGATGGCTCAGTGGTTAAGAGCACGTGGTGCTCTTGCAGAGGGAACCAAGGTTCAATTTCCAGCACCCACTTGGCAGCTCACATCCATCTGTAACTCAAGTTCCAGGGAATCTGATGCTCTCTTTTGACCTCTGCATACACAGTGCACCTATAAACTGCAGGCCAAAAAGATGTACATAAAATAAAATAAAATACATCTTTACAAAAGCAGGCGTGGCAGCACACACCTTTGATCTCAGCACTCGAGAGGCAGAGGCAGGCAGATCTCTGTGAGTTCAAGGCCAGCCTGGTATACAGCGTGAGTTCCAGAACAACCAGGGCTGGTACATAGCGAAACCCTGTCTCTAAAAACAACCCCCACCCCCACCCCACCCCCAAAAAAACACAGAACAAAACAAAACAAACAAACAAACAAAAAAAAACAAGTCTTTTTCAGCTCCAGCTCAAGTGCCAATCTCTCCTCTAATTTTTCTTCCACTTCTTCAGCAGATGATCCTATGTCATTCTCTTCAGGTTAGTGACAGCAAGTCAACCTCTCTCTAGGAAATAAAGAAGAGGCCCAGGAGGAGGGAAGGGATATAAAGGGACAGGACAACTCTAAGCACACAGGTGGCAAGATCCAGCAAGCAGCCAATTTCTGTCTTCCAGGAAGACAACAATGTGTGCCTGGCACAAAATAATTTAAGAAGTCTTTGACATTTAGATGGCAATTAGTCAGAGCCACGACAGGGACAGATGAGAGTGCTGAAGGAAGGTATACAGTACACAGTTTATAGGAGAGCAAAAAGCCTCCTCCAGTATCTGTCACTCAGTAGATTCCTGTTCCCCAATGTGTCCCATTCCCCAAACAATACCTCAAGATAAATGGACACACTCCTGCCTGTCTGCCCTCCAGTCTGCCAAACTAAGCCAGGCACTGGACACCTCACCCCTCCCTGAGGACATATCACCCCCTGCAGACTGAAACAGGTGGCAGGCCACCCTGGGACCCACCATGTAGATGAAGACCCGGAGGCCCGGCGCAGAAGCAGAACCCCGGGGTCTTTGTGAGAGAAATCAGATGTTACAATCAAATTCGCGAGAGAAACACTAAAGGGATGGCCAAAATCAACTCTGAAACAATAAAAGGCACAGGAGACTCCAGTCATCCAGTGAAGGGCAGTTCTCAGCTCTCACTGTCACCACCTGGGGCAAAGAAACTCGCTTCCTTCCCTACAAATCCATGTGTGAGCAAAATATCAGAGTTCTTCATGACCAATAGATAGTCCCTTGAAACAGTAATGGAAGGTCTGGTCAGCTATGAGGAGGAACCACCAAAGACAAGAAACAAAAGGGAGGCTCCTGGTGTCTGTCACCTTTCTTCCCTCTGATCTTCCTGGTGCTTGACACTGGCACCCAAAGTAAAGAAGATGTTAAGCCAGCACTCTGTGACACTGGGGTGGCCAGAAGTCAGTGAGCTGTGAAGATAAGACACAACATGCTTAACAGCAGTACATCAGTCCCAGAACAGAAGACCCTGCTTCCCCCTTAATCCAACCTTGGGTGTCTCCAGTCACAGTACTACAAAGACACACAGACACCCAGTGAGTAACTCACCATGTCATCCTGCTCACCAAAGCCTCCAGACACTATCTGTGTCTTGCTATATCAAGTGCTACCCTAATTTCTTC
Organism: Lophiomys imhausi; assembly: GCA_907164525.1. NCBI lineage: Eukaryota > Metazoa > Chordata > Mammalia > Rodentia > Muridae > Lophiomys > Lophiomys imhausi. Next base: position 17,226,712 of record CAJQZJ010032031.1, on the reverse strand, counting down.
TAATCTATTAAATAAGATGAACGTAACCTCCTTGACAATTATTTTTCTAAGAATTTCATGAACCTCTCTGAAGCAATAGAATTCTGAGGTGTAAGGAAACAGATCCAAAAAAAAAAAAAAATTCGCAGCCTTGGAGATAAATCTCAACTTTATGGTATCCTAGTTCTCGGAGGTCAGGAGAAGCACCTTAAAGTCATACCAGGTCACAACTTCTCTACAGGGCATGGATGGTGTACTTAATAAATGGTGGTCCGTCCTCTAATTTCTTTAGTTCAGGGATTAACTCTAGGGTTGATGTACACATCTCCGTGAGAACTTCTAGGCTGCCCTCTAACTTCTGTGCCTCCTCTGAGAGACTTCAGCAAACATATCTTTGACAAACTTCCTCCTTCAAAAATACAAAGCAGTGGTTAGAACGGAAAAGTCACTCTGATGAGGTCCCTTATTCTTTTGGCTGCATTTGACAGCCACTTCTAAGCAACTTCAAAAGGCTATTCGAAGAGACTACTTGACTTTGCCCAGTAACTCTAATAAACCATACTTGTAGGGACAGAATGCAGGTCTGACAGACAGAAGGCAAAAGTCAGAAATCCAAGGGGAAGACCGAAGGGCATCCATGAAATAAAGCTCTGTTGTGTGGCTACAGTATAGCCTCTCTGGGTCAGTTTCCTCCAGCTAGAGAAAGGAGGGTTGAGATGGCTAGTGTAGATGAGAGCTGCCACCAGAGATAGTTAATAAAATCACTCCCCTTATAAGTGTGGCTTTTAACAGTGTCATAAACGGGTCTCCTAAACCTCTGGCCCACAAGTTGCTATGGGCAGACTTTATTTTTTTTTCCTGCTCTTTTCATTCACTATTCTTTTACAGATGTGTCTTTATTGATTTTATGATGTGAATTGATTCAACTTAAAACAAGGGCAAGAAGACACACTTGCTATTTCCAGGCTCTGAATGTTTTTAAAAAATAACAGACAACAATTCAAAACTCTTGATATTCAGTACTTCCCTGAGCATTTTAACCACTACAAGCCGTCGTTTTCTCTCTGGCAAAGCAGGAATAATAGACACTTAACGTGCTGTGAACAGCAACTAAATGTGATAGGTAGAGATCCTGCTACAACGGACAACATGCATGCCATCCCCCATCCTTCCTCTGCATTATGCCTTCTTCCTTGTCTAAGAGGCTGACTTCTCTCTCCCGAGCCCAGTCAGGACAAGCCTACCACTAGTCACAAACTCCCAGCAGTACCCCTCCCCCTACACACACTTACAAATCCGTCACTTCCAAGAGCAAGAATACAGCAGTTCCAAAGGGCACTACTCAAAAGAATCAGTCACCAGCTCTCCTCCACTGGGAACTCAGAGCTCTCTCGGGGAGGGAACTGAGCCACAGCAATCACTACTAAGATTTTCCCATGGTGCAATGCAACTTCCTCAACTTTTCCGGGCCCACAATTTGCAAAGAAACCGGGGGAAAGGTGTTGTGCATAATTCACAGCAAATCTGGGCGAGTTAGGAGAGGGAGATCCAGGAGGCGAGAAGGAAACGGACACAGACCCAAAACGAAAATACACAAGTGATCCTAAAACAGAGTGGCAGCGATCAAAACTTAGGGGATCTGACCCTGGCCTATATTCCCTTCTTGCTGGTTGCAACCTCTGGCTCCCGAAGGACTAGCCAACGGTGAGGAGCTTAGAACTGGGGCTGACCGACATCCTTCTGAGGTGTCTTCAGACCTCCCGCCCGGCTACCGGACCTGATGGCTTCTGGAGGACTCCGCAGCAGTGGCAACAAGGAGAGGGAAGACAAGGCTTTCCGTGAGGGGTTATTGTTCCCAGAAAACGGCAGGGCAGAGGCAGGAGGTGCGAATTCGGTTCCAGGCATCCATCCCTCTCCCGGGAGGGTAAGAGAGAAGGTGTCACCCGCACCAGACAGGTAGAACAGTGGCCGCGACCAGAGCCTCGCCCCCCCCCTAATCCCCATTCCCCAACTTGGTGAGCTGCAGAAAGAAGGGGTGGCCGGAGGGCAGAAGGGGCCGCGCGGGACTGCCACTCACCCGCGCCCTCGGCGGACTGCGGCGGCCCGACGACGCCGTTCAGGTAGAGAATGGGCAGCAGGTGAGGCTGAGTCTTCTCCAACGCGGCGCGCAGGTCCTGGAAGTGGTCCTGCTCCTTGGCCAGGAGTAGCTGGAGCAGCAGCTCCGCCTTGGCGCCTCCCGCCTCCTCGTCCAGCTGCCGCCGCTCACCGGGACTCAGCGCCCCGGCTGCCTCCAGCAGCCCGAGCACAGCCTCCACCTCGGTCATGGCCTGGGCCAGGCTCTGCTGACACTGGGCGAGCAGCTCCCGGCGCTGCGGCTCCATGGTGGCGGCCCGCGCCGCCAGCCCCGCCCCGCCCCGCCGGACGGCGCCGGGGCTCCCCGAGGCCGGCGGGCTGCACGCCGAGCTGGGCGGCAGCCTAGCGCGCCGGGAGTCGGGAGGCGGCGGGGCCCATGGGCCGGAGCCTGCTCGCCTCCGACCCAGACGATCGAGCAGCTCTCAGCGGCCGCCTCCCGGGCTCCGGGGCGCAGCCATGTTGGCGGCGGCGGCGGCGGCGGCAGCGGCAGCGGCGGGACTGGAAGAGGAGGAGGAGACGGAGGAGGAGAAGGAGGAGGCGGAGGTGGGGACGGCGGCCGGGGCGCGCCCGGAGGCCTCGCAGCAGCCAGGCATGCCCCCTCCCGCTCCGCCTCTGCGCCCACCGCCCCGCCGCACACTGCGATCGCCGCGGGGGGGAAGTCGCTGGGCGCCCGACGGCTCTAGCCCAGCTCGCCGGAGCTCCCAAACAGCCGCCCGCACAGCCGCGGCCCGCCCCTCTGGCCTCTCCCCTCCCCGGCCCGCCTTCGGCCTGGAAGAGGTGGCGGACAACTGAAGCACTGGGCGGAGGGGAAGGGTCTGACCCCCCCCCCATTCCAAGATTTTCTTAGAAAATCTCCCAATAAAATCCCCCAACCCTCCTAACAGTTACTAAGCAGGCTGCTCACCTGTGTCAGAGCTCCAGAGTCAAAGGCAGTTGGATGTCTGCAGGAACTGGGGGGTGTGTATTAGAAGCTTTTGCTGTGGGCTGTTGGAGCTTTCTGGCAAGAAAGGCACTCATCCCCTCAGTGTCATCCTCAGCTACAGCAAGTCACAGTCACCTTACTTCCCATAATGACTTCAACCCAAGGGCATCTACCTTCCTGTAGCCCTTCGTGCACAGCTACTTACCTGGGACTGAACCTAGAGCAATTTCTCTCAGAAACCCCACAGTCCTGGTGTGGATCTCATTAGAACCACTGACTCACTTGCCAAGACTGGACAAGAACTCTTTCTACGGCACTGTCACCCAAAGCAAAGACATCTCAAATGTCCTTCTTCTTTGACAGAAACCACATTTATTTATAGGACACAAACTCTGAATAGTGACTAGAACAGAGTACCAGGCTTTGCCCTCAGGTTGCTCTGTGCACAGAATGATGTTATAGGTGAAAGAGAGCCAATTACCTTTGCTCTTCTGGTTTTCCTCATGACAAAGGGGATGAGAAGAGCATCAGACTAGGGGTTCTCAGCCGTGGCTTCATGAGTAAGTTCAACAGGGTCACTGCAGTGCTCAAATAATGTCAACATTACTGTGAACATGTGTTTTCTGGGTCAGGCTTGATAGCTTTATCAATTTCTTAAGGCTTCTATAACCCAATATGGATTCCAATATGGTGGAGCAAAACTGTTTGAAGATCTCTCTCTGGGCAGATAATTTGGGCTTCTGTGCCTCAACAAAGTGCCTCAGTTTTATTCTATTGTTCTGGCAAATATCATGACCAAAAGCACTTTAGGAGAAGAAAGGGTATATATCTCATCTTACGCTTCCAGATCACAGTCCCATTGCTGGGAGAAGACAAGGTAAGGACTCTCACTCAGAGCCAAGTAAGCACACAGCAGAAAACATTGAGGAATGATGCTGACTTGCTGGCCAGGTCCGTGCTCAGCTAGCTTCCTCATACAGCCCATCCATCACTCCTTACCCAGGGAATGGTTCCACCCACAGTGGGCTGGGCTCTCCTGCCCTATTATCAATCAAGACATGCCCATATCACAGAAATGTTCATGGACCAACTTCATAAAATGACGATTAATCCACTGAGATTTTTTTTTCAGGTGATTCAGGCTGCGTCAAGTTGACAGTTGATTCTAACTAAGACACAGGATTTAGGGGAATGGAGGGTGGCTGCTATCGTGGCGTGGCGCCACAGTTTTGCACAGACTCCCTGGATCTTTCCTCGCTCCCCTGCCTCTAAGATACCTTTTCTCTGGCTGGCCATTACTTAACCTGACAGCAGCCACAGATCCCAACGTATCCCTGAGTTTCCCACCTCACTTCTTAATTGGATTAATAGACATCCGGGTAAAGAAGGGAAGGTAGAAGTGGGGAGAGGGAGCAAAAGTGAAAATTGAACACTAATCTTATTTATGATTAGAACAAACTGTAAGTTCCATGTCCAAAGGGTTCTTGAGACAGAAGAGCCACAGTCTCCCAGTAACTCTCAAAGTGCAGTGAAGAGAACTGGTGTTTGTCCTAGGATGCCTTCCTAAGAATCAATGAGGAGGCAGTTGGTTGGAGCACTTCCTCCTAGGGTCTGAGCAGTAGTGCACACTGTTTTGTCCAGTCCTTTATAAGATACTCTCGAGGGTAATGTGAAACATAAATCTAGATGGGAGAGCTTGTGGACATATTTAATGTTTTAGGGTTGCTTCAACCAATCACTTTGGTATGAACTCATTTCTATAGTTTTTCCCTCCCTAGAAATGGGGTCTTTACAGGCATAATCCAGTTACAATGAGGTCATATTGTGCTAGAGTGGACTGATATGCTAAAGAAAAACAAAAAAACAAAAAAACCAAAAACATGGGGAGGTTAGACTGTTGGGTCTGCTCAATGGGTAAACACACTTGCTGCCAATCCTGATGACCTGAGTTGGATTCTCAGGAAACACATGGTAGAAGGAGAGAACTAACTCCCATAAATTGTCCTCTAATCTCCATATGCACATGTGGCACATGCACACACAGCTCTCCTATCCACACACGCATAAATAAGTGTGTCTTAAAGGAAGGACGTTTTGTGCTGGGGAGACAGTTCAGAAGGTACCAGCTGCACAAGTCTGACAACTGGAGATCAGATTCCCTGGAACCTATAGTAACGCCAGGCCTCACAGCGCATGTCTATAATCTCAGCACTGTTCCTATAGCCAGACAAGACATAAGATAGGAAAATCTCCAGAAGGTGAAGGGCCAGCTAACCTGGGGTACTCAGTACAGCAACAACCTGAAAGATCCTGCCTCAAACAAGGTTCAAGATGGAGGTTTTCTTCTGACCACTATATACACACACACTCTCTCTTTCTCTCTCTCTCTCTCTCTCTCTCTCTCTCTCTCTCTCTCTCTCTCT
>CAJQZJ010032031.1:17205974-17221245 GCA_907164525.1 Lophiomys imhausi | reverse complement strand
CTCTCTCTCTCTCTCTCTCTCTCTCTCTCTCTCTCTCTCTCTCTCTCACACACACACACACTCTCTCACACTCACACACTCTGTCTCCCTCTCTCACACATACACACACACATACACTATGGCACACCTCCACCCTCATACATGAATACATATGCACGTATAATTTTTTTTTTCGAAAAAGAGTTTCTCTGTGTAGCTATGGCTGTCCTGGACTCACTTTGTAGACCAGGCTGGCCTCGAACTCAGAGATCCGCCTGCCTCTGCCTCCCCAGTGCTGGGATTAAAGGCGTGGGCCACCACGCCCGACTACACGTATAATTTTTTTGGTCAAGACAAGTTTTCTCTGTGAAGCCCTAACTGTCCTGGAAGTCATGCTGTAGACCAGGAGTGCTACGATTAAAGGCATACATCACCATGGCCTGCAAAAATAATTTGTTTTGTTTTGTTTGTTTTTTCACAAAAATAATTTTTTTAAGGTAAATTTGGACTCAGACGCCCATGGGGCAAATATCATATGAGGGAGAAGCAGAAAGTGGAGTAATGCATATACCATCCAGAGGAAATGACTATGGGAAGTACCTGGAGACAGGAGCAAGGCCTGGGACACATCTCCCTACTGCCTTTCAGAAGGAACCAACTTGGCAACCCCTTTGTTTTGGACTTTTCCCCTTAAGAACTGTGGACCAGTAAGACTTCCGGTTTTTTGTTTGTTTTTTTTTGTTTGTTTTTAGGTTTTTTTGAGACATGGTCTCTCTGTGTAACCCTGGCTGTCCTGGAACTCAATCTGTAGATCAATCTGGCCTTGAGCTCACAGAGATATGCCTGCCTCTGCCTCCTGAGTGCTGGGATTAAAGGTGTGTACCACCACACCTGGCAAGACTTCATTGTTTTAAGCCCTAGTTTGTGTCCAGTTGTTATGGAAGCTCTAGGAAACCCATACATACCAATCAAAATGAGAAGTATAAAGAAAAAGACAATGTCTCCATTTTCTTTCTTTTTTTAAGGTGTCTCCATTTTCAAAATCACCCATCACTTCAGTCTTCTTTTTTTAATATTTATTTATTACTTCAGGTTACATATCCATCATAGTGTCCTCTTTCTACCCCTCCCAGTCCCATCCTCCCACTCTCTACCCCCTATCCTTTCCATCCTACTCCTCTGGAGTGGAGTGTCCCACGCCCCAGATCAGCAGTCATATGAGGGCCAAAAGCCTCCTCATAGACTGGGAGCCTACAAGGCAGCACCATTAGGGTAAAGTGTCTCATTGACAGGAAACAAAGTCTAAGTTCCTGTTCCCTTTGGTGCATTGGTTGTAGGATAGTTATCCTGTACTATATGGCTAAAATCCGACTATAAGTGAATAGATGCCATGTGCATCCTTCTGAGTCTGGGTTAGCTCACTCAGGATAAGCTTCTCTAGTTCCAGTCATTTGGCTGCAAATTGCATGATTTCATTGTTTCTGATGGCTGAGTAGTATTCCATTGTGTAGATGTACCACAGTTTTTTATCCATTCCTCTGTTGAGGGACATCTGGGTTGTTTCCAGTTTCTAGCTATTATAAATAAGGCTGCTATGAACATAGATGAAGAAACTTCCTTGTGATTTGGTGAGGAATCATTTGGATGTATACCCAGAAGTGGTATGGCTGGGTCTTGAGGTAGAGCTATTCCAAGTTTTCTAAGATATTGCCAGACTGATTTCCATAGTGGTTGTACAAGCTTGCACTCCCACCAGTAATGGAAGAGTGTTCCTCTTTCTCCACACCCTCGCCAACATGTGCTGTCATTTGAGCTTTTGATCTTAGCCATTCTGACAGGTCATCACCTCACTCAATAGCCTAAGAATCTCTCTCACCCAGGCACCTTGACAGATGCCTTTAATCCCAGCACTAGAGGCAGAGGCAGATGTATCTGTGTTAGTTCAATGCCAGCCTGGTCTACAGAGTGACTTCCAGGACACTCAGGGCTATTACACAGAGAACCCCTGTCTCAAAAAAACAAAAAAAAAAGAATTTCTCAGTTTACCCACCTTTTCCTCTTCCATTCTTAAAATAACGGAGAGAAGCCATCCATGCTCTGAGCCCTTCATTCACATTCACGCACAGGAACACACACGTTCTCTCCGCTTCTGCTCTGCTAAGCCTTCTCCTTATGCCCACACAGGACTGGGGCTCCGCATTCTCAGAGGTCCTCCTTTGTCCTTTCTTGTTTGTTTTTTTTTTTTTCCTCACTCAATCTCATGTTTTGTGCAAGAGTGCTTCATGGCTGGCACTTTGCAATCTGGCTTCTGGCTATGATTCCCACCAAAAATGATCCTCTGGCTGGCAAGATGACTCAGCCATTAAGAGTGCTCACTGCTCTTACAAGGGACCTGAGTTTGGTTCCCAGCACCCACATCAGACAGCTCTCAGCTGCCTGTAACTCCAGGTCAAGGGGATTCAACACCCTCTTCTGACCTTCACAGGCACCTGTGGCCTAATAAACAAAGGATTCCATAAACCTGACCACCTCCCACTAGCCTGAAGCCACCTCGGACATCCTTGATAAATCCTCCAGACTCTCTGGTCCCACCTCACACTAACTTCCTGGCTTTCCTCTCATTACCCCCATACCCCCTGCACTGCCTTTCTGTCTCATAGGTGGCTCCAGTCCCATGTCTTTGTCCCCATACACCTCCCTCTTACAGAGAAAGAATTTGGGAGGTAGATAGGGCACTTGCCTCCCGTATCCCCAAGCAGCTTACTTACTTGTCCTGAGCTTCTGGTTCTATACTCCACCTTGGGGAACATTCCACTCTTTAGGAGAGTCTTAGGAAAGTTAAGTGATAGGACATTCTACAAAGCCATTGACAATACTCAGAACCTGGCAGGCACAGAAGCTCACTAACACAGCACTCGTGCAGGTGACTTCTGCCAGTCAGAGTGCTTGACTGAAAGGGTGGCTTTGCAGTACACCAGCTGAGTAACTTGTGAAACCCTCTGGACCCAAGTTTTCTTGTTTGCAAACCAGAAGGGAAGAAGGCAACAGAATCAGACTAAGGCTCAGTCTAAGGCAGGTGCTCTTCTGGCCTCCCTCTGAGAAACACTGCACAGTGTCAAGTGGCATGTAGCAACAGGTTTTGCACAGACAATTTCAGTTTCCTGAGTGAAGAGCTACAGACTGGGGACTGAAAGAAAAAAATTCCATTTATCTTGTGTTCAGGTAATAAGTGTGGGGGTGGGGACCTTCCTCCTTGTTCCCTGCAATTTCCCTCTGCTACCACCCTTTAGCTGTATACCAAAACTCATATGTAGCTCACAGGAACTAAGGAAATGTGTGTCTTTGGCATGTGGACAGGTTATGTGCCAATGGATATTAAAGGCACACACTTTTAATCCCAGCATGGGGGTGGAGGGGGGGGGCAGAGACAGGCAGATATCTGAGTTCAAGGCCAGCCTGGTCTACAGAGTGAGCTCCAGAACAGCCAGGGCTACACAGAAAAACCCTGTCTCAGAAAAAAAGAAAAAAGGAAAAAAAAGAAAAGAAAAGAAAGGAGGAAGGAAGGAAGATAGATAGAAAGAAAGAAAGAAAGGGCCCTCATAGATTAGGGAGTGGTACTATTAGAAGGTGTGGCATTGTTGGAGGAACTGTGTATCACTGTGGGGGTGGGCTTGATGTCTCCTGCTCAAGCTACACCTAGTATGGCTTACAGTCTCCTTCTGCTGCCTGTGGATCAGGATGTAGAACTCTCAGCTACCTCTCCAGCACCATGTCTGCCTGCATGCTGCCAGATTTCCCGCCATGATGATAATGGACGAAACCTCTGAACTGTAAACCAGTCCCCAATTAAATGTTTTCCTTTATAAGTGTTGCCGTGATCATGGTGTCTCTTCACAGCAATAAAAATCCTAACTATGACAGCCCACTTTTGGTGGACAAGGTATGTAGCATAGTGGTGAAGTATATATATACTTTGTATATAAGAGGCCCTAGTTTGGTCCCTAGCACTGTGAAGAAACAGCATAATTGATTAATAATTAAAAGACAATACAAGGAATTCAGGGAAGGAAACCACCACAAAAGGGAGAACCATCAGAAGCAACCCCAAGGGCAGTTCACAAACTCTTTCAACCTTTCAAGGTTGAAATCTTGATACAGCACCGAGAATTCTTCAGAGCACCAACCAGGCTGTGAGGCACCAGCAGCACTCCTCTTCCCTGCCTAGCTGGGCTAGGGCATTCTGCTAAAAGTGCTCTTGTTCAGAAATGCAGGCCAATCTAAGCATCAGCCCAGTGGAGCCTTGGGGAGTGTCTCTAGGTTCTCTGCAGGCACAGGCAGGCCTGCCCGGAAGGGTTAACCCTTTGATTCAGTCATTCTGCAAGTTTTAGCTTAGATGTTACTCTGCTTGCGGAAGTTGTTACCAGCCTGTTTGCAAAGGCTTTGGACTCTTAGCTACTTTCATTTCAACGTTTTAACCTCCTCCCTTGTTAACGTTTGTCAACTAGTGCTGCTCCCACTTCCTATTTAGTTCTCTTTGGCTTTGTAATAGACACACACACCCCAAAGACACCCATGTCCTAAGTTCCTGGATCTACAAGTTTTTTGGTTTGGTTTTTACATAGTTAAAGGGCTTTTGTTGGTATAGATAAAGTTACCAGGTTAATTAAAAGTGAGAGACTGAAGCTGGGCTTGGTGGCCTTTAATCCCAGCACTTGGGAGACAGAGGTAGGCGGGTCTGTGTGAGTTCCAGAAGCCAGGCTGGTCTACAAAGACAGTTCCAGAAGAGCCAGAGCTGTTACACAGAGAAACCATGTCTTGAAAAACAAGAAAACAAACAAACAAACAAAAAACTGAGAGACTGCCCTGGACTTTCTAGGAGAAACCAAGCTAATTGCAAAGGTCTTGGAAGGCAGAGAGATTTCTAGCATGGGAAGCAAATACTAGCTATTAGATAGTGGGGTCTGGGTACCAGAGATGGATTCTGAGATGGTAGTTCCTATCTGACAGCCAACAAGGAGAAGGAATCTGGGAGAAGGGACCAGGGGTCTAACAGCAACCTGAATAAACTTGGAAGTAGACTTTCCAGGGCCTCCCAGTAAAAGGCCAGCTGGCCATTGACCTTCCTATTTTCTGCCTGGAATAGACCTTAAGCAGAGGAACTAATTAAGCCAACCAGGACCTGGGGTATGGAGCAATGTGAAGTACTGAGTGAATACAGAATACCAGTACTGAGTAGGGTTGTGCATGTGGAAATCCTGACATGTAGGCAAAGAACACTTATCTAATTATTGATTGAGCACCTTGCCCTGTGCCAAGTACTAGGCTAGCCCTGAGGCTACCCACTGCCCTCTGCAAAGTTAGAGCTAAGATCCAGCTTGCTAACCTCAAGCCAATTCTAGTTCCTCCCTAAACTCACTATTCTTTCCTCTGGAGCCTCTGTTCAAGTTTTATCCCCCCAGGCACACACCACAAACAAACTACAGCCAACAATCCATCCCCAGCTCCCTACCTCTAGTTATCCATCCTCTTGGTTAATAGCTTTAAGCTATCTTTGTTGCTATGGAACTATGCCTTTGCCCATGGCATAACAGTTCCCTACCGGGAACTTTGATTACTGTGTGAGACCTGTACAAGATTCATTGGTTCCATTGAGGTTGTCATGGAATAGGAAGAGGCTCAGGAGGCCCCACTCCTCCTTCAGGGTAAAGAGTAGTTAACAATTGCTAGAAGGAGGGGCTTCTCAGTCCTTGCCCCTGGAGAATTTAAAGACAGGTAAAAGTTGTCATTGGTGAGGAATTCAAAAGGCCTATCTTTCCCTGAGGACTTATAGGTCCTTAACAGTTGGCAGGAGAGATTTCTTTTTCTCAACAGTATTGCCACCCTTACGTTGCCCACGCTCCTGTAAGCAGCCCCAGTAAAACCTATGGGTTCAGCCGGGCGGTGGTGGCGCACGCCTTTAATCCCAGCACTTGGGAGGCAGAGGCAGGCGGATCTTTGTGAGTTCGAGGCCAGCCTGGTCTACAAAGTGAGTCCAGGACAGCCAGAGATATTCAAAAAAACCTTTCCTCGAAAATCTCAGGAACAAAGGAACAAAAGAAACCTACGGGTTCACCAGTTACATTTGGATGAACTAGTTTGTTTCTGTCTTTGGTGTCTTGTCTGGGGCAAGCAATCATTTGTTATCCCTCAGAGCAGCCCCGATACAAATGCATGACAACCAGGCTCTCACCAGGCCTTGCTTTGAACTCATTATTTGTGGCAGCACCCCGCATCCTTAGTGGATCAATGTATAAGCTTTCGAATAAAGAACTCTAGACACTCCGTCTTGCTGTAGTCAGCGTGAGACGCAGCGCTGAGGCCTCTGACTTGCGTCTTAGGTTCTGATGGATATGTGACCGTTGTTCCCAGAGGACATCTCACATGAGTGTGAGGTCATCAGGCTGTCGGTAAGAGTGTGTGTGTAAGAGGACGAGCAAAAGTACTGAGGGCAGCCAAGGACTGTTTCTCAGGGCATGTGGGTGTGAGTGCAAACGTCAGGAGTGTGAGTGTGAACCTATGGGTGGCTGTGAGTGGAAAGCGTCCTCCTTAGGCCCACTCCCTATCCCACCTGCAGTCACATCTGAACAATGCCCCTTAAAGGAGTGAGCCCCCCTCCACCCGACGCCAGGGCCCCTAAATGGAAGTCTATGAAGGAAAGTGTCATGTTTCCCACCAACTTTTTAGGAATGTGGTGTCTATGAAATGATGGAGGCCTGTTTGGTGGGGTGGGGGGTGTACTTCAAGTTTGGCTCTTTGTAGCTTTGTGAACTCTGGAGACATTTTCTTACATCTTGTTTTGTTTCTAGTTTGAGAATGGCCCAAAGCCAAGTGCCCTTGGTTAAAAGATGAATGTAGGACAGGCCCATTTCGAGTACATGACAGAATCCTGGGATCAGAGACTGGAAATCTTTGACAATTTTGGATTAAACTGGAGGAAGGGTTACCTAATGGTTAATGACTCTAGAAGTAATTATTGATTGAGTGCCTGTCCTGTGCCAGGTACTGGGCTAGCCCTGAGGCTACCCACTGCACTTTGCAAAGTTAGAGCTAAGAAGCAGTTTGCTAACCCCACGCTAATTGTTGTTCCTCCCTAAACAAACTGTTCTTTCCTCTGGAGCCTCAGTCAGGTTTTATTCCTCCAGGCACACATACAGAGGAACTACAGCCAACAATCCGTGCCAGATCCCCACCCTTGGTTGTCCCTCCTCTTGGTTAGCACTCAGGAGGAGTGCATTCTACAGAATCCCATTCCTGGGCATTTCTCCCAAAGGACTAGAGGCTTAATAGTGAGCTGAACTAAGGTCTTAGCAGTCTTCTCTGTAAAGTATGCTAGGTAGAACAGAACCATAGCTTCTACATTCCTTTGTCTTCACTAGCTCCCAATTGCCTTCATGTCAATATGTAGGCTTCCTCCTGTTATTTCTTCCATGTTCCAACAACTGACCTACTCTGTCCCCCACCAGTGCAGTGTGCCTTGGGGCTGGAGAGACTGTTCTGTGGTTAAGGGTACTTGCTGCTCTTCCAGAGGACCTGGGTTTGGGTCCCAGCACCCACATGGCAGCTTACAACTATAACTCCAGTTACAGGAAATCTGATACCATCTTTTGGCCTTCTTGGGCACTATACACACATGGTGCACATACATACACTACATGTAGGCAACACACTCATATATAGTAAACAGAATGAATAAATCTTAAAAGCAAATTAGTGTGACTTCTGCCCTGTTGCCTACTTTTCTGTTTCCTCTTTACCTGAGAAAACTTTTTGCAGTTCTAAGATCCAAAAATCGTTCCTACTTTCCCTTGGAAAAGTTTATATTCTTTCTTTCTTTCTTTCTTTCTTTCTTTCTTTCTTTCTTTTATTTGTTTTGTTTTTTCAAGACAAGGTTTTTCTGTGTATCCTTGGCTGATCTGGACTTACTTTGTAGACCAGGTTGGCCTTGAACTCACAGAGATCCACCTGCCTCTGCCTCCCAAATGCTGGGATTAAAGACGTGTGCCACCACGCCTGGCCATTGCAGACAGCTGTGATCTGCCATATGGTGCTGGGATTTGAACCTGTGGAGCCTGACTGAATCCATCTTGAAAAAAGATCCCATTTTGTATTAAGTTTGACTCAGAGCTGACCTCCAGTTCCAGAATAGTAACAAAATGTACCCGAACTTGTATTCCAGGGGTGTTCCCTCGTCATCACCAGACAACTCTCTCTGAGAAAACACCCAAAAAGTCTAAACAAACTTTCTGATGGGCAAGCTGACCACAGCTGGTTAGTCAGTAACAACGAATCAGAAATGGACATGACTAGCTACCCAAATGTCATCCAATCATATGGTAAAGAACCTGCTTCTTTGTCTGAGTCTCTATATAAACTTTGTACTTTTGGGTCTGGGGGCTCTCAACTTGAACTGTTGTGTCAGTGAGTGTTGAGAGTCCAAGCTCTGAGCTTGAATAAACAACCCTCATCTATTCACATCAGAGTTGGCTCCTAGGTGGTCTTTGGGGTCTCGAGAACCAGGCAGAACAAACCCGGGTCCTTTGGAAGAACGGCCAGTGCTCTTAACTGCTGAGCCATCTCTCCAGCCCCATTTCTCATTCTTTTTTTTTTTTTTTTTTTTGTTATTGCTACATTTTTTGAGACAGGGTTTCTCTGTGTAACAGCCCTGACTGTCCTGGAACTCTCTCTGTAGGTCAGCCTGGCCTCAAACTCACAGAGATCCACTTGCCTCTGCCTCCAGAGCACTGGATTAAAGACAGCACATCCTTCTGAGGTTCTCATGGCTAAAAACTTCAGTGGAGGGAACCGTGCTGGCTTCCTATTTGAACTGACTGCTTTGTACCTGGCCGTCTATTTAACACTGACATCTCAGCTTCTTTCTCCAGTCTCTGGCCTCATGTATTGCATGAGCTTTTCCATGAGCTCTCTGATCTTTCTGTCGGAAGGATAAACAGGGGAAGGAGAAATGACCTGTATTAATTGCTCAGAAATACAGACAAGAATTCCAATAAGGTCACCTCGATTTCTCTAGTGTAGACCAGAGACTCAGCTCTGAGACCCAGTGACTCCAAAAATAACACAACTCTGACCATGAGCAAGTGCCCTTTTTCTGAGCACCAAGAACATGGCAGAGCCTATTCTGATACTTTCTCTGCAGCCCTCAATGTCTCTTCCCAAGAGACAACATAGACAGGATATTTTAAGAGGCTGCTCTATGCAGAAGAGTGATCTGAGGTTCAGCATTCTGACCCCTTCCCACCCTTCTGGCATAGTGTGTCTTCTACCCTACAGGAAGAGCAATCTCTACTACAGAGAGTAGCTGAGAAATCTACAAGAGCTCTTGAAAACTATAAGAACAATCTTGGCTGGGCGGTGGTAGCGCACCCCTTTAATCCTAGCACTCAGGAGGCAGAAGGCAGAGGCAGGTGGAGCTCTGTGAGTTCAAGGCCAGCCTGGTCTACAAAGCAAGTCCAGAACAGCCAGGGCTGTTACACAGAGAAACTCTGTCTCGAAAAGCCAAAAACAAAACAAACAAACAAAAAATCTTGTTTTTAAAAGAAGGAAACCCAGCTCCAGAAGAAGAGGCTAAAACTCAACATTTGTCCTGTCCTGTGGGGTGTAGACATATGCAAATAGTCATGTGAACCCATCAACCTCTCAGAAGTGATTAAGAGCTGTAGAGCCAGAAGCAGCTTGCTAGAAGAATTGCTGCAGCTCAGAAACTGTGGCTGCAGGAAAGGCAACCACATCACTCAGGCCCTTTCTTTCCAACCGTTTGTACTCTCTCCACCATGTGGAGGTAGCAGTTGTCTATGTCCCCAACTGAGGCTGAGAGAGATCAGTCAGCTTGGTCATGACGAAAACTCTGGAAAGTGATAGGGTCACCTCCTCAGAAAGCTGTCAAGGCCAGCCCACTAAGCAAGCCTCCTTTGTGTAGAAGAACAGCTGGAAAGCAGCTGCCTGATGAACATGGCCATAAGTGTCCAACCCAGGGCAGATGCTGTGGGGTGTTCCCCAGAGGGAAGGCAAACAAAGACACTCAGGGGCTGAGCCCTACATCAGGGTCTACCTGTGTGCTCCCCGCGTGCAGGGCTCTGAAGTTTTCTGAAATGCCAAATAGACCCAGAACAATGGCCAGGCTATAACTGTAAAAGAAATGACTGAGGGCCTGACCATGGCTCAGTGGTTAAGAACACTTACTGCTATTCCAGAGGACCCGGCTGAATAAAATGAGGACATGACCACTCCAAGGTATGGTTGTAGAGAAGGTTTTATTGTAGATATGAGGGAGAGCACAGTCCGAGACATCTGGAAGTGTCCAGAGCAGGGAGAGAAAGCAGTACACTGAACTTGGCTGTCAGACTGAACCAGGCCACGAAAGGAGAATGAGAGTGAGAGAAGAAATGAAGAGAGACTGGCAAGAGGGGACCAAGAGTCAAGAGTGGAGGACCAAGAGAACCAAGAGACCTAGAAGAACCAAGACAGCCTTAGGCCAAAAAGGTTGGGCTACATAGGAATGAGAAGCTGGGGGAAGGGAAGCAAAGCCCTTGGCCTGCTGAGGTTTAGGATTGGGGGGAAGTGAGAGGAGCTACAGGTATTGAGTGAGCTTGGATGCCAGGGTGCACTTTGGTATGCTAATATGTACCACAGTTAGCCTTTGTCCCAGGTTTCTTTGCAATCTGACTGGGTTCAGTTCCCAGCCCACATGAGGCAGCTATGACTCCAGTTCCAGGAGATCCAATGCCCTCTGGCCTCCAGACACATATGTGGTGCACATAAACTGATGCGGGAACAAGCACATACACATGAACACATGCACACACATATTGTTTATTTATTTTAGACAGTGTCTCACTTTGTAGCTCTGGCTGGCCTGGAACTTGCTGTATGCATCAGATTGCTTGTCAACTCATAGAGGTTCACCTGCCTCTGCTTCCCAAGTGCTGGTGTTAAAGACTTGCACCACCATGCCTGCTTCCTACCTGCCCCCCAATCCCCAATCTTAAACATATTTGTAAAGAAATGAGCCAGTAACCAGTTTAAAAGTCAACCCACTATCAGGCCAGGAAGCTGAGCTACACCCCTATAAAAACTGCACCCACATGGCCAAGATTTGATCAAACCTACTATCTTCCCAGATTTTTGCCTCCACTGGCTTTCTAGATCTTTGCCCAGACCCTCAGGCCAGGCCCTCTGTGATAACCAACCTGCACTGACACCATGGACAACCATATCAGTAGGACTCCAGTGAGAAAAGGCCCCAGGAAGGACAAATGGAAAAAGCCCATGCAGCCACACAGGACACTCTGTGTCTACTTAGCCTCCCTCCATCTTCCCCTGATCAGGAACAAGGCACACCTGAGCTGTCCTTATCTTTTCCTGTCCTTAAAATTTACCCAAGGCCTGGGACAGTGAGTGATACCCTCTGCTGGAGCAAACAGGGAACAAGTAGCCTGTGTTCAACTCATCTGAGTCAATTCAAATGTATTCTCATACATCCTACTGGGAGGCTCAGCTGTCTTCTCTGTGAACTAAGATACGAATTCTGAGCATGTATCTCTTAGGAAGAAAATGCCTTGGATTGTTGGGGAGCCACTGGATACTTCCCCACTTCCTGGGACCCTCCAACCTCAGTTCAGCAGACATATACAACTTCCTCTTCCTCTGAGCATACCTGGGGTCTGGTTCCTTTCCTTTTTATTCCAGGGAGGAGCTTGGCACTCAGGCAGGAAATGTGTTTGTGTTTCCTTTTGCAGGTGGGCTTCTCCAGAGGTCTCTAAGCAACCAGACTTGTTCCTGACTTTCCTTGCTGCTGATTAGCCAGAAAAGCAAGTTTATGAGCCTTTTGGGAAACTGCAAGTTTCAGCATAACACTATGCTGAGAAGCAAGAGAGCTCTGAGCAGTCACACACACAGAAAGATTGACTGTGGAAGATTCCAAGCCAGAAAAGGCCTGCCGTGGCGTGGCTTGGGTTCTGGACTCTGCCCTCCCATGTCATTTGTTTCCTGTGCTTTCAGGGATTGTGAGTTGTACCCAACCTCTCTGAGCCTTCTTTATTCAGACAAGCAGCTTCTACCTCCCTGTAATGAGGGAGA
Organism: Lophiomys imhausi; assembly: GCA_907164525.1. NCBI lineage: Eukaryota > Metazoa > Chordata > Mammalia > Rodentia > Muridae > Lophiomys > Lophiomys imhausi. The sequence continues at coordinate 17,209,134 of CAJQZJ010032031.1, read as the reverse complement.
ATGAGTCCTTTTACCCAGGACTAACTTCCTCTTCACCACCAGACAAGAGCAAAGGGACCTCAGATCTCAGTGTGTAGCCCCATGGATCTCAGCCTCAACAGCTTTCCATCATTGATTCTCAGTCCAGAAGTGACACTCTGATGTGTCATTATTAGCCTGTCGACTGAAGAAGAGGGGGTCATGAAGAAGCCAACTAATGTGGCTAAGAGAAGAGGATTCAAATTCAGGTCTATAGTAGAGTGTTTGCCTAGCCATACCAAAGGCCCTGGGTTCACCATTCAGCACCGGAAAAAATATCAAACCAAACTAACACACAGACACACACACACACACACACACACACGCACACACACACACACACACACACACACACACACACACACACACACCTGTGCAAGCCACAAAATCTCCAAACTCCAAGTCCAGCTCTTTCCTTTTTCACTTATACCTTCCTGGGATGTTTCCAAAGGCGTATACGAATTGACTCTTTGGGGTACTACAGCGTTGAAAGGGTCATTTGCATTTCAGAGCAATGAGGGTTCTGCTCATCTATTCTTAGTACATTTTGGTCTCCCAAACGTGGGATTCCTAGACAATGAAATGGGCATGAGGTCTCTGAAGGCCTTATGGTTGTAAGTAAAATGATCCATGAGGAGACAAGAGTGAAATTCAGTTCAGCTCCACTCAGTTGTCCAAAACTGGTTCAAACTTCTAGAGCCTGATGCTAGGTCCTTTATTTTAGTCATATTTAATTAAACACAGCACTATTTTGAAAAAAAATGACAATTAACTCAGTCCCGTGGGTACAACAAAGCTTAAGACATGTTTACATTGAACCTCTTTACAAGATACATATGACTTCTTCCTTGAAAGGTAGGCAATGTTGACTCAGAAACAGTGCTCAAGATTTAAGGTCTGAGCCGGGCGGTGGTGACACACGCCTTTAATCCCAGCACTTGGGAGGCAGAGGCAGGCGGATCTTTGCGAGTTCAAGGCCAGCCTGGTCTACAAAGCGATTCCAGGACAGCCAGAGCTGTTAAACAGAGAAACCCTGTCTCGAAAAACCAAAAAAAAAAAAAAAAAGATTTAAGGTCTGGGGAGAATGACTGAAATAAACAATGCCTGTGGAAGTCAGGATTGGCCTGACCCTAAGATAACACGGAAATCACTTAGGCTGATGTAAACTACAAGTGACATCTTTCATAACGGTGGATTTAATAAACATAGAAGCAATGCTCAAGATTTAGGGGGAAAGTGTATAGGATAATCAAAACATAATTTCTTGGTGATATAGGTAAAACCTGCTTCTACAAATTGCAAGTGATCCTCAGGTTGTAAACTATATCTTTTCCCGGTATTTCTGGAGAAAGAACAGTAAACATTACCTTTCTTTGAAGGGTTAAGCCTGTCTATTTAAGGTTCTCTGGCTTCTCCGGAGCTCATCTGTGTGCATAAGAACCTTTTGCCCTCTAAGGTCCTTTCTTCAGCCCAGAACAGATAGATCCCTGGACTATGCATGCGACACAAGAGGGTACGTTGACATTCAGATTCCTAGGCTTTGGCTGAGACCTAGCCAGGTCCTCTTTGATAACAAACCTACATGTACACCACAGAGAATCTTTGCAGAAAAGCTTCAGTGAGCCAGGGGCCCATGAAGTCCCCCTCCAGGAAGATTCAAATAGTTTTCTGAGTGTGCTTGCATTTAAGCTAGGAAAGTTTGCCTTGACTTATACCTAAGGCCTTCAAATCCCCAGGCCTGAGCAATTGTCTGCATGGCCTTAGCTGTGCTGAGTAGCTAGGGAGGGATGTGCCTGCTCTGGGAAACCCAGCTGGGTTGTGAGACAGAATAAGCTTCCAGCCTTCCCTATTGCTGCCCCTTTTGGGAACTAGGTCTCAAGAACACAAAGGGCTGAGTTGGGCCATATTTCTGTAGATTTGTCTGTCAATCCCACCACTGTGAAGCCAGGCTTTTCTTTATTTTATTTTACTTTATTTCATATTTATTATTGTTTTAGATTGGGTCTCAAGTTCCTCAGGCTGGCCTCAGACTCCTCATCCACTATTTTCCTAGTGCTGGAGATTAGAGACAAGTCACCATATCAGCATGCTTGATGGCTCCTCTTTATTAGATGTTCCCTTCAGTGGCATCCCTTCCTGCGTGCTGACAATTTAGAAACATTCTCTAATTGTCAGCTAAATTAATAAACTAAGGGAAAAGGAAGACAGACCTGTTAACAGTTAAGAATAATCCAAGCAGAAGGACACCAGTGTTAAATGATAGTGGAATGTGTCACAGCCAGCAGAGAAGGAAGGAAAAGGCATTGCCTCCCCTGTACTGTCACAGCAGTGGCCATGCTCTCTCCGTTAGGGTCTCTGTCCATTCTAAAGATATCACAGAGGGGGTGTGTATAGTGTCATGCACAGATCCAAGTCTCCCAGATCTTCCAAAGCCCTATGTGGTCCCCTCTCTAGCAGAGTGCTGGCAGTCTCCCTTTCCTCATCCAATCTCAGTCCTGAATCTTGAGGGAGCCTTGCATTTTCTACGTTGTTTGGTCATAAATGTCTACATCACTAGACAATACAGAGTTTAGGGTTGCCTAGTTTTGAAACCTGTTTCTGGAATTTTTATTTGGTTTTTTTTTTTTTTTTTTTTTTGGTTTTTTCGAGACAGGGTTTCTCTGTTTAACAGCTCTGGCTGTCCTGGACTCGCTTTGTAGACCAGGCTGGCCTCGAACTCGCAAAGATCCGCCTGCCTCTGCCTCCCAAGTGCTGGGATTAAAGGCGTGCGCCACCACCGCCCGGCGTTTCTGGAATTTTTAATACATTGATTTATTTGTGTATGTATATGTGTGGCTGGGCACGCTTAAGTCATAGTGTGTGTGGGGGCCAGAGGACAACTGGCAGGAATTGGTTCTCTCCTCCCACCATGTCCATGCCAGTGTCAAACTCAGCTTGGCAAGTTTGGCAGTAAGTGCCCTTACTCAGTTTTGACATTTCTATGCCTATACCTTTTCTTCTGTGGTTAAATCTCTCTCTCTCTCTCTCTCTCTCTGTCTCTTTCTCTCTGTCTCTGTCTCTCCCTCCCTCTCTCTCCCTCCCTCTTTCTCTCTTTCTGTGTGTGTGTGTGTGTGTGTGTGTGTGTGTGTGTGTGTGTGTGTGT
>CAJQZJ010032031.1:17190233-17205964 GCA_907164525.1 Lophiomys imhausi | reverse complement strand
TGTGTGTGTGTGTGTGTGTGTGTGTGTGTGTGTGTGTGTGTGTGTGTGTGTTGGGTGTAACATATTTCCTTTTTGGTGTTGGGGATTGAACCTAGGGTCCCTGGCAAATTTTTTTACCACTTTTAAAATCTTTTCTCCCTCCCTCATTTCTTTTTTTTCCTTTTTTCCCTTTGTGGTGGTTTTGTTGTTCTTGTTTGTTTGGTTGGTTGGTTGGTTTGGTTTGTTTAAACATGGTCTCATGAAGCTCAAGCTAGCCTCAACTCCTGATCTTCCAGGTTCTACCTCTTGAGTGCTGAGATTACAGGTAAGCAACCACATCTGGGATTTCACTAAATTGCTCAGGATGGCTGTGAGCTTGCTAGCCTTCCTCTCTCTCTGTTTCTCTCTCTGACTCTCTATATCTCTCTCTGTCTCTCTCTGTCTCTCTCTCTCTCTCTCCCTCTCTCTCTCTCTCTCTCTCTCTCTCTGACTGTCTGTCTGTCTGTCTCTCTCTCATCCAAGTAGGTTTGATTACAGGACTGTACAAGTCATGCTAGGGCTACCTTTAGAGCCTGATTTTCTGTTCCATTCTTGCCAGCTTCCTTTCAAATCTTTGTTTGATATTCTAAGTCTGGGCTTTTCTCTCTGGCCTCTCCTAAGGAGTCCCCCACCTGCCAACTCTTTGACATATAAACACTGTATCAGAGACTTAGGCTGGATGGCCACACATCCAGGCCAGGTATACAGTCACACAGTACCGTGATGAAATCTGAACTCCTTGCCACAAAGACCATTCAAGGCTCCAAGTTATTAAAACATGGCTGAACTCAGCTTGCCCACAGAAGAAAGACACTGTGTAATCAAACTCAAGTTGCCCAAGATTCATCTGCAACCACTGCCCAACATGAACCAAAATATAATATGACAAAAATCATTTTAATAATAGCAGGAATTAGCAGAATTAGAATGTCTATTTTGAGACTTTTCTTGTATTCAGCTTCTCTCTCATTTATTCCTCTCTGCACACCTCTGATGCTGGTATTTTTTTTTTGTTGTTGTTATTTTTTTACAGATGAAATTGATTCTCTAAGAGGTCAGAGACATTTTCTCCAAAGTCAAGTATGAGAAGCAAATGCTGTGGTTTGGTCATGTCTGCTCATCTTTGCACAACTCCACTCCATTTCCTCCATGACCCACACTTCTGCCTGTTGCTCTCTGCTTACTGTCTTTATCCTTATTGACAGCACTTTATACCAAGCCTTCAACGGTGTCGGTAGTGACCCATGATGTCCAGATATGTTATAGGCTGTCTTTCCTTTCTGCCCAGGTAAATGTGGGTAAGATGAAGGAAGGAATATATCTTTTTTTTTTTTTTCAAACAAAATTTTAGGGGCTGGGGATGTGGCTGCACTAGGTTATCTTCCTGCACAAGAATTCCACTGTCTCCTTATCCTCCCACTACTAGTTAGTCTTTGTATATTTTCTGTGTGTTTTTGAGACATGGTCTCCGTACAAAGCTGGGTCTAACTAAATTCGAGATCCTCTTGCTTTAAACCTCACAAGTGCAAAGACTGCAGACTCCCCATAGCAGCCACGTTCATGACAGTGAGGAGGTCTCCTCTTTAAAATTCATTCTAAACTGAGTCTAGACCCTGGTGTGCCAGAGCATTTATGGTGTGGATGTAAGAGTGAATGAATCATCAGTTGAATTGGCTTTACTTCCCAGGGTTTATTCCATGGAGAAAGTCTCTGAGATAGGCATCTTTTCCAAAGTCAAGAACTTGAATTTGAGCTGTTGAATTACAAAGCTGCTACTCCTGATGGTGTTCCTTTGAACCTTAGGGGATTTGGTTCCTCCTACCAGATCAGATGCTCAGTCCTCATTGTGAGCAGCTCCTCCCAAGGTGGAAGTCACCTCCTGCTTAGAGTCAACTCCCTAGCCTGATTCCACTCCAGGCAAGGCAAACAAATCTTAAGGAGGCCTGTTTGAATGAAAATGCAATCATCTGGCTCATACTAGCCTGACAGAGACGCTCTGTGGGCCAGGTGCGGGGTTGGCCAGCTCTTCCCTCCCAACCCTGTGCTCAGCTGCGGAACAACACTTCCTAGCCAGCGTGAAAGCTGAGCCTACCAGGGCCTCTGTCTCTGGAGAGTTCCTCCTGGATGCCTGCAGGCAAGTGCCGGGCTGAGTCACGTCCTCATCTTAATTCTCTCCTAATACCTTTCCTTTCTCCCCAGCTCTACTTGGCACCATCTGGGTGTGGAGTGTCTGAGGAAGCACGGGCGGGTCAGCTGAGCTGTCTGCCTAGCTCTTACATACAGGGCTGGATGCAAACGCAAATGGAGACGCAGGTTAATTCTGCTGACTCTGGAGCTTTCATCCTAATGCCCTCAGCAGGCTGACTCCCTGTGAGTGTCACTCCACCTCTAGGATCTACAGCAAGACTGGGGACTGTGGAGGAGGATGGTGCAGGATGGAGTAGAGGGTAGAAATAAAGTGGGCAGGAGCAATGGCTGCTTTGGGTTCCATAAGGTGCAGAATCACTTACCTTTTCCCAGGAAGCTCCCCTCTTCAATCCCTGGAAGAAGAGGACTGGTCACAGAAGGCCAAGTTCAAAGTCATGTCCTCTGTGATGGTGCTATGGTGTGAATGTAGTTACCGGAAAATGCAGACTTGCTAAGGGAGTCTGAGAAGCCTAAATTTGGTTCCTCCAAGTTGTGAGAAGGCTGTGGGTCACTGTGTGAATAGTGTTTACAGACCCATGTCATAAAGGTGACTCCTGCCATGGGAGATTGTTTGAAGAGACAACATATTCAACATGGAAAATGATGAACAACCACAATTGTAAGAACAGTTAATAGTTGACACTGTGGTAACATAAATCCAAATGCAAGACAAATCACTTAGCATAAAGTCCCACCCTTTCTCTGGGGACCCCCACAGCCACCCATGCTTTGTCCTTCCTTCTGAACTCCTTTTAGCTTGTTCTAGCAGCTTTGTATCATGTGGTAGTTAGTGCCCCTAATAAAATCAGGAGCTCTCCTGCCTCTCTAACTCGGCCCCTTGGCCTCCCTCCTTATGTCAGATTGAGACCACAGGGCTCTTTTATGTGTTTAGCACCCCCTTTCCAAGCCTGTCCACCTGGTAATGATTTCCTATGGAGTCTCCCAGGTGTCTCCATGGGGACATTTCCTGCTCCAGTCTCCATGGCAACTCTTCAAGTTGCCATGGTGACACTTAAGTGATTATTTGGAGACCCTTAAATAAATCACCCATAGTGGTATATGCTGGAAGCATTTGGCTCTGGTTCTCATGTTAGAGGCCAGGAAGGGGGCCCAGGCTTGCAGGCAGAAACTTGAAGGGGGAGGGGCACAGACTGTTGTCCTGAATCTTGCACTGTGAAGTGCCCTGTCTGACACAATTGTAATGGGGCCTTTTGTGGAAAAGTTCAAGGAAAGAGGCCTCTGGCTTGTGTAGTTCTTGATTAGGGGGATTCTGCAAAAAGTGGCTACCTGAGCTCCAGGTCAGGATGAGAGACACTGTCCTAGGAACCTGGAGTGACTAGGCAGGGATTCTAGCCAGGTCTGCTGTGCTCCAGGACCCTCACTTCTTTTTTTTTTTTATTTTTTTATTTTTTTATTTTTTGGTTTTTTCGAGACAGGGTTTCTCTGTGTATCCTTGGCTGTCCTGGACTCACTTTGTAGACCAGGCTGGCCTCGAACTCACAAAGATCCGCCTGCCTCTGCCTCCCAAGTGCTGGGATTAAAGGCGTGCGCCACCACCGCCCGGCTACCCTCACTTCTTGATGTTAAAAATTCAGAGGGAATTGGGGCTTGAATTCACTTCCTTCCATGTATTTGGTGTGTTTTTATTTTTGGTGCTAAGGATGAAACCTAGGGTCTTCCATGTGCTCTGTCTCAGAGCTATGCATCTAGCCTAACTGACTTTATAGCTTTTTGACTGTTTCTTTCTTTCCTTTCTTTCTTTCTTTCTTTCTTTCTTTCTTTCTTTCTTTCTCTCTCTCTCTCTCTCTCTCTCTCTCTCTTTCTTTCTTTCTTTTGGTTTTTCAAGACAGGGTTTCTCTGTGTATCCTAGGCTGTCCTGGGCTCACTTTGTAGACCAGGATGGCCTTGAACTCACAGAGATCCACCTGCCTCTGCCTCCCAAGTGCTGGGATTAAAGGCATGTGCCACCACGCCTGGCCATTACAGACAGCTGTGAATGGCCATATGGTGCTGGGATTTGAACCCGGGTCTTTGGAAGAACAGCCAGTGCTCTTAACCACTGAGCCATCTCTCCAGCCCCTCACTTTTTAAAATATTTTTTCTGTTGTCTTTTTTTATTTTTACAAATAATTATTCTGTATATGTCCACAAGTAGAAGACAGAGGACAACTTTGTGGGGTCTATTTTTTCCTTTCATATTATGCAAAAACTGGGGATTGAATTTAGGTCTCCAGATTTGTTTTTTCTTTTTGTTTTTTTTTTTCAGGTTTTTCAAGATAGGGTTTCTAGGTGTAATAGCCCTAGAACTCATTCTGTAGACCAGACTGACCTTGAACTCACAGAAATCCTCCTGCCTTTGCCTCCTGGATGCTGGGATTAAAGGTGTGTGCCACCACGCCCAGCCATACAGACAGTTGTGAACTGCCATGTAGGTGCTGGAATTTGAACTTGGGTCTTTGGAAGAATAGCCAGTGCTCTTAACCACTGAGCCATCTCTCCAGACCCAGGTATATAGGTTTGTGCACCAAGCCTTACTTGCTGAACCATTTTATAAACCCCTGACTTGTATTTTTATTTATTTTATTTTTTGTTTTTTCTTTTTTAATGTTTATTTTATTATTTTATGCATATGGGTGTTTTTTAGGTAGCTATGTTTGCACACCACTTGTGTACATGGTGGCTGAGAAAGCTGGAAGAAGGTGGTTAGATTCCCTGGGACTGGAGTTTTAGAAAGTCATGAGCCTTCATATGGTTGCCTGGAATTGAACCCTGGTCCTCTTCAAGAGCAGCCAGTGCTCTTGACTACTGAACCAACTCTCAAACATCCCCCTTTTTGTTTTTCTTTCTTTCTTTCTTTCTTTTTTTTTCCAAGACAGTGTCTAAATATTTAGCTCTGGCTGTTCTGGAACTCTGAAGACCAGGCTGGCCTCAAACTCACAGAGATCTACCTGTCTGTGCCTTCGGAGTGGTGGGATTAAAGGAATGGGCCACCATGCCCAGCTTCTGACTAGCATTTTTTCCCCAACATTTATTTATTTCTTCAAGTTACATCTCAATCACACACCCCTTCCTCCTTCCTTCTCTCCTCCATCCCACCCTCCTACCCTCTTCCCCCTTTCCTTCCTATCCTCTTTTTTTTTAATTTAAGGTATACCTTCCCCCCTAGCAGCTCCCCCTTTTAGTCCTATAAAAATCTCCTTTTCTTGTAACAATAAATACAAACAAAACAATAAGAACATTTAACCAACAATTATGAAAATTATAAGGTATAACATACATTCCCAATGTCCAGTCCATATGAATTTGGCAGCTGATAGTAATATTCTGTTATCTATCTCCAGTTGCCATCCTAACTTGCATTTACCAACTTAAAGACATCTTCTTAGAACTAGAACACCCTTTTAGTCCCTAAACAACTTAAAACTTAACTGTGAGACTATAACTATCTAGTCTTCAACCACCTTAGAGACCTGTGAAGGATAAATATATCTGAATAAATAGGAAATGCAGAGCAAGCAGCTTCCAGAATTAAGAAATGGCAGACAACTGGCTGCCTGGACAGTCCCCAATTTCTCTCTATAACATTGGATCATCTATTTTCAGTGTTTTGGCCCAGTATCTCTGGCAGACATTAATTGTAAAGCAGGAATTATGAAGGACTTGTCTACCCTGTCTTGGCAGAGCTAGGCTCTGACTAGCATTTTTAAAATTCTTACTGTACACCAGGCCCTGTGCTAGCATTGAGGATGAGCAATGCACAACAAATCAAGCCTCACATTGCTTTGCCTCCCTGGGGAGACAGACAGCTAGCAAATGAAACACACAACACAAATGAAGGCCTCAGTGTCAGGGCTAGAGGGCTAAAGATGGCCAGATCAGCCACACCGCACAATGACACCAGAGCTGGGAGCCCTGTGCATAGTTAACAATCATGGTCATGGGGCTCAAGACAATTCCAGAAAAGGAGGAGGGAGAGGCATGAGGTGGGACTTGACCAAGACGTGACACCGAGAAGTATGTGTTTTGCTAGAGCACGCACACAGACTTCCACCTCTGGATGATTCTTGGGGCATGCAGAGTGGTGACTAGAACTTGAGACGTTGACATTCGGGTCTAAATCAATTTCTGCTGGGCCAGTGGGTTTATTGTCCAACTTTAAAATTCATGTCTGCCAGGTTGTGTATTAAGGATGGCTGAATGAGTAGTTGAGATAGTGCATGGTAGCTGAGGAATTTTGTTTCTGTTTTTTTAATCGTGTGTGTGTGTGTGTGTGTGTGTGTGTGTGTGTGTGTGTGTGTATACATGTTGCCTGTGTCTGATATATGTGCATATGTGTTTTCATGAGTGTGAGCAAGGGTGTTGTGGTCTTAGGATGACCTCTGGTTTGGTCCTTATCTTCTACCTTGAGCCAGGGGCTCTTTGGATTTATTTCATTGTGTGTAGGGACAGGTGTGTGCATGCTACTGCTTGCATGTGGGATTCAGAGGAAAACTTTGTGGAGTCATTTCTCTCTTTCCACTTTACATGAGTTCCGAGGAACACACTTAGATTGTCAGACTTCATGGGCAGCACTCTTACCAACTGAACCATCTAAGTGGCTCCTCTGGGCTCTTTCGCCACTGTGTATACATAGATAACTGGCCCTGGAATTTCTATTGATTCCCCTGGTGCTGTCTCCTAGCTCACCATAAGAACACTAGGATTAGAGATACACAAACTATGTAGCTTTGCATAGTTTCTGGGGATTCAAATGTAGTTTTCATGCTTGTGGTGAAATTACTTTACCCAATGAGCCAATTTCCCAGCCTGACTTCTAATTTTCTTCTTCCTTCTCTTCTTCTTCTTTGGTATTTTGAGACAGGGTTTCTCTGTGTAGTCCTAGATATCCTGAAAATCACTCCGTAGACCAGGTTGGCCTGGACCGCATAGAGATCTACCTGTCACTGCCTCCTGAGTGTTGGGTTAAAGGTGTATACCACCATGATCCAGATATATATATATTTTCAGATTTATTTATTTTTATGCATATTGGCATTTTGAAGGTCTTGCCAATTAATTGTATTCTTTTCTGTTGTTGTTTTGTTTCTTTGAGACAGGGTTTATTTGTGTATCCTGGCTGTCCTGGACTCACTTTGTAGACCAGGCTAGCCTTGAACTCACAGAGATCCATCTGCCTCTGCCTCCCAAGTGCTGGGATTAAAGGCGTGCACCACCACACCTGGCCATTACAAACAGCTGTGAACTGCCATGTGGGTGCTGGGATATGAACCCGGGTCCTTCAGTAGACCAGTCAGTGCTTTTAACCACTGAATCATCTCTCCAGGCCCTGACAATTATATTCTTAAGTCAATCCCGGATGGTAAAGAAATTAAGTCATCTTTTTTGTTTGTTTGTTTGTTTTATCTTTGTTACTTCAAGTTATATCTCCATCAAAGTCCCCTCCCTCTACCCTTCCTGGTCCCACCCTCCAACCCTATCGCCCTTCTCCTTCCTATCCTATTCCTCCAGAAAGAGGTGCCCCCACATATCAGCCCCCCCCTCAGTTCAGCAATATTAAGTCATCTTGGAGCTGACCTTCTTCTAAAAAACACTTGATGGGGCTGGTCAGATGAGGCATCCTGGAAAAGTGTGTGTTGCCCAGACAGATGATCTGAGAGGAAAGAGAGAACCCACTCCTACAAGTGTCCACATATGTGTGTGTGTACACACAGGCAAAAATACAGAAATAATACATGTAAAATAAGTTAGAAAGCACAAGAGTGTTCTGTTCTGAAAGTAGTAGTTGACTTGTCCCTTGTGGAGGCAGCAGGAGAAAACATGTAGGTACCAGTCCTCAGGTAAGATAACCAAACTTCCAATTGGCACAACCCTAAATACATAACATTTTCTTTTCTGAAAAGTTCCAAGCAAGGTCAGAGGTGTGTGTCTCAGGAGTAGAGTATAAGCCAAGCATGCACAAGGCCTTGGGCTCTATTTCATGCACAAAAACCAAAACTAAAACAAAAGTTTCAGTGGCCATTTCAGGACTCATACAGTGGCTGGCCAGCACCATCCACAATCCATGAGGCAGGGGCCTCCTCATTGATTACATCCTAAGGTAGCCATTTGAGTGCCAGGCCTTCCAGCCAGAGAAACAGAGAGGAGGCCTTGCCCTTTAAGGAGAGTTCCCCCGCAGTGCAGTCACTTGACACTTCTGTTTACCTCCCTTCAGCCGGTCCTTATGTAGCCAAACCAGAGCTGAGGAGGCTGGACAACGGTTCAACTGTGGGTGGCCCTGTGCCTAGCTATAAATAGGGAAACCTGTTGTTAGCAGAGACAGAGGTGGGAAACAGGCATATTTCAGCCTGTGGTGTCTGAAGATCTTTCTCATTCTGGGTTTGACAAAGGTCAGAATATGCCCCTAGAAGTATCAGAATGGAACATTGCTGAAGTACCATGAGACCAAGGACTGCTCTCGAAGATAAAGACAGACCTCAAATGCTTATCTCAAGAGCCTTTTGCTTTCTCACAAATGTGAGGCCTAAGGAGTGTGTGTGTGTGTAGGTTACTTTGAAATCAGATCACATTTCCTTAGCAAATAGCAAACTTTCTGTGGTGGTTTCAATAGGAATGGCTCCCATAGACTCATGTATTTGAGTGGTTGGCCATACATAGGGAGTGGCTCTATTATGAGGTATGGCCTTTTTGGAGTAGGTGTGACCTTGTTGAAGAAAGTGTCACACTGCAGAGGCAGGCCTTCAGATTATATATACTCTACTATGTCCATTGTGATGCACAGTCAGTCCCCTTTTATGGCCTTTGGATCCAGATGTAAAATGCTCAGCTCCTTCTTTGGTACCATATATACCTGGACAATGCCATGTTTCCCACTGTGATGATTATGGACTGAACCTCTGAATCTTTAAGCCAGTTCCAATAAAATGTTTTCCTTTTTTGAGTTGCCATGGTTATAGCAAAGAAACCCTAATTAAAACAGAAGTTGGTACCAGGAGTGGGGTATTTCTGTGATAGGCCTGATCATGCTTTTGTTTGGAGGAATGTGGATTTTGGGACTTTGGGTTAGGAAAACAGTAGAGTGGTTTGGTTTAAGTGCTTCTTAATGGGCCATGCTAGTAGAAGCATGAAAAACCTTAGTGCTAAGGGCAATTGGAAATGTGGGGACCTGGTTTGAGACGTTTCAGAAAAGAAAAATTTTAGTATGTTATCTAAAGATCATGCTTATGATATTTTGGTGAAGAAGGTGGCTGCTTTTTGCCCTTGTCAGAAGAGTCTGTCTGAGGCTGAAGTGAAGAGATTTAGAATAATTACATTGGCAAAGGAAATCTCAAAAACAGCCTAGCATACACTCTGTCATGTGGTTATGCTTATGAAGAGCATTTTGCTGAAACAGAGTAAGCTGAGGAAAGAAAAATACAAAATGCATGGTTCAAGGAGAAATGGGATACCAGGAAGGAGAATGCAAGGGGATATAAACAGATTAAAGATATTAAATGAAATAAAGGGAGTAGTGACTATGGGGCAAGATCCTGCCCAGCTTAGTTTCCGACTTGTGAAAAGGGATTAAAGAGCAGTTTGTGTCCAGGCATGGTGGTACATGCCTTTAATCCCAGCACTCAGGAGACAGAGTTATGCAGATCTCCAAGCTCAAGGCCTTGTCTACAGATTAAGTTCTAGGACAACCAAGCTTAGGCAGTGAAGGAAGCTATCAAAAACCAAAAGCAGGTGAAGATGAAATTGGAAGAGGGGCTCATGTTCCAGCACAACAAGCAGCAGGACTTGACAACTTTTGCTGCAGGGCTATGGCTTTAGAGTCAAGGACAGAAGGAAGGGCTTATGTAATTTCTCTCTGTGACCAAGGAAAGCCATGGAGGTTAGGTATGTGGCAAGGGTGTCACTGCATGGAGATGGTATGCCCCATTCTTGAGACCCCAAACACCATCCTGGAGCCAAATCCAATGTGAATGCATGAGGGTTGCTTATTCAAGCTCCAGCTTGGACTTTCAATGCTCCCCTATGCATTGGTTCAAGTTGAGAACCCCGAACTCCAAAAATATAGGGTTTATATAGGAGCTTAAACAAAGAAAGGGGTTTTTAGCAGAGGATTGGATGATATTTGGACAGACAAACCTGTCTATCCCTAATTGGCTTGTTGTTGTTGCCATACCATTGTTGTTCAGCTTGACCAGCCGAAAGTTTGTTTAGACTTTTTGGGTGCTTTCTCAGAGAGCAAGATGACTGGTTATGACTAGGAAACACCCCTGGAATGCAAGGTCAGGTATATTTTGTTGTTTTTCCTGGAACCAGAGATCAGCTCTGAGCAAAACTTAATTCAAAATGGAATCGTTTTTCAAGATGGAGTCAGAGTCAGTCAGGTTCCACAGAAACCCAGAGAGACCATTGTATGAAGCTGTGAATGTGAGGCCTGGATTGCCTTAGAGACCCCCAAGATGTTGGAGATGCCAGAGCCAATGGATAACTGCCAAGTAGAGCTGCTAACAGGGAAAGAGCCCAAGAGAAAGAAGTGTATTGTACTGGCGATCTGAAGAACATTTTGACATCAGACATGGAGATGCAAAGTTTAGAGTTTCTCAGCTGTTTTTCCGTCTTGCTTTGGTTCAGTATTTTCTCACTATGCTCCCTTTTGGAACAGTAATGTATATCCTGTGCCATTGTATGTTGGAAGCATGTGATCTGCTTTTTCATTTTGAATTTACAGATTAGAGTTAAGACATGGCCTGAATCTCTAAAGAAACTTTGAATGTTGGACTTCCAAGCAAGTTTGAGACTATTATAGACTATGGGAACTTTTGAAGTTGGACTGAACACATTTTGCATTGATATGGCTACAAGGCTATGGGGGCCAGGGAGTGGAATGAGGTGGTTTGAATAAGTATGGTCCCCACAGACTCATGTATTTGAATGCTTGACCAGAGGGAAGGGCATTATTATGAGGTGTGGCTTTGTTGGAGTAGGTGTCGCCCTGTGGGAAGAAGAGTGCCAATATGGAGACAGGCTTTGAGATGATATATGCTCTGCTATGCCCAGTGTGACACACAGTCCCCTTCTGCTGCGTGCAGATCAAGATGTAGAATTCTCAGCTCCTTCTTTAGCATCATTTTTCCTGGACACTGCCATGTTTCCCACCATGGTGATAATGGACTAAAATTCTGAATCTGTAAGCAAGCCCCAATTGAATGTTTCCCTTTATAAGAGTTGCTATGGGGGCTGGAGAGATGGCTCAACAGTTAAGAGCACTGGCTGCTCTTCCAAATGACTTGGGTTCAAATCCCAGCACCCACATGGCAGCTCATGTAATTGCCAGGTGTGGTGGCATATGCCTTTAATCCTAGCACTTGAGAGACTGATCTCTGTGAGTTCAAGGCTAGCCTGGTCTACAAAGTGAGTCTAGGACAGCCAGGGCTACACAGAGAAACCCTGTTTTGAAAAACCAACCAAACAAACAAACAAAAAGAGCTGCTGTGGTCATGGTGTATCTTCACAATAATGAAACACTAACTAAGACCCCATCCAAAACACTCCTGGGCTGATGGAAGGGGTGACTGTCAAGTGTTGAGTCATCAGATAACACTGTTTTCAACAAACTATTCAAGCACCAGCTGGGTCAGAGACAATACATACAATGTCACTTCCCTTAAGGAGTGAATCTAGTCCCTGTAGGACAAGCATGGGCATGCAGTGGCACATGCCTTTAATCCTTGCACAGGGGAGACAGAGGCAGGAGGATCTCTGAGTTCAAGGCCAGCCTGATCTACAAAACAAGTTTCAGAACAGCCAGGGCTTTGCAGTGAAACCCTATGTTAAAAACAACAACAATAATAATAATTAAAAAGTATAATCAATATTTGTAATTATTATTATAATCATATTTATCATTGTTATTATTTTAATAAAAACAGTAAAGAGGAAACTACATAAATTAAACCTAATGCATTTTATTTAACACATGTCCAAATGTCATTTGACCATCAGTCAGCATAACCTTACCAATGAGATACTTTATATTATTTCTCCTGGGTTCAGAACTGCAGTGAAAACTCAGGACTCAATACCTCATAGCCCACGGTTGGCTCTGCTCACCAAGGAATTTTCCAGTGAATTCCTCTTGATTACAGTGAACATAAGCTATCTTTTCCTCAGATAGGTAATACATTTGTTAATGACATCATGGCTCATCTCTCTATTTAAAAATATATTTGAGTCATTTGAAGTCCACTGGTCTTAATCATCACCATGACTCCAAAATGGAATCACATTGGCCTCTTTCCTTTACCATGAGGCAGGGAAGGGAAAAAGTAACTTGCCTTCCCTCTCTCACCCAAGAAAACAACAGCTGGGATTTGATTCCTCACAATGATTTGTGGAAACCAAGATATCCAACCAGTGGGCAAATTCCACTCATGGGGAGAGTTCCCTGGGGGCCCAGCTCAGAGGCTTAGCAAGTAGGATGACAGTCACATGCTTTGCAAGGATGAATAACCTGGGTCCTGTGCTCAGGGCACATCCTCAGGAGTTTGTGCCTAAGAGGAGGAGGCCCTAGAGGGAAAGCTTGGAAGTCAGAACATCACCCCCACCAGTGTCATCAGAACCTCTCTCTTGACTTTTATGGGTCTGCTGCTGTGCAGGGCATGTACAGAAGATTGGTCTTGGATGCAGTAGCAGATCTGAAAGCCACAAGACTGGAGACTGAATGACATCCTGCATTTATATCAATGCACCATGTTTGGTGGGGCTGGGTGTGGGAGGTGGCCGCAGGGCTGGTGGGACCAGGAAAGTACTTAGTGGTGATGTCACACTCTGTGATGTGCTCTTTTCTGTCATCACACTGACCCATGCCAGCGCATTACCAGAATGTCACACACCGACTTACACATAAAGCTCACAGGGACACACTTGTACACTCACCTCATCAGAAAGAACACTTGTCATGATCCTGACAGGACAAACCTCTCATTTCAAGGAGGTCATAAGCACAATGGTCTGGTGTTGGCCCTGCTTCATTCCACTGCTCTTTGCTATAGTGTGTATTTGTGCTGCTGGGTCTTACCAGGCGTGTGTCTTCTTCCAAAACAACTGTGAGTGGAAGCAGCTATGTATAAATACACATGTGTAACTCTGGGATTCTGCTGGATCTCATGGATGAGGATATGTCCATGAGAATGGAAGGCCTGAGTCAACCTTAGTTAATGGTCTGGATCCTTTGTTCTGACTCAGGCTAGCTCACTTAGTAGGAGAAATGCAGAAAAAGGCATTTTCCCATCACTGATGCTCTGAGCGTTCAGCCTGGTGGGTGCAGAGGGAACGTTGTCCTCAATTACAAATCTCAGTTTCTGATAGTGCCTTCCTATGTGGAATAGGTTTGCCTTGATCTTAGGTAATCCTTCTTCTTTCAAGAACAGAGTAATGAATTACAGTTAGGTTCCTTCCTCTATAGCTTATTACATTTCATTTGAAAATTATGCCTTGAGTAGATAAAAAATAACAGGTCAGGTTTTGCTGATTTGTAGCTAGGTATGGTTAATACAAGCCTGTACTACCAGCACTGGGAAGGCTGAAGAAGGATTTTGAGTTCAAGAGCTAGCCTGGGCTAGAGAATAAGACCATGTCATCATAAAGAAAACCATACCCCCCAAACCTGCTCCAAACACCTATGGCCATACTGAGCTCCATAGCAACTTGAACTCAGAGTTTAGGAAATCAACCAGACAAACTCTGAATAATGTATGTTCTAGAAAATATTGCTTCCATTTTGTGATGTCTTGTTTTTTGCTTTTTGTTTTTCTTTTGTCCCATCTTTCTCTTTAACAACCCAACCCATCTATTGAGCTAGCGGGGAAATCTATGTATGCCAGGCTGTCCTCAAACTCATAGAGATCTGCCTGCCTCTCTCCCCTGGTATTACAGACATGTTCCACCACTCCACGATACAGTGTTGTTTCCTTCAGTTATTGAGAGGTTTACCACACCTGGGCCATTATAGAAGTGAACCTGGGTATGCAGAACAAGAAAGAGGGATCAGCTCCTTACTTCTTATCACATCATTGTCCAGAGAGCAAGGACAAGAGAAACCCATGTGAGCAGGAGAGAAAAAAAAAAAAAAAAGAACAGGAGCACAGAATGTTTTACAGAGGCGGGGGACTGTGGCCATGGCCATTTCTTCCTGGGCACCCTCACTGAACACATCCAGTACAAAGGACACACTGTCTCAGGAGCAGGACTTCCATTGCTCTTCTGTGATGCATGGAGTCTCAGATCCCAAGACCTCCTGGCAAGGGGAAATAATTGTTGGATTCCTGAGAAATGGTTGAAGAATTTGTCCCAGTCCTCTGCTGGTTTACAGCTCATTTCTAGTGTCAGAGTGATTTACTCTTCCAAAAGCCTACCATTGTAAGTCTGGGCAAACTTGTATATCTTCAAGTCCCCTCTACTTTGTAGCCAGTGTCTGCCTGAACCTAGGACTGAAAGCACTGTGCATTCCTGGTGTGTGGCTATCTGGATAGACTGCTCCGCTATCAGAGGTGTGTGGATGGCAGCAGAAGGCCGTGCAGGTGACCTGGCACAGTTGTGCATCATCTAGGCCATCTAAAGTAGGCTCTAAGCTCCAGTGAGACTTCTACAGGCCATAGGACTGGCTTGACTTTGGTCACAGGAAACGGTCTCTTGGAGACACTCAGAAGCAGACAAACCGATTACTGAGGCAGGTACAGAAGACCTTTTTGAGGAGTTTAGGCCTCTCAAAGGTCTCTGCTCAATTACAGATTCCCGAAGGCCACGTTCACTTAACGTGTTTTTCAGGTGATGCTTTGAGGCTGGCTTTTCTTGGTTTCTATTGTTTCTGGGGGACAAAAGTAAATAACAAAAGTCCCAAATCCCTCAAATGAAATGAATACTAATATATTTACATGAGCGTATCAGGAGAGGAGGTATTTCAGTGCCTTTGGAGCTGCTACACAGTTGAAACAAGGATGCTGGCTGGGACCTGCCCCAGACCAGAGCACATGGTGCTAGCCAGTTCAGGTGAGATGACAAACAGTCTTCGGGTCCCACACAGTATGGTGCAGGCAAATTAGCCAGGAGCTGTTGCCCATCTGAGGAGCTAGCTGTTCAGAGGAAAGCCAGCTGTTCAGAGGAAAGCCAGGAACAAGAGCACAGGTGATGCCATCCAGACATCTGTGAGGGACACAAAGTGCTTTTATTGAGCTGCAGACAGGGCAAGGGGTCAATGTAGCAATGGTACACTGAACTATATGGCAAGAAGGAGACATTAGAAGGTTCCTCATGGGTGTTGGTGTCTATATGACCTGTGGTATACATCACCACCATAGAGACCTTGATCTGTGGCCAGCAGTGACCACCAGGAATACACTTTACCTAGGAGTAATTGTATGTTTTCTGGGTCATGGAGAAAGGCAGCTCAGGGAACTGTAACCATTCACAATCAAGTTGATGAGAGAACAGAAAGAAACCTGGTGGGGTAAGGTGGAATGTGAAAGCTGAGACCAAAACCT
>CAJQZJ010032031.1:17092744-17135233 GCA_907164525.1 Lophiomys imhausi | reverse complement strand
AAATAAAACAACAACCACAATACAAGAACAAAAACTGAAACACCCTAACCTCCAAGGCCTCACCTATCAATCTTGATGTATTAAGAAGAACATACTGTTCTCCCTGCCACTCTTTCATTTTAGGAAGATGGAGAAGTGGAAGTGATCTTTCTATTCTAAGGATCTTGTTCTTGTCTTTCTTTTGCTCCACATTGAGACCAAATGAAAGTGGTTATCACCATCTGAACTACTGAGTGATATCCACTGCCAGCATAGTACTGTGCCTAAGACAAAATGTCCCTTTCCCTGAGTGATGCAGGAAATGTCAGGTGTTGAGGCCCAACCCCACTGATCCGTTCAAGGGCTTGACAGAAGACATCAGAGACACTTAATGTCCCTTTCTAGAGATTACATCAAGATGACCCACTGGAAAACCTGGAGGGCTATTTAACCACACGTGACAGGCCACACTTCATAGTTCAGTACAAGGTGGACGTCAGGCACCTGCATTCCCCGTCAGTACAGGTATGCTTCCCCAGGGCCCAGAAAAATTATCGGACTGGGTGTGGACAAGCAACTGGTACTCTCAGTAAGAGGTGACCCAGCCCAGGACCTCTGGCCATAAGAGGTTTTAGCAGGACCACCTCTCTTCTTCCTCGGGACTGTTAATGATGTTGGACAGTCTTCACTTGAGAGCCACAGGTTGTAGAGCCCTCCCACAGTGACTCACTTTCCTAGGAAACTAGAAGTTTCTCTTTTATTTTCTTTCTAGGCATTTAAATTCGAATAGACTATACCTGGCCTGGACCTAGCCATCCCACATTGGGACTCCCATTCCTAGGTGCTTTCCCAGTAATGCCTTGAAGCTGGCTTTCTGGTTTTCTTTGAGGCTGGTTTCTACAGCCTCGCAATTCAAAGTAAAATGATAACAAACACTGAACATCTAACGATAGAACAAATAAATAACAGAAATTTATTTACATGAGTGCATCAGTGGAAAATACAGCATAACAGGAGTGGGAAACCAGCCCTGTGCCCTGGCCTTAGTGGGCCTAGGCCTGGCTCAGAGGCGGGTGTGGGCACACCTTGGGATCCTCTGAGCAACAGAATGCTGTGGAGTGGGCACTGAGCAGGCGAGCAGCAGTGTTGAGGCCTCATGGGTCAGGTAGCAGACAGAGTCTCAGTTCCCCATCCTAGGTGATCCTGCTGAGGCCATGAGTCTTGTCTAACCATGGTGAGGTCATGCAGGCATCTGTCCAAGAGACACATGGTCTTCTATTCAGCAGTACATAAGATAAGAGGACACGGTCAGCATCGCTGACCTCCTACCATAAACTATGAGACAAGAGGGATGTGGAATTCATGTGTGTCGAAGATCAGGGGCCTCCTGGGTGGTTTGGGGTCCCTGTTGGCTTTGTGCAGCAGCTTGAAGAGCCCAGTTCCAATGTTCATGGGGATTCCCATGATGATGCACTCGGACACACCTGGAAACAACCAGAACCTTGGTCATCTGGGTTCACAGAGTGGAGGGAAAATTACTGATTTAGGATTGCAAACTTAAGAACTGAGGCCCAGATCTACCAAGTATCATCAGCTAAATCGTGTTCACCATTTTCCTTCCTATCTATACTAGGGAGATGGCCGAGGAGCCTTGTCTCTGGAAGGACAGTGTCTGCCACAGGCCAGCAGGTCACTAGGGACCAATTCTGCTCAGCCATTTCTTTCCCACACAGTCTTTGATAATACTGCCTAGGCAGCACAAACCCTGCACATGATCAGGAGATGATGAGTTTACCACCTACCTTCCTTACCTTAGTCTGTAGAAAAAAAAAAAAGATAACAATGGGACTGGAAGTGCAGAGCCTGAGGTCCCAGTGTCCTTTTCACAACACTCAGGAGGCTGCCAATGACTGCCAGAGGGTTGGGTCCAGAATCCCTGTCCTGGCTTTACTTGAAGTCTTTTTTTCGAGGCAGGATTTCTCTGTGTAGCACCGGCAGTCCCAGAAATCTCTCTGTAGACCAGGGTAGTCTCAAACTTAGAGATTTGCCTGCCTCTCCTTCAGAGTGCTGGGATTAAATGTATGTATCCCAACTGCCCAGCTTCAGTTCAAGTCTTTTTTTTTTTTTTTTAAGGTTTTTCCAGACAGGGTTTCTCTGTGTATCCTTGACTGCTTGACTGTCCTGGACTTACTTTGTAGACTGGGCAGGCCTTGAACTCACAGAGATTTGCCTGCCTCTGCCTCCTGAGTGCTGGGATTAAAGGCGTGTGCCATCACACCCGGCTTTCAGTTCAAGACTTAAAGCTCTAACTACAGGCCCTATGCCAGGACTGTGATTCCATAGGTAGCAAGAGGCAGATGCACTGTAAGTTGATGCTAAAGACAACAACAGAACCAGAGAGGGAAAGAGCCAAACTAAGCCCAATCAATGTACAGTGAGAGCTGTTGGACCTGCATGCTCTAGGCCTAGTGACACAGGACTTTTCCAATTAGGATGGGGGACAGTGGCTGTGTCAAGTGCTGCAAAGGTATCAGTGGTGCAGAAGCATCAGGAAGTGGGTTTTGCACAGTGTGACCAAAGACCTAGTGTCCTGAGTCAGGGTCATTGGCAGGTCTCAGTCTCAGACTGTTTTCTATACTCTGGCTTGTGGCTGGAACTCTCCCATTCTCAGCTTCCACACCCTAGTTTCTGCTTACTTTTCTTTCACTTCACCTTGGTATTTTAAGACAGGGTCTCACTGTGTAGCCTTGACTGGACCGGAACTCTCTACATAGAATAGTCTGGCATGGAATTCATCACCTGGCCTGGCTTTCCAATATGCTTAGCTCTTCAAATAATGTTCAATGCCTCATCAGAAGGCATGACCACAGACCACTCTGATACACCTGGTGGCTCTTCTAATGTCCACCTCCTGTCAACCCTAGGCAGCATATAGTGTTCGTCAAGTGGCCATGTGGCTTCAATAGTTAACACTGACTCTGGGTCCATATATTCTTTTTGGAACTCAAAAACTGTATGCACTGAAGGTAGCTCTCAGATTCGGGAGGAGGGCAAGGCGCCTCATTGGGTACTAGAGACAACAGATCCATTTGATACCTACCGCATACAGAGTCTTTCTGACCAAAGTAGGCAGCATCAAAGAGATGGTCAGCTGTCTTCTCAAAGGAGGCCAGCATCAACACACTCTCCTTCATTTTGGCCAGGCCAAACCTGGTAATACCCAGGACTTCACCCTGTGTCAGGAGAGATGGACAGAAGGGGATAAAGCCACTCAAAGAAGTTCGAAAACAAAGCAGTGGACAATATCCCAACACCAGAAACAACAAACCAGACAAGCAGCGATTCAAGGAATAGAATTAGGAATCTGAGGGCTTTTTTTTGTAATGGAGGAGTTGGGTGACTCTCCTTTCTTAAGAAGGTGATACCAGAAACAATTTAGATACTTCCAGCCAAAGCAAGGTGCCAAATATGCACAAGACCCACATAAGACTGGTTCTGTCAACATCTTATATGAAGGAGGGATTCATGAAGCCCCATGTAAGGATTTATATTCAAGAAATGGTTGATGGGCACAGGAAAAGACATATTCTTCAATGGTATAGACACTGGAAAGGTGCCTATGCTTCTGTAACTGACTCTTCCCTCACCCCTGCTCTTGTAAGCAGCCATACTGAGAGTCATTGTGTCCAAAAAAAATAAAGGTGACATGAAAATAGAAGGATGAACCTGGAAGAGGAACAGCTGAGCAGGAGTGAGTGGATAAGACCTGGTAAGTGGAGATGATACAATAAAACACATCATACATATTCATAAAATGAGCACAATGGAATCCCATGGTATGCATAACTAATATATGCTAATAAAAGCATTGAAAAACCAAAGGACAATGGCTCATGAGGAAGGGCACACAGGGTAGGTATCTGGCCTCCACACATGGAGGGGCAGCCACATGATTATGCATCCACATGCACACACAACACACAAACAGATATAAAACATTTACAGAGTTACAAAGAAGCAGCACATGCATTAAAACAATACCAGTAGACACACCTGAGACAACCTCTTTAGGGCTGCCACTGTCACCCATGGTGTTGCTTATCTTTCAGTGCTGGGGTGAACCCAGGGACTCAGGAATATTTGCCATGATCCTGCTCTCTACCTCTGACTCATATCTCTGGTTCTTAAATCCTCCAAGGCAGTATAGACTTACCAGGAAAAGGTCATAAAAACCTGATGCTCTACTGTATGGGGAGGAATCTAACACTCTCAACAGCTTCCCCTACACCTGAGAGCAAGGTGACTTTCTCTCTAGCTCCCCATGTCTTCCCCTCCATTCTTTGTATTTGTGAGTCTCTCTCTCTCCACCCCCCCCACAGTGTGTGTGTTTATGTTTCTATATGTGTATGTGTGTGTTCTTGATGGAGATCATACACGGCACAAACACTCTAGGCAAGGCTTCTAGCACCGAGCAACATCTGCAGCACTACTCTCTTCGAATGGCTACAGAAACAGCACAAGGAATGGGTTAGGGAACCAATACCAAGTCACCATGGGGGCCTGGTTTTGGTAATGACCAGATTTAATGTAGAATAAAAATCAGAACACGGAAAAAGTCATATTCAAGCTTTTTTCTTCCAAAAACAGGCTGTGTTGAAATTCTCACACTGGGAATTACCAGAAAACCTGGTATCATCACCACACTTAGTTTTTTGTAGTGACACCTTACTTCTTAACCAAGTCAGTCCTTACAGCAGTGTGCTTTACATCCATACAAGTTCTCTGGATCTATTTATCATTTCAAGACCCCTGACAGCACGGAGCCTCCCTTCTCGCCCACCTTGTAGGTCATCAGGTCAGAGAGCAGCATCACATGTCTCCTGTCGATGCTCATGCCGTGGTTGACCATCGTGTACTGGATCTCGTTGATGATGGTTGTCCGGGCAGCCTCAATGCCCAGAGTTTTCTCCACCTAGGAAGAGCTAGGAGTGAGTGGAGGCAGGCCCTTCTGGGACCTACCCCATTCCTCCTTCTTTCCATGGCTCACAAGCACAAAGCAAACGCTTTTATATTTCCACAACAGACTGCTCTGTAATTACTGGGAGAAGAAAATGTAAGGGTGGAAAACTGGGCTGGGTGTTGGCTGAGGGTCCAAAGAGGATGGTACCTCATAGGTGTTATTGGAAGTGGTCCGGGTGCCTTTTACACCGTGGGTGGCCATGACTGCCCGCAGGTTGTCACCTTCTACTAGAAGTTTGAACTTCTCCTTCCCACTCTGTTCGTCAATATGGATGACAGCTCTGGAGACCTCTGGGATGCCCTGTACCACCACCTACATTCAACACAGATTGCTGAACATGCTGTAACCCCGTGGTCCCACCTGAGAGCCTCAGAAACAGGGCTGAAGAATGGGCTGATAAACTCCATCATCCATTCTCAGCTATTGCCACTACATGTGTAATCCAGCGGTGACTATGTACTGTTTGGTGTTAGGGAATAAGGTGGATCATCAGAATGTCCTCCATGCTACACTGACCTTGAAGAGAGACCAGAAAGAAGTCTACTGGACAGAGCTGTAGGCTCGGAACATAGGATAAAAGCTGGCTGAGGGCTCAGTGGATAAAGGAGCCTGACAACAGACTGCCACCCCAAGTGTAATCCTTAGGACCACAGGGTGCGGAGAGGGAGCCAACTCCCACAAGCATACCTGCACTCCCACATGCCCCCACAAAATTATTTTTTTTTAAAGTTTTTCTAGACTGGGTTTCTCTGAGACTCCCTGGCTGTCCTGGATTCACTTTGTAGACCAGGTTAGCCTTGAACTTGCCTCTGCCTCTTGAGTGCTGGGATTAAAGATGTGGGCACCACCCCCAGCAATTACAGACAGCTGTGAATAGCCATGTGGGTGCTGGGATTTGAACCCTGGCCCTTTAGAGGAGCTGTCGGTGCTCTGAACCGCTGTATCATCTCTCCATGCCCCCTCATATAAATTAAGAACTAGACTGATCCCATTAAGGAATGGGGTTTCATCTTTGGTCTCTGTAATGACCTGGTCCCCAGTTCCACTCCTGGCTGTCTCTCCACAAGAGGATGCTTTGCCTCACCTTGGGCAGATCCTCTTTCAGAAACTGCAGCACGTAATACATGGAGCTCTTGCTGTTTTCCCTGGGGGTGACGCACACCACGGCCTCCCCATGAACAGCCACATCGCCAGGCTTCACTCGGAGCTTGGATGTGCAGATGGAGTACCGCACTGTCTCAGCATTCACCTGCAGGGTGACAGGGAACATGAACAAAGACATCTGCAGACTTCTATAACAGTGGCCTTCATCCTTGATGACATGAAGCTCTTTAAGAGTCTTGGTAGGCCAGCCTTAAGGTGCACACCTTTAATCCCAGCACTGGGAGGCAGAGGCAGGTGGATCTCTGTGAGTTTCAATGCCAGCCTGCTCTACAAAGTGAGTTCCAGGAAAGCCAGAGATACACAGAGAAACTCTGTCTCGAAAAACCAAAACCAAACAAACAAACAAAAAGAAAAGTAACCTTGGCATCCATTTTTTGTCATCTCCTCTACCACTATTTTAGATTTACTCATGTGTATGTGTGTGTTTGTGTATAGGTCACGTGAAGAGAACAAGAGGGGTCAGATCCCCTGGACCTGGAGTTCCAGGAGGTTTTGAGATAATCTATGTAGGTGCTGGACCAAAACTTTTGCCTCCTGAAGGAGCTGTAAGTGCTCTTTACTGCTCAATCATCTCTCCAAGCCCACAAAGTATGACATATTATGTATTTATGTTCAATACCTGTGCTTTATTCTTAAGTAGCAGATTTGTTCACTGCAAGAACGAGCATTTTCCTCCATGAAAATTCATGTCCACCAACAGCCCCATACGAAGCCCATGGACAATGCTCTGGAAGGCCTGGAGACAGAGGCCAGGAAGACTGAACTTTGCTGTCTGTGTGCTACACTCCCTGATAGGCCTGAGGGCTTCAATTTCTATTTTCTTCTCACCCTTAGATAAACCCAAGACATGTTTGGACAAAAGGGGCTACTACTCTCCTGCCGAGCAAATCAAGCCTATAAAGCAATTCTGTTACCAGTGCCACAAGGCACACCCTGAGACTGACTTGACTCTCATGTGAGAACCACAAGACTGTGGCACTGGAGAATGGCTTTCACCACTTTTTTTTTTTCAAGGCTAAGAAAGGATTAACTAGCAGTTGACCTCAGTTGACCCCCAAAAGGTTGTTATCAGTTAACTGTTATCTATCTCCACAAATACCAATAAGAAGGTCAGGTACAGCACTTGGGAGGCAGAGGCAGGCGGATCTTTGCGAGTTCGAGGCCAGCCTGGTCTACAAAGTGAGTCCAGGACAGTCAGGGGTACACAGAGAAACCCCGTCTCAAAAAAACAAAAACAAAAACAACAACAACAAAAAAAAAGGTCAGGTAAACCCACCAACTAAAAACATAACAAACCAGCCCTGTGCTGAGGTCCCACAACTGACTAAGGCAGAACTGGCCCAGGCTCCTTCCATAGCATGTGAAGATGGAAAGAGATCAAACATGCTAACACCATGTGATGATAAACCCACAAATAGAGATCACCCCCACACCACTTCAAATAGTTTCTTGTGATAGCCTTGTCTTGTCTGCATCAGGGTCAACTCAGAAGGACATGGCAGTGGATTGGGTAACAAATGACAAAGACCAGCCAAAATCTTGACACTGATTCTCTGGCTGCTGACCTTCTCCCATGGTTCGTCAGCACCTGTCTCAGGATCTGAGGATCACATCCTCACATATTAACTCTCTGACTCACCTCCAGTCTCAGAAGTCGGATCCGTTCCAGGGAGAGCTTGACAAGAATAAAGCAGTCATCAGGAAGAAACACTTCTTCAATATACTCTGAGATCTGCCATGCCAAGAGAGCAGAGCATCAGCCTCCACTCTCACGTCCCCTTCCCATCCCAGGACTTCACAGGCACACTGTCCACATGGCCTCTGCTGCGGGCTACTTCCACATCAGGTGCTGTGCCACTTCTTCAATGCTGCTGAGAAGAAGTTTGATATTTTCTTGTTTTCAAAAGGGATTCCTTACCTCCCCCAGGAGTGTTTTCTCAATTCTGCCCTTCACCAGGCGTGCGTAATCCGCATCATCATCCTTGTCTAGCTGTGCTGTGATAATTGGAGTGCTGCAAGAAAGAGAAACATCAGCACACAAGGAAGGGACCGACTCTGTGTGCAGAGTACTGTTTTCTTTTCTTTTTTTTTTTTTGGTTTTTCGAGACAGGGTTTCTCTGTGTAGCCCTGGCTGTCCTGGACTCACTTTGTAGACCAGGATGGCCTCGAACTCACAAAGATCCGCCTGCCTCTGCCTCCCAAGTGCTGGGATTAAAGGCGTGCGCCACCACCGCCCGGCTCCAGAGTACTGTTTTCTTAACCCTGAGTGCTACTCACAGCCATGAGTACTTTACTGAACTCATTTGGGGCAGGCCTGCAACAAAGGACTTCACAGACCTCTCACTAAGGCTTATTAGTTTCTGCAAAAACCAGGTGCTCATTTTGCCCATGACAAGATTGAAGAAATTTTCCGTGTGCAAGGAGACCTCCTCTTGACCTTCTGCTCCCATGGAACCAACTCCTAGTATAGTTCGCCTCCCTCTGCCCCTCTCCAGCGATCCCTTGGCCCTGACCATCACTATCATGTTCTATTCACAGGGACAGTATCCCATCAACACAGGCCCTCGGCACAGACCTGCAGGAGACAAGCCGACCTCCAACCACCCTGGATATCCATGGTTGCTGGTCTGCAACCAGGAACAGTTATTTTCTTCTGCAAGAATAAGCAAAAATGATTTCTGCCCCTAAAACCATGATGTATCTCTAGTTTTTCTAGTCTCGGGCCTCTTGGAAACTTGACTGAATCACTAGGGGCTTACACAGAATGGTTACAATCCAAGCAGGATGATAATCAGGCAGGGCTATCCAGGCATGGGGTAATGGCACCAAGGGAAGAAATGTCTACTGACCTAGCACTCGATTTTGGTAGCTCATGTAGTATTTTCTATTTCACATAAGTAGTAGCCATAAACAAACAAAACAACATGAACAGGACCGCAGATTTCATTGTGACCATATCCAGTTTTGACATGATCAACTTTCTGAAAATCCAAACACTGATCAACACAGTGGACCTCTGGACACCAGACACTGCCCAGGTAAAAAATCACAGGTGTTCACGTGCCCAAGGACCACTGGTCCCTAGAAAGCATGCCAGGCAGTAGCTACCTAATCGCCTTGGAAGCGTTGATGATCTCTTTGATCCGAGGCACACCCAGGGTGATGTTCATGGAGGCCACCCCTGCAAAGTGGAAAGTCTTCAGGGTCATCTGGGTGCCCGGCTCGCCAATGCTCTGTGCACAGAGTGCACCCACCGCAGAGCCCGGCTCCATCTGTGCCCTAGAAGAAAAGGCCAAGAAAGTGGGTATGACACAACAAGGAAAAGGCCACAAAAACTGCCAGGGGAAAGCTTCTGGTTACTGCGTCTTAAAAGAAAAAAATAGAGATTCTGTTGTGTTTAGAATGCAAAAGAGCAATGGGCCAGATAGTGTCTGTGTTAGAGGAACAGGCTAGGAACAAGTGCCATTGGGGGAGTGAGATGCTCAGAGGGCAGACAATACAACGAAATTCCGTGTGGAAAAATTGTGATATGTGCAGGGCTAATGTGCACTGTGTGGAAGACGTCCAAGTGCTCTGTTGTAATGAAGTTGGTCAGACGGCTGAAATCTGCTATACGGAACTAATGAGTTTCCTTACAGGCAAAGAACATACAGTGAATTCCTTTGCAGGTCCTTTCATGGGACCCGCACTGTGCAACATGAAGAAAGCACGAGGAGAGGCAAGCAGGCAGCATGGCGCATCCCTTTCTCTCTGCTCTTGCCTAGGAGGTCATGTGACTAGATGAGTTCCTGCCTTGACTTCCACAAATGGAGTATAACCTGGAACAGTGAGCTAAAAATCAAATGTTCCTCCCCAAAGTTGCTTTTGGTCAAAGTATTTTATCACCTGGACAGAGAGGAAATTGAGCCAGCCAGGACCCTGAAGCCACCGAGAGTATCTGGGACATGGGAGTCCTGCATGGCTGCCCGGCAGTCTGGGACAGCTAGTCTGCTTACCTCATGTACTTATCCCTGCAGGTCTCCAGGAACTTCTCTATTTGGGTGGGGGTGACACGGTCCAGCTGGTACAGCACGCGAGGCTGGAAGGACAAAGGCAAGTGCACAGTGAAGGCCGGCTGCGTCTGTGAAACCCTGTGTCCCACCACGTCTGGAAGGCCGTACCTCTGTTGTGCCATTATCATTGATGCCATATTTATCTCTGGTTTTCTTGATCTTCTCCGACACCCCTTTAATGAATGTTTTTATTTCCTGAAAAGATTACAGAACACACACTAATTAGTACGATTTTCAATGATTTAGACAGCATGATCATTCCGTAACCTCCCACAGTGGACACAGTGAACACTACCTTAGCAGCTGCTAAATACGGAGCACTGGGGATGCAGTGAGGGTACTGGTTCTCTTACAGTGAGTTGGTAAGGGGCACGCTGTGCTTCCACCCGGGAAAACCGACCCTCTGCTTAAGACGTTCGTTAGTGCTCAGTACCTAACCTTTTTCCATGAGTTCTCCTGTGCCCTCATCTCAGGCACATGCGGGAAGGAACTTGGCATAGCTCTCGGGGACTTTATGAGACATAAACCAAGAACTCTACAAGGTATAAGTTTCCACTCAGAACCCTCATGACTCCATCATGAAGGCCTCTTGGAAAACGTTGGCAATCACTGTAAACATCACTCTCTCTCGACTATGCTCACAGCTTTTCATAGCTGTCTGGGTTAGTCAACTCTTTGTTTATATTGAGGTGTGAGATGTGGGGGTGACCCTGCAATTCAGACATGTATCTAGATAGAAATGATTTCATTTCAAAAAGAGTTTTATCAAGAATTAAAGTCTCAGAAAGGGTTGGAGAGATGGCTCAGCACTGGTTGCTCTTCCAGAGGATTCAGGTTCAATTCCTAGTACTCACTTAGAAGCTCACAAACATTTGCAACTCCAGACCCAGGGAACCTGATGCCCTCCGTTCTGGCCTGGGCATCATGGGCAGCAGGCATGCAAGCCTGCACAGACATACGTACAGGAAAAATAACCATATACATAAAATAATTTTTAAAATGACTCAGAGACTGATGTTAAGGAAAAACTCATAGCTGGTAAGATGGCTCAGAGGGTAAAGATGCCTATCCCAAAGCCTGATGGCCTCAGTTCTGTCCCCAAAACCACATGGTAGGAAACTTGTCCTTGATTTCCACATGCTCGCCATGGCACAAGCATGCATGCCACCTAAAACTTAAATAAATAAAAATGTAGTAAAACTGAAAAGGAAAGAACAGAAAATTCTCGAGACTCATTGATCAGTCATCTGCAGCGAGTCTGGGACAGTGAGCAGCTGCAAAGGAAAGGTGGAAAGCCACTGGACAGAGAGGACTTCTCTGTACATCACTCAGGGGAAAGAGCCTCTTCCACACTAGTGGCTTTCACTTCAAACCTTGCCACACTTGTCTGGCCCCGGAGCTGTGGAAACTCTTTCACCAAGGGGAACAGAAACAGCAGAGGGCAAAGCAGGCCCAGAGGTTTCCAGCTGTGAGGAGACGGAGACAGACAGACAGACTGACTGACTGTAAGAGACACAAAGGCACACACAGACCAAAACAAAAAAACAATAGAAAAACCCCACAAAAACACAATAAGTGAACAACAAAGAACCACAGCCTGCAGGCACTGAGAATGACACCTGTCAGTGGCTTCCCAATGGCTTTGTTCATGGGATGAATGGCCACACTGTGAGTGGGGTTTCTAAAAATGGGAAGATTCACATGGAAGAAACCAATCTGAAATGTGCACCGAGAACTCCGGTGGGTGAGTCCATGCATGCTAGACACTCAGCAGGCAAATCACCTCACGGCCAATTCGTCATCGGTCTCCCTCTCACTCTAGTAAGCCCAAAGCATTCGTATTAGTCTCTGCTCAGGCCCAAGGAACAAGGGCAATGGCCACTCAGACCTGCCTCAGGTATAGTATGGACGAGGCTCAGCCTTTCCTGGCCCAAACATGCTCTGCTCGGTGAATTTTCGTTTTCTCAGTGCATCTGAGCTCCTCAGATCATGAGCCACTGACAGAGAGGGCATGCTACACCACTGTCCAGTCATCAAGTCTTCAGTGGGAGTGACATTGTACAAGCTGGGCCAGTGCTCACTGAAGAAACTGCTGGCAACAAGGCCACCTGTGAAAACTGCTAAAGGTACAAGAATCAGCCAAAACCAGAGCCTGTATTTGCTAGAACTGGGACAGAAATGTGTAGCCTCCTGTGCTGGTGACAAGATGCAATGTGCTGGAGTTAAGCTGTCTGTTGGCTTGTACTCCATGCCAACACGGGGACATGGTCGGTATTTTTCAGTGAACGTCTTTGAGGGTGAAGAGAAAAATAATATAGTCGTGTGGAAAAAGAAACTGCAATTCCAATCTCTTAAAAATAAAGAGGAAGATGACATCTAGGGTAAAATCTAACACAAACGGCACCTGGAAGAGATCTTTCACCTCCCACACCCACACAGGATGAAGAGGAGTGGGGTCACCCCAGGGTTGCCTTCTGCTGCCCCTGCAGACAAAACACTGGACCACAGATCCAAGCCCAGAGGTGAGCACTGGCTGGGTCTCAATCCCTCTGTCATGTTTATGAATTATGATTTTGATTATAACCATGACTACAGATGAGGAGCTGTTGGAGCAGGTCCTCATCAGCCAAAACCAAAAAGCAAACCAATGAAAACCTCCAAGGCACATTTGTGGTGACAGCCCCAGGAAGAATGGAAAGACCACTCCATGGGGCCCTGATCTGTGATAAAAAGAGGCTGTGATCTGAGACACATGGCAGTCACTAAAGCAGGCGTTCAGAATGTTCAGAATGACTGCACAAAGAGTGAGAAAGGGGACGTGGGGCTGGTGACAGGGTTCACACAGACCATGTCTCCAGGTTCTTTCTCCCAACAGGAAGTCACTTGTGTAAAAGACAGGACATTAGTTCTTCTTGCTGGCTAGTGAGATACTACCCAGGATACAGCAAGAACCACATTAAAACTGTGGCTTCTACAAAGTGGAGGCATGTGACAGACCGTGTTCTCAGCAACACTGGCAGGGCCTACTTGTAGGAAGCTACCGTCTTCTCAGTGCCCAGTGCTGCTGGCAGGACCTACCTGCAGGAAGCTACCTTGGCAGCAGAGGAACTCGCTCTTCTTCATGATGGCTTCAGACGTCAAGGTGAGCTCGTTCTTACTGAGTGCAGGTTCACTCTGACATGGAAACACTGCCTAAGTACCAAAAGGACATGGTGTTACATGTGCTTGGTGAGTGACACGGGATATCAGGACGAGGGATCTACCAGACATAAAACTATTCAGAGTGAGCTTTTAGAAACTTGTGGCTTTCTTTGCTAACAAATCTGGACTCCCACTTTTCATGTGAAAATGAAAACCAGATAAATGCTGCCTTTTGTTTTGTTTTTCTGAGACAGTGTCCGTGTAGCTCAGGCTGGCCTCAAGCTCACTATGTAGTAGAAGTTGGCCTTTGACTCCTGATCTTCCTCCCTCCCGGGCAACAGGGTCATAGGCATACACTGTTGTGCCAAGTAGCAGGGACCCACCTTACTTAAAGAGCTCCTCTCTAACTAAGGAGTATGGATCTGCTGATTCCCAAATTGACTCCAGCCCACATTTCGATTTTGATTTCAATTTTGTGTTTGTGTTTTTTAATACAGGGTTTCTCTGTGTAGCCCTGGCCATCCTGGAACTTGCTCTGTAGACCAGGCTGATCTTGAACTAACAGAGATCCACCTGCCTCTGCCTCCCAAGTGCTGAGATTAAAGGCATGCGCCAACACACCTGGCCTATTTTGTGTTTGTAAAAATGTACACTGTCGTAGTCAAGCCTAGTAGCCTACCCTGTAACCTCAGCTACTTAAGAATTCCTAAGCAGGTGGACCACAAGTTCAAGGCCTGCCTAGCTACAGAGCAAATTCTGTAGCTTTGCCTGCGAATAAAAAGTAAAAAAGTAACAAAGAAAGATGTTGCTCATGGTAGGGCCCTTGACCAGCATAATCCAGGCCCTGACCTCAAAGTCAGTACTACAAAAACAGCAGGCCAGCTAAACATTTCATGAGGGGAAATACTTCAACACTCCTCAGGGTCATGGGGTTTCTTCAGTTTTACTGGTCTTTTGACCCATTCTTGACTGGTCGCTTGTGACTAGAACATAAAGGAAAAAACACTTCAGTGGAAAAACTTCTAACACCAGAAGAGCGGGGTCAAAGGACTGAAGTGAAATCCACATGAATCTTGTCCAATTAACTCTTCAAAAAGAATGGTTCCAACTTGTATTCCTGGCTACAGTGTATGAAATGGGCCTGCTGCTTAACAGCCATTCCTTATAAAGCTGTTCTCTAGACCACACCACCCACTCCAGCAGATGAGGAGACAGAGCTTCTTCCACTGGCACTGACTTGGACTAACAACAAAAAAGACAGAGTAACTCGGAGAAAGGTCCTAATCTAGAACTGAGGCAGAGGAAGCGTGGTACTACGAACAAAGCCCCTCAGAAGTCTGTAGCCCTCCGCAGAGAGCTGCATCTCACTTTGATGTTGTCTAGAACCCTTTTAAACTCCAGCGGCTCGTCTTTGCCCTCCATGGCGGCAGGATCTAAGCCATCTCCTCCATAGATGAACTGGATGATGTCGCCGGTGGAACTCCGAACTGTCAGATCATACTGGGAGCAGAGGTCTTCCAGGGACTTGACCAGTCTTCTCTACAGGAAGAGAAGGAGGCTCAGCTGCCCATTGAAGACTGCGTCATAGCACGCAATCAGACTTGCCATTCGAGGTTTCAAGGTTACAGTTCATTTCTTTATTTGTTTGTCTTTCGTGGTGCTAGAGATCAACCCAGGGCCCTGTGTGTGCTAGGTAAGCACTCTGCGGCCAAGCCACATCACCAGCCCTGAGTTACAAGCACTTTAATTACATCAACAGTATTTATTAGCAATCCCTTAAGGGTCCCTCCCAGGCATGACTAGCATTGCACTGAGAGGCAGCTTGTGTTAACCTCCAGTCCTCACTGTGTTAGTTAGTTCTTCCTGCAACAGAAGCCTTACTGGCCCCAAGAACTCTGCACACTGCTTTCCAGGGCTGCTTTGCCTTCTCGCCCAGCTCTCTATGGTACAAACTAGTTTTTGTACACACTCAAGCCAGGACACCTGCAGAATTCAGTATAGGGAATCAGATGCAAACCCTATTTTAAGAAAGAGGAAGAGGAAACAGGGCAAGAGGCTGAATCAAGAGCAGCAACCTTTTCTCAACTGTGACTGGGAGAATCTTCTACAACCAGTCAGCAGTTTACCTTAGAAAAACAAACTTCCCCCTTGCCTGAACCCACTGTTTCTAGGTTAACATACTGCTCTAGGAAACTCTTACTATATATGTAAACACCCCATGTCACAGCCCCTTATACCAAGAGTGGGAAAAGCATTCATAGTTCATTGGGTTTCTGACAAAAGTGACACACCTCTAAACCAAAGGGTGATTCCCAGCAGATGTCTACAGCACCAGGTGATAGCAAACAAGGCACACACAGGGCTCTGCCCCTATTTTCCCCTCATCACCTTTGTCCAGCTTACTAGTTCATCAATCCTGGTATCGTAGTCTGCAAGGACCATGCTTCCACAGAGGGGACAGACAGGAAACAAGCCTGAAGCAAGTTTGTGGCCCAACAATGTGGCCCGTCCACTTTAACTGGTGTCATAAACAGTCAAAAGCATGAACAATTGTGGGGAGCTAGGACTGTGCTCAGCAGTTAAAGCACTGGCCTAGCATTCTGAAGGCCCTGTGCTCAATCCCCAGCAACAGAAACACACATGCATTTTCTTGCAGCACACAGAGTTACTGATGTATGGGGAATGGAAATGATCATGGGGTCTGGAAAGAAATCCTGCTGCAACCTCACAGGAGACACAGAGAGTCAAGTTTTACAGCCATTTGTGAAGTGTAATCCCGCAGCTGTAACTCCAGGGGCCACGAAAAGGATGAATATTGAGACCTATACAGTGGCGTCATGGGAGGTGCAACCCTCTCAGTAACTAGCAGGCAGTTATCACCCCCACACCCCTGTCATGCTAGGGAACAGCTCAGGGAGGCTGAATGACAAGTTCCAGGTTATAGGCTCAGCATTCACCATCTCTACCATTCACGGTACATAGGATAGTCTGAGCTGCAGTTACTATTTTGTTTGTTTCTTCAGTTCAATACCAAGAAGGGGGTAAATCACAGCTCAAGTGCAAAACACACACACACACACACCCCACACGCAAGCACAGCTCACACTCATACAGCACTCTTGCTTTGTGGCTAAAGACACTTCCTCCAGGTACCTGCATATATCCTGTTTCAGCGGTCTTTACAGCTGTGTCAACCAGACCCTCCCGACCGGCCATTGTGTGGAAGAAAAACTCAGTAGGTGTTAAGCCAGAATAAAAGCTATTGGCCACAAAGCCTTTGGCAGCAGGGAGCTGAAGAGGGGTAGAAGAAAAGAAACAAACAAGGTTCAAGGTCCAAAATTCTAAAATCCATCCACATAAGAAAATATCCCCTGGATACCCAGCCAGTGACTCAAGAATGAGCAGGTGCTGTATGCCCTTGCCTATACGAGAAATAATTTAGACAGACCATGTTTGCTAGAGTGCCAGTAGGTGAATGGCTCCGGAAGAGGAAAATGTGAGTGAGAGCTGCTATCCCAGGAGCGTCAAGGACCTCACAGGGTTCCGGACCATTCCCTGGGAAGCTCCTGTCTTTAGGACATCCTTATTGTGGGCCAGTCCTGCCTACCTCCAAGCCTCAAGTTGGTGGCCCAATAATGTGGCCTGTCAACTTTAACTGGTGTAATTAGCAGTAAAAAACATGAACAGTTTTGTGGGGTTAGGACTGTGCTCAGGAGTTAAAGCACTGGCCTCGCATTCTGAAGGCCATATGTAGCTAGAGCTACTAAAAATGTAAAACTAGACTGTAGATGGTGGTGCAACTCTGACATACCAACAGTCACCAAACAGATACTTCAAATGGGTGAAGACTGACACGAAGTGGACCTCAATGCCACAGCAACACATAGTAATAAACAATGGCTTTAGATCATGATAGGTCTGTATTTCTCATAGACAATCTAGACAAACAGACTATCTATCTTTCACAGCCAATTACCTTTGAATGCTTCTCAAAGTGAGGCAAAGATCTGTTTTCAAAGCCATCTGGTACCCGGGAGCCACTGATAGCTTGCTGTCCCACACAGGCAATCATCTGTGATATGTTAATGAAGGAACCTGGGGAACAGGTCAGAAATGTAAAGTTGTACTGGAAAACGTAAAACAATAACAGAAGCCAGGCAGAACAGAGGGATAAAGACACAGTGCAACCCTTGTTCTCACAGCCTAGGAGTCCAAGGGCAGTGAAGACAGCTATAGTAACACAGGTGAAGGCAAGGGGAGGGCCCAGGGGCACGTGCACATGTGGGGTGAGGGAAGAGCCACTGTCATCTCCCAGGTAGACATCACACTGGCCTCTGGACATGGAGTTTGCATACAGAGAACAGGGAGAAGGAATCTGAATGTTTGTGGAAGACTGAGAAGCAAAGACAGAGGAGGAATGACCCTAGGTGTAACCAGGAGCAGGAAGTACAACAATGGGTAAAAGGCAGCCACGTCAGAGAGCTGGAATTCTATTCATAATAAACAAAATGGCAGCATTAGAAGCCCTGAGGTTCTGAGTTTGAGCATGGTTTTAGGAACTTAATGTTTTAAGGTCTGAGTAAACATGAAGTTAAATTTTGTCACAACTAAGCTAGGGTTATTTAGCTCAGTAGTAGAATATTTGCCTAAGATGCACGAGGCCCTGGGTTTGATACTCAGCAACACACACACACACAAAGGGGCGGGGGAGAAAAGAAAAAGGATTGCTACATCATTAAATCTATTACTAAAAATTCCCAGTTTTCTTCTTTTTAACATTAAATTTAGTCAAAGCAACTTCAAACTCAGGAACCCAGCCATATTACCAACCAGTTTCTCCAAAGACTTAAACTGTCCCAAATACAAAGGCTCAGTCTTCCAAGATTTAGATACAGGAACTTAAAGAAATGAAAAGCCTCTATGAAGTTATAATCACCAAAGATATGTGTTCTAGAGCAAGTCCCTGGCAGGGAATACAAACAGCCAACCCTGAGGACCTAGCTCACCTTTGGAGCCACACAGGGCCATGGTGAGGGGGCTGTTGCTCTTGTCCAGCTCTCGGAGGCAGGCACTGCCAGCATGGTCCCTGATCACAGACAGCTCCTTCAGGATCAGAGCCTGGGGAGAGGTGCATGGGAGGGAAGAAAATGCAATCCGTGAGGAGTCATGCTCTGGCTCTGTAGATCACAAACCTTCAATCTGACATATATAGAAAATTCGAAAACATATAAACAGGATGCCAGACTTCTAATCAATAAAATATACTGAGTTCAGACAATAAAAAGCCCAAGCTGCATAAAGGCCTTTCTTCTGGAAGTTCTCTAAGAGTGTGAATAGCAAATTACAACAAAATCCTGAACAAACATTTAAATTGTTCATGAGGTAGAATGTATTTGGTGCTGTGGATTCTGTCTATGTGACAGCACCTGGACGTACAGGCATGTGCACGCCCCCATAAAAATCACAACATCTGGATGTGAAGAACTGCCCACTCTGCTTGTACAGCATATCTCTGGCTGTATTCAGCAAGCATGATCTCAATGCACATGAGCAAAGAATGTGACAAGATGACTACAGGAGTGCCCTGGTCTATGGGCACAGTCACAATTCACAATTTTAAGGTGCTGAGGCCTCTACAAGTCATGGTCCTCTTGAGGCCTCAAGTAATTTTCTATGTAGTGAGAAGCATCCTCTTCCCTGTCTGTCTCACTCAGGAAGACTGAAAGTCAACTTAGGGGGATTAATACACTCTTTCCAGCCCAGTGCTCAGGAAGCTGTAACAGGATTGGGAATTAGAGGCTATGGGTCACATAGAGAAACCCTGTATCAAAAAACAGTCTGAATAAGAATTCATCTCTCCACCTCACTTTTCGTCATAGTATTGCTAAAGTTGCCCAACATGGTTCTGAACCATCTTTAGCAAAATATTTATATGCCCTGAAGAGAAAACAAAACACTCGTTTTGACCTCTCCGTCTTTCTGCCTCAGCCTCCAGGTGGCCAGGATTATAGGTGAGCGCCACCACATCCAGCTTAGACACTGAATGCTTCAAGAGCCTATCTTCCACACTATAGTGAGGTAAAGGTGCAAGGTAGAGACCATAGAGAAGGCAGAAGAAAGCCAAGTGTGGTAACCTGTATTTGCAAATCCCAGGACCAGAGGCTGAGGTCAGAAGACCTTGAATTAGATCCAGCCTGAGCTACAGTGAGACTGTCACAAAGAGAATAAAACAAAGCTCCAGTGCCCCAGCTGCTGACTCTGTTACTTTGGAACTTCAGGTGTCCAGAGGAGACCTAACAGATTTTGATGTGGCCAGCTCAGCACTCAGCCAAATGTTTTCAAACATGAGGAGGCTGTGGGCTGTGTGTAAGACCATCCAACATGAGTATTCCCTGTCCTATACCCAAGTCACAGTAATGATCAACCCACTTAGAGTTATGGTGTGGTTTCTATGGGAGGATGCCGCGATCAGGGAGGGCAGAGGCACCAAGGGTCATTCAGAGCAGCCCCATGTGGTCCAATGAGCAGATACCCATGTTTTCAAACCAGAGTATAGAGCTGAAAGGAAGCAAAGGCCCTACTTGTCAAACAAACAAATAAAAACATGGGCCAGGAATGGGACAGGATGGTGCTTCTCTTCTTGCTCCTCTGCCACCTTCTGATCATGGTGTCTCGCCCACCCCAAACACAATGCAAGCAGGACATCTGACCATGCCGATCTGGAAGCCGGTCTCACCTCTAGCGTCTCCTCAGCAGTGCAGCCTGGTTGCTGCTGCAGCTTGCCTGTGTTCAGGGCTTCAATGTATTCGTCACATTTCTTGTAGCCAGCATTTAGAAGCTCATACTTGGCTTTCAGCAGTCCCTGGCCAGGTGTGACATCACCAATCCCGATTGAGAACCCACGGTTAGCTGAGGAAGAATTGGCAGGCAGAATAAGAGTGATAACCATTAACAGTCAAGCTGCCAGGTAGAGAGCTCACCCCCACTGCCTGCACTCCTCTTCTCAGAAATCACTCTCAAAGGGAGAAAAGGAGGAAGTGTCAGGCTGGACATTATATACATGTATATAATATAACATATTATACAAATATATTTATATATAATAATATATAATTTTAAAAGGCAAATATAAATGCTGTGTCTGGTAGACTAGGACTAAGTTTTGAATGTGAAGAAGTAAGCGGGTGCCTGAGTGGTCAGTTTTAGTTGCATGGGAAAGGAGAAGACTCTCAGTGTCTTCAGGTGGAGAGCCAACAAGTCTAGACAGGCTTAAAAGTGAGATCACTAGTTTCTGCAGACACAGAGAAGAATGTACAGGAAACAAGGAGAATGGGTGGGAAGTCTGTCTAAGGAACAGGCTCTGGGCTCTGTTCCAAGAGAGCAGTTCGCATCCTCAGGAAAGGAACCAGAGGGTTCTGGATTTGGGAATACTAGTCACAGCCAGGTAGGATGACAAGAGACTAAAAAACCACCTGTGCAATCTAAGATGGGAAGCCCTGAGCCCCCTCCTTGTCTGGCTTCCAAGTGGCTATCCTCAGGGTGGGTGGGGAGACTAGAAGAGATGTCTTTGAGGAAATCCAACAATGCTAATGAAAACTGTTACTGATAGGGATAAGTGGCAGTCCTGCAGTGAGAAGGCTGGCTTTCAGCTCAACCAAGGTACCTAGAGGCCCATCAAACTCACAGCTCCATTTCCAGTCACTGATTAGTATCTTACACTCAAAGGAAGAATGGATGACCAAGGAACAATATACATTTTAGGGCAGTTCTTGACATGAAATATGAGACCACAAATACAAAAGGAAAGAAATAGGATACTCGGGGAGCAAGTATAAAAATACCCAGTAATATTCCTTCTGAGCAGTCACAGTCAAACCCAGAGGTCAAAGTGAATAGCCCCAGCATGGCTTGGTGGTGCAAGCCAGTAATCACAGTTCATGGGAGGCAGAGATAGGCAGATCTCCATGAGCTAGAGGCCAGCCTGGTCTACATACCCATTTCCAGGGTATTGGGGTCTACATAGGCAAATATTGCCTCAGAAACAAAAACAAAGAAAGGAAGCTGTATCCCAATGTAGATAACAGACAAAGCCCCATTATTATTCTCTGCACATAATAAACATGGAAAATCCTGTCAGAAATCCAAAACATACCAAAGAAAATATTTAAAAATCAACAGAAATGATAAAAATACAAAAGAAATCAAGAATAAAGATATAGATAATAGAAAAAAGGTTAAAAAAAAGCAGAATTGATCCAGTAAATAGAAATTCAATTAACACAAGTTCTAAACAGAAAGAAATGGAGATAAAACTATCAGAGACATAATGAGGAAATTTCTAGAAAGAAAGGACACTGCTGCAAATTTATAGGAGCTGACTGGGTGATTAGCACAAGAAATGAAAAATCCTACACCAGGGCTTACCACTGTGAACTTTCTAACAAGAATAAACATGAGACAACACACATGCACGCACGCATGCACGCACGTGCCTTGGGAATAAAAATGGCCACACCCTTTCCATTGTAACTGTAGAAGCTACAGAATACAACACTGAGTGAATTTTAAGGGAAAGTATTCAGTCTAGAATTTTCGATTCAGGCAAAGAGTTAGTCAAGTGTGAGTAGCATCAACATTTTATGGTTGGCAAGATAGCTCAGTGGATAAAGGTGCTTGCCACCAAGACTGACGACCAGATCTGATCCCTAAGGCTCACACAGTGGAAGCAGAGACTCCTGCAAGTAAGTTGCCCTCCAACCTGCACTCATGCTGTGGCAGCAGGGTACCCACACTCAAACACAACATATACACACAAGAGCAATAAAACTCAATTTAGGGAAACATGCAAAAATCACTTGATATAGCCAGGCAGTGGTGGCGTACGCCTTTAATCCCAGCCTTCCGGAGGCAGAGGCAGACAGATTTCTGTGAGTTTGAAACCATCCTGGTTTACAGAATGAGTTCTAGGACAGCCAGGGATATACAAAGAAAAGGTCTCTAAAAACCAAAAAAAAACAAAAACAAAAAAACAAGAAAGAAAGCACTCGATACATACCACCACTCACAGTGCAAACAAGCCAAGCATAGAGCCTGTAAGCACAGTGGGGCTGAAATGGATTCATCTGGTTGGGATGCAAGGGAAGCCCAGAGGCTGCAGACCTTCCCCAGGTACCTGGGAAACAGCACACAAAGGACTTTTTATGCCATGCACCCCTTTATAGACAATGAGAAGCTACTGTAGGTGCCGATTAGAAGAAAAAGAAAATCAAACTCAACTTCTCATCACTGATAATGCACACGTGACTGAGCATTTTGTCCTGTGTAGTGTGGGAATGAAACAGTGGAAGAGCACACTGCCATAAAAGACCAAGACTTTCCCTATTTCAGCTTAGCACGAAACACGAAGCTGCTGAGACACTCACACAGGTAGACAGGAGCCAGCCTGGCAAGCCGAGACATGGCATCAGCAGCCTCATTCTGTCCCCAGTCTCGCAGCAAGATGTAGAAGATGTTATTCTTAGACCCTGACCCCAGCGTTCCTTTGTCCATGCTGCCGCTCATGAGCTCGCTGTTCTGGATGGTGACATCTGGAAGGGTGACACTGACAATGCATTTAAAAGAACAATTATCTGGTTAAGATAAACGTTTACATCCTGAAAATTCAAAGTACAGCAAGAGAATTTCTCCTTAAAAATTTGTTTTATGCCGGGTGGTGGTGGTGCACGCCTTTAATCCCAGCACTTGGGAGGCAGAGGCAGGCGGATCACTGTGAGTTCGAGGCCAGCCTGGTCTACAAAGTGAGTCCAGGACAGCCAAGGATACACAGAGAGACCCTGTCTTGAAAAACCAAAAAAAAAAAAAAAAAAAAAAAAAATTTGTTTTATGTTAAGGCAACAAACATAAGGAGAACCAGTGTCCTTCCAAACACTAGAACACAGTAGTTCTGACCCTCCAAGAGCTCAGCAGAGCATCCTGGAGAGTCACAGCTGGTCCCAAGGCCCTGCTATCCATGTTCATTCTGACCCTCACTGTGCCAGTGACCTGGGAGGAGAGCTAAGGAGCTTGTGCTACACAGTTAACTTCTGGGTGCTGGCTGTGAGCCTCAGTCGGGGCCACTGTTTTTATTAAAGACATTCAGATGAATCATATTTAAATCCTTTCTGTTATACTGAATCTTCATGTTAGCAAAACTTTTTAATTTTTATTATGGTTTCTTTTTTTTTTTTTTTTTGGTTTTTCGAGACAGGGTTTCTCTGTGTAGCCCTGGCTGTCCTGGACTCAATTTGTAGACCAGGCTGGCCTCGAACTCGCAAAGATCCGCCTGCCTCTGCCTCCCAAGTGCTGGGATTAAAGGCGTGCGCCACCACTGCCCGGCTTTATTATGGTTTCTTGAGACAGGATTTCTCTGTGTAAGAGCCTGGTTGTCCTGGACTCGCTTTGTAAACCAGGCTGGCCTTGACCTCACAGAGATCTGCCTGCCTCTGCTTCTCGAGAGTAGGGATTACAGGCGTGCGCCATCATGCCCAGCCCAAGACATCTTTCTGACCAAGTAAAATCAATTAGAAAACAATCATCTTGGGAGGACTGCAGTTGTGAGAGCATCATGCATGAGGCCCTGAGTTTAACCCTCACCACCAAACAGAGCCAAGTGTGACTGATCCCCGCTGAAGGTCCAGCACTCTTGAAGGTGAGGGAGGACTGCTGTTAGTTCATGCCAGCTTGAGCTAAAGTGTGAGACCTTCCCTCCATTAAAAAACTTACCTATTAGTTGTGCTGTTAGACAATGAGCACATTGTCTATAAGGCATATATAAGAAGAACAATAAT
The DNA here is from genome assembly GCA_907164525.1 of Lophiomys imhausi. Lineage (NCBI taxonomy): Eukaryota > Metazoa > Chordata > Mammalia > Rodentia > Muridae > Lophiomys > Lophiomys imhausi. The sequence goes on along the minus strand of CAJQZJ010032031.1, from coordinate 17,111,051 downwards.
GACAATAAATTTTAAGCCTTAAGCAACTTTTGATACCCACATGCTCCCCACCCCCCAGTAAAAATGACCAATTGCACTGACTGACAAAATCATTAAAAAGAACCACTCTAGCCTGGCGGTGGTATTGCACACCTTTAATTCCAGTACTTGGGAGGCAGAGGCAGGGGGATCTCTGTGAGTTCCAAGCCAGCCCAGTCTACAAAACTGAGACCAGGCCAACCAGAGCTGTTACACAGAGAAACTCTACCTCGAAAAACCAAAAAAAAAAAAAAAAAAAGACCCACTCTAAGCCCTGGTCCCTGCCCATATGATCTGCCATCTAGAAACACAGACTGGCACTTTCCAGAGAAAACACTTCCTCCTGAGCCTTGCAGAAACAACAGAGTTGCTCCCAGCAAGTGAGGCTCACCCTCTGCCACGTGCTTGCTCCTCCCATCCCATCCCGGCTTCTACTCACAGGAATCGTTGATGCAGAGGTCTTCCCCCTTGCCACAGTACTGCTTGCCCTTGGTTCGGAGGTTGGCCCTCACTGGATTGTCATCACTAGGTCTGAGGATGACACTGAAGATCTGTTTTCCGGTCCACAGGGTGACAGGCTGGAGGAAAGGAGGCAGCAGATGAGTCCTGGTGGGTTCTCACCATGGCTCACTACAGTAAGGCAAGAGGGTGCAATGACTACGGGCAAGCCCACCCATCACCAGTGTGGTCCCCTCCACTCCACCAGCAACCCACTCAGACCACAGCACACCTTTAGTATTGTAGGGGGTGGGAGGCGCACTTTAATTTTTTCATCTTTGCCAACCAGTATTGAAGCGATGATTTGGCAGGCCTTGGCTCGATCAAAGAAAGTGTCCTTGAGGGTGAGGAGGTAGGCACCTAAGAAATAAAGAACCAACACGAAAAAGAAGAGGAACCACAATAGGGGAACACACACATTTTTAATCTTCAAATCAAGTCAGACTATTCCCCAGAGAATGAAAACAGAGGTACTGACTGTGCCCCTCAACTCTACTCCAAAGTCAGTAAAGTGGCTTTGTTTCATCCACTGCCTCATTTCGGAGCGGTGGCAGAGTCTAGGCCAGGTACTAGGCCTAGAATCCGTTTCAGGTTTCAGGAACATCAGCCTTGGGGGGGCATCTCAAGCTCAGTCAGCCCATAGGAAGCCCTACTGAACATCCCCAACACATACTCAGCCTACATGAAGCCCCACAGAATCCCCTGGACTCACACCCCACCCTGTGATCCCATGCTGTCTCAGCCTCCACCACCAAAGAAACAACAGAAAAAATTAATGCCAAGTCTGTGGAGCTCAGTGAATATACACAAAATCAAATGATTAGACAACTGGTAAAACAGAACAAAACTGCAGCGAGCTCATGGCAGATAACAAACCTAAATACAGGGCACGGCACAGCGGTACACACTGCCTGGCACCTGGCAGTGTGCAGGACAATGAGCACCAGGTCAGCCTGAGCCACAGGGGTGGGGGCATGCTGACTCAAGCCAACGGTACAACACTCTTAATCACAGACAGTGAAGAGCATTCAGTTCAGACCATTGCATGAGTCACTGTGGCTGAGAATTCAAAGTATTCCTTCAAGATAACTTCACAAACTCACCTGTTAAAAAGTCCTGAATGGCAGCAATGAGTGGCTCCCCATTTCTCGGGGTTACAAGGTTCGCTTTGGTCTAAAGGAGAAGCAAGAACAAGTCTGTCACTCTAGCTGGACACTGCAGCCTGCATCACAGTACTGAACTGGGAGAACTCCACCCAGCATTCTTACTACCTTGCAGTTTCCTTGTCAATCAAAGGAAAATAAAATTCTCTAGAAGGGCTCACTCCTTAGCCCAGGTTGGCCTAGAACTCAGTATGTAACCTAGGCTGGCCTGGAACTCACAGTGATCCCCCTCCGTAAGATTCCTGAGCACCAGCTTTAACAAGTGTGTACAAGTCCAGGTAAGAACACTCCTTCTGTGAGTGCTAAGGAGAGCTGTGTTTTCTCTGAAATCAGTCACATCCACGTTTCTCCACAATGACAGCAGAACTGAGTGATTTCTCTTGTTTGAGACGTTAAGTTTTAATGACAACTGAGAGCACACAGAAGGTTCCATGTCAGAGTGAGAATCCTCTAGTGTCCATGAGGTGATGTGGAGGTGTCCTGTGAGTCTGTGGGTTTTTTGGGCCTCCTTACCATCTCCAAGTTCCTGTCAGGCAAAGACCTTTTCCTTCTCATTTGTGAGCCACCACACAGTAATAACCACTATGTCTCGGGTGGGGCCAAGACACCCTCACCTACGGAGAACAGCAGGTGAGCAGGAGGACCCACATCCTGGCTGCACCCTGCTGGCCTCACTGAGAACGGCGGCATCATAGTGCCTGGTCAAAACTTTCTCCAGTGAAACTCAGAGATTTGTTCACATGGAACAACGGACTCTTCCACTCCCAGTGTCTAAGCCTATAGTTTATGGTTGTTATTTTACCAATAAGTTCTTCTAACAAAATGATAGTGGTATGGCTCCCCACGGGCACAGTTTGACGGGCTGAATCCAAGTGCTGTTATTCCTGAGAACACTTTAATAGTACATTTCATTATAAAACAGCATGCGCTTGTTGTTAAAAACAAAACAAAAGCCCCACAAATATAGACAATATAAAAACCCCAAATTAACACATGGACTAAGGCCTGTATCTTCTTTTTAAACATTTATTTATTACTTCCTTATGTCTCCATTGTCACGCCCTTCCTCTACCCTCTACCTCCTCTCCCACCCCTCTCATGACTCCAGTGTGGGCTGTCTCCGAGTATCAGTACCCCTCAGTTCATTAGTCACATGAGGTCTAAGAGTTTCCTCTTGCACAGGGGGCATACATGGCAGTTCCACTAGGGTGGAGTGTCCCACTGACAGGTAACCAAGTCCATGTTCCTGCTCTTTTGGGTCTACTGATTGTAGGATGGTTATTCTGTACTATATTGCTAAAATCCAGTTATAAGTGAAGTTATGCCATGTGCATCTTTCTAAGTCTTGGTTAGCTCACTCAAGATGAGCTTTTCTAGTTCCATCCATTTGGTTGCAAATTGCACGATTTCCTTGTTTCTGATAGCTGAGTAGTATTCCATTGTGTAAATGTACAGTTTTTTTTTTATCCATTCTTCAGATGTAGGAGATCTGAGTTGTTTCCAGTTTCTAGCTATTACAAATAAATGCCGGGCGGTGGTGGCGCACGCCTTTAATCCCAGCACTTGGGAGGCAGAGGCAGGCGGATCTTTGCAAGTTCGAGGCCAGCCTGGTCTACAAAGCGAGTCCAGGACAGCCAGAGCTGTTAAACAGAGAAACCCTGTCTCGAAAAAACCAAAAAAAAAAAAACAAAAAAAAAAAAACAAATAAAGCTGCTATGAACATAGTTGAGGAAATATCCTTGTGGACTGGTAAGGAATCTTTTGGATATATGCCCAGGAGTGGTATGGCTGGGTCTTGAAGCAGAGCTTTCCAAGTTTTCTAAGATATTGCCAGACTGATTTTCATAGTGGTTGTACAAGTTTGCACTCCCATAAGCAATGTGGGAGTGTTCCCCTTTCTCCGAAGCCTCGCCAGGATATGCTGTCATTCTGAGTTTCTGTTCTTAGCCATTCTGACAAGAGTGACATGGAATCTCAGAGTCGTCTTGAGCTGCATTTCTCTGACGATTAAAGATACTGAGCATTTCTTCAAGTGTCTTTCCGCCATTTTAGATTCCTCTTTTGTGAATTCTCTGTTTAGATCTGCTCCCATTTTTTGATTGTGTTACTTGGTTTGCTGGTGTTTAATTGCTGGAGTTCTTTGTAGATTTTGGACATTCACCCTCTGTCAGATGTGGGTTGGTGGAGATCCTTTCCCAGTCTGCAGGCTGCCGTGTGGTTGATGTACATCACATCAGTTATGGAGACTGTGGCTAAGCACCATGTCTCACAACTATTATTTCAGCGCTAGAGGCAGATGCTGGAGGATCACAGTGAGTTCTAGGGTAGCCTAGGCTACAGAGCAAGCCCATCTCAAAGAGGAAAACATGGCGGCTGGGAGTATGGTTAGTGGTCAAGAGTACAAGGCCATGCATCAGTCCCAACACCACAGAAGAAGAACTGGGGCAAAGAAATAACTGGAAATTTTACCTGTTTACTTTTAGGGCTGGGGACTGAATTAAAGACTTTCCACATGTCAGGAAAGAGTCCACACCACTACAGCCACACTCGGGCCCTACAAGTGGTTTTTTTCAGGGTAGGAATACTTACAACCATAACACAAGTCAGTTTATAATGTAGGAATGTGGGCGGGAGGGGATAAAAAGTCAGATATATTTATCCCTCTCAGGTCTCTGAGGTGGTTGAAGAATAGATAGCTAGAGTCTCATAGTTAAATTTTGAGTTGTTTAGGAATCAAGAGGGTGTTATGGATCTAAGAAGATATTTTTAAAATTATGAGGCAAGTTAATATGAAAGCTGAGTTAGATATAGAACTTTAAACTCATGGAGATGGTTAGATAGTAGAATGTTAAAGTCAGGTGCCAAATACATATGGACTGGACATTGGGAATATATGCTAAGCCATATAATTCTTATAATTGTGGCCTATTTATTTCTGTTGTTTTGTATTGTATTTATAGTTATAAGAAAAAGAACCATTTTTTTGGACTCAAAGGGAGAGCTGTTGGGGGGAAAAAGAAATACCTTAAACTAAAAAAAAAAAAAAAAAAAAGAAGGGAAGAGGATCGGGGGTTGAGGGGGAGGAGGATGGAAGGGTGAGACTGGAGGGGGGAGTAGGGAGGGGATTGTGATTGAGATGTAACTTGAAGAAATAAAAAATAAATTATTAAAAAAAAAAAAGTCAAAGCCGAACGTGGTGTAATGTAATGTGTGTATTCTTGAGAACTAGGGAGACTGAAGCAGGAGGATGATTCATGAGTTCAAGGCTAATATGGGCAACACACCTAGGTCCCAATTAAAGTCCAGAAGGCCCAAAGCTATACCAAGTGAAGAGCCAGGAATTATCAAAAGGGCAGAGCCCTACAGAGTGCCGTGGGCAGCAGGATGTTGGAAGGACAGTGCAGACAGTACAATAGGTGGACACTACTCCTCAGAGTAGGCACGAACTCCCTATTACAGAACCTCTGTATTCGTAACAGTCTCCTTTAAGTTTGGAAGACAAAATAACTAGTGCAGTGCCCTTTAAGAGGCCAAAGCAGCCAGCCTGGTCTACAAAGTGAGTCCAGGACAGCCAGGGCCACACAGAGAAACCCAGTCTCGAAAAAAAAACAAAACAAAAAAAAAAAAAAAACAAGACCAAAGCAGTATGTAATACACTTCAGGAAAGTTTCATTTAGAAATACCTGTGCCAAAAGCTACTGGGCAATCCACTTAGTAGGGCATCTTCCCCCACAATACCCATACTGTCACTGATGCACATTTTTTTTTCCTTTGAGGCAGAATCATGTACTCCCTGCTGGCCTTGAACTCATAATGTTCTTGACTCTGCCTCCAGTGAGCTGGGTCTCACTCTGTAGCTCAGGTTCTTACGTGTTGAGATTACACGAATGCATCAGCATGCCAGGCTATTCTTTTTTTCTTTTCTTTGAGACACAGTTTCATTGTGTAGTTCTGGCTGAACTGGAATTCACTCTGTAGACCAGGCTGGCCTCAAATTTAGAGATCCACCTGCCTCTGCTTCCTGAGTGCTGGGATTAGTGGCGTGTGTCACCACCTGAGCCTAGCACTGACCTGCACTGCTGTTTCATGTGGGGGGGCCCTTCTCACAGGCAATGCCCCCCTACTTACCCCCATGAGAACAAGGGCCTCTGCTTTGGCTTCCTCTGTCTGGGGAAGGTGAAGGTTCATTTCATCCCCATCGAAGTCTGCATTGTATGGGGTGCAGACACACTCATTGAATCTGAAGGTCCGGTGGGGCTTGACTCTGGCCTGTGGAACACCAAACAAAACAATATATGAAAATGTCTTAGGCATACACCTAAAAAATTTCTTGTTTCAAGCCATGGGGAAAAAAACAAATGGTGCCTAGAAAAGTGGGCACTTTTGTCCTGTTGTGGTAAACATAAATCATTTGCAGATTTAGTCAACAATCTCCAGTAGACCAAGACAAATTTAATATATGAGCCAAATACCAACACAGGAGACAATATGTACACTTCACACTCCCCAAGTATCCATAAAGATTCATACTGACTTTAGACCAGGTGGAAGCCAAAAGTCAAGAAACCTAGGCCTATCAAGTAAATAACTTGGAAGTAAGCGAGTCTCAACCTGCCAAACTGTAAATGCAGGGAAAAGAATTAGCCATGTATGCTGCTCTCCTTTGTGAACTGTACTTCAGGGGCAGCCACTGCCCTAACAGCAAAGAAAATACTCTCATTAAAAGAAGTCTGGGGATCTAGAGAGATGGCTCAGCCTATTAAGAGCACTGTCTGCTCTTTCAGAGGACAAGGGTTCAATTCCCAGCAACTGCATGGCAGCTCACAATTGTCTGTAACTCCAATTCCAGGGGATCCAACATCCTCACACAGACATACATGCAGGCAAAACACCAATGCACATAAAATAAAAATAAAACAAATCTTTTGGGGGCTAGAGAGATGGCTCAGTGGTTGAGAGGACTGATTGCTCTTCAAGGGGACCAGGGTTCAATTCCAAGCACCCACATGGCAGCTCACAACTGTCTGTAACTCTGAGACACAACACCCTCATATAGACATACAAAACACCAATAAAAATTTAAATAAAGAAAAAAAAGTTTGGATAACACCAGGCATGGTGGAGAATGCCTTTAATCCCAGCACTTGGGTGGCAGAGGTAGACAGATCTCTGTGAGTTTGAGGCCGAGTCCAGGTCAGCCAGGGCTACACAGAAAAACCCTGTCTGGGAAAAAAAAAAAAACCCAAAAAATAAATAAAATAGGATAATGCATGTGAACAGAAAGAAATCAGAATTGTAGCCTCAATTATTTGCATCCTTTTCTTAGCATCAGGAAGTGTAGGGTGGCCCAGATCATATGAACCTCCACAAACAAGCCAAGCGCAACAACCAGCACATCTATACACCGATTCTGCCAAAAAGCTGAACCTGGCTCTGATGAGACCCTCAGGCTCATTTCGAGCTTAAGGGGATGAAAAGCAGTAGCAGCAATGAAGCTCCATCTGCAGGTGAGTTCACAGTGCACAGCTCTTCAAAGCCAAGTCTGCCTAGGTCAGTAAGCCTATGGGACTCAACACTCTTCATGAGAGCCCCTACTGCAAGTCTTTTAAGCATTTTAGTTGCTAAGGTAACAGGCAAAAGCAAAACCACATCAAATCTCTGCCTATTTTATACAAAGCCGCGCACACAACACACATATTTTTCTTTGCAACATGAAACCATTCCAGTCATTTTCACAGCAACTCAATTAGCTCTGTGCCATTATATACTGTGTGTGACTCCTTTTTTTTTTTTTTTTTTTTTTTTCCTGGTATAAGGTCTACTAAGGTAAAGGAGAAAGGAGTTTAGGGCAGGGAATGGAGGCAGAGCCTTGGGAGAAGCTGGAACACAGAGAAAGAGGAAGAGACAGAGGGAAGTTACAGCGCAGAGAGAGAAACAGAGTTAGAGAGACTGTGTGTGACTTTTATACCTCACATCTGAGGGACTCGTGAGGGAAGGGGCTGGAGATGCTTCTGAGGCCAGAAGCATCTGCTACTGCAGAGCACTAAAGTTTGGCCCCAGTAACCATTTTGGCTCTCACAACTGCCTATAGTTCCAGTCCAGGGGACCCCATGCCCTCCTCGGGTCTCTACAAGCACCTGCACACATGTGGCACACACAGACACACCCACCCACACATATATAAAATAATAATAAAATCTAAAAAATAAAATAAAATGAAATCAAAAATTTTAAAGTTTTGTTCGTGACAACCTGAGTTTGATCTCTGGGAAGCACGTGGGAGAAGAGAATCAATTTTTCAATTTTTGTTGTTTCTTAACTCTATATATGTACCATGGCACAAATGCAGACACACACTAACTACTAAATTGAAAGAGAAAGTTCAGTTATAAAACCCTGAGATTTCTAGCAATGTTAACTTTACTTGTTCAGAATTCAGCTCTAGAATACCCTGTAAGTTCCACTCAGGGAATAAGAAAGGCAACCTCACACTTACCAGATGGGCCATGATGCTCAGCTTGTGCAGTGAGGGTTGCCGGTTGAACAGCACCACATCTCCATCTATCAGGTGTCTCTCCACAGTGTCACCGAACTTGAGTTCCTGAGCCATCTTTTCCCGGTTTCCGTACTTTAGGAACCTGAGAGTGCAGGATGCACATGGTCTCAGAATCAAGTTCTCTCACCTCAGTTCTCCCACTGTAGATCAGGAACCGATGTCTCAGACACTTAAACTAATCGGAGACGCTACCATCTTACTGACTTTATTTAAGGTAGGTCTTTCCCATGTAGCCCAGGCTGACCTGGAACTTGTCAACCTCCTGCCTTAGCCTTCCAAGAGCTGGCCACCATAAACAGCTCCATTTTCAAATCATAACACTAGTCTATGTGCCACCAAGAAAAAGCGGTTAAACTATGCCCATTGATTACAAGACATATCCTAATTTTAGAAATGGGAAAACAGCTGAGAATACAGCTTTGTGGCACAGCCTACATGGGTGAAGCCACAGGTTCAAATTCCAGCTGAGATTACACTCCAATATGGACTATACAGAGAGATCCCCTTTTTGGTTTGTTTTGTTTTTTTCCAGACAGGGTTTCTCTGTGTAGCCTTGGCTGTCCTGGGACTCACTGTACAGACCAGGCTGGCCTCGACCTTAGAGCCCTGCCTGCCTCTGCCTCTTGAGTGCTGGGATTAGAGGCGTGTGTCACCATTACATGTCGTGACCCTATTTTTAAAAAGAAGGTGCCCAGAGATGGAGGCACAGCTCAGCAGTACATAGGGTGTTTGCTTATTAGCATCCTCAAAGCTCTATATTTAATCTCCAGATCTGAGAGAGACAGATGTTAAAACATGAAAATATTTTGTTTTAGAATCATAAAAATATAGTAATATTCCTTCTTCTACAGGGTCACCTCACTTGGCACTGCTAGGCAACTTGGTAAAATAAGCACCAATGAGAGACCTTCAGGAGCCCATGACATTCTGTGCATCTCGGTCTAATGTCACATGTAAAAGAACAATACTTCATGCACATTCAGTGATCAAATGGAGACAATGAGCCAGGCATGGTGGCGTATGCCTTTATTCCCGCCCTCGGGAGGCAGAGGCAAGAGGATCTCTGTGAGTTCTAGGACAGCCAGAGCTGTTACACAGAGAAACCCTGTGTCAAAAAAAAAAAAAAAAAAAGAGACAATGACACACACAGGTCCACTCAAATTAAACATGTATGTTCTCCACTCCCTGAGTCTGGAGCACACTCCATGTGCTGGCGAGTAGCACCATAAGGCAAGTTCACCCACACAACTGGGAAAGCGGTACCTTTTCATCTGCATGTGTCTCTGCTGGATGAAATTGGCTCCGGGGTGAACATCAGGGCCATTTCGAACTAGTTTCCTCAAAAAATTGATGTTTGCTTTGTTCACCTATAGGACCATGATAAAAACACAGTAAGGCAGTCTTTCCTTTCTAAAAGCTAACAGTTGTTCCTTGCAGATTCTAAGAAGAGAGCTACTAAGGGGAGGCTGTGGCCCACAGACTTGACTGGGTTCTCAAGAACAACAAACTGACAGACGGGAGCCCAGATCTAAGGAGGCATGGCCAAGTCCTTTCCCAGTGTCTACTGTATTGTACTGCAATCTGAGGCAGCTTCATTTTCCAATGTCTGCCAGGCTCTAAGACTTAGAAGATATGGCAGCAGCACCATGGGCCACGGCCTGCTCCAGCCACACTCTCTAACTTCTTGGCTGACGCTTTCATGGGACAGCATCAGATTGTTCTTCATTCAAATGAGGACACTTGGAACAGGGTTACCACAGGCACCGATGATCTGGGCTGCCTATAAAGTTCAGGCGTGCAGCTAATCAGCAAGTTTTTATCACCAGGCCCTTTGGTGGCCTAGGTCTCCATGCAGAGCTCAAGGTGGAGTGGGTCACTGTAACTGCCATCTTCTACCCAGAGCGTAAACTGAACGCAGACTCCTCTAGGCTTTCTAGATGAGCAGCAGCAGCTTTCAAATGAACAAACTCTGTGACTCAGTGATTTTACATCTTAAAACCCAACAACCTGTCCCGAGAAAACTAACTAGGAAGAACTGATTGCTTTGATTATTTTGACAAGTTTTGTGACCAGGAGTTTTTGGATGCCTAGACTACAAAATGTATAAGCCTGCGTTTTTTTTTTTTTTTTTTTTTTTTAAATAACAGTTTAGGAAAATATTTTCAGTGAAATAGTTTAAAATGTGACAATTAAACCAACAAAGATGTTAAAAAATTGTTGTCAGGAGAAAACATATTGCAGTACAGAAGGTAGAGGGTATGAAGCCATGAACATGAAGCCTGGCACGAGAGTTACTCCAAAGACAACACTCCCAAGCTGTCACTCATCTCAAAATGTGCAAAGCAGACGGCTGGGTGACAGTGACCAGACTGATAATGGACTGAGTGGGTTTTGGTGTTTGGGAGAGGCCTGAGATAAAGGGCATGGCTTTTTTATTTTTTTAAGACACTGCTGAATCGGCTTGGGATGAAATCACCTGGCCTCCCACCTATGAAGTCTCAGTTCCATCTCTAGCACTGGGAAAAAAAGAAAAAGAAAAGACGCAAAAACGAAAAGTTGATTCTTTTGTCTTGCAGATATAAAAAAAGCTTTTTTTTTCATTTGCAGCTGTCTCTAACTGACAGCAACATGGTAGGAGCTGGGGAGATGGCTCAATGGTTTGGTAAAAGCACTTGTCAGTAGGTCTGAAGACATGAAGTCAATCACTGGAACTCACTGTGGAAAGAACTAACCCTGAGATTTGCCCTTTGACCTCCACATGTGCACTATAGGACATGTGCACACACACATATACACAATAAAAACAAAAACAATGCAAAGAAAGTAACTTAAGTCTTTCATTGATCACCCTTTAAAAACTTAAAAAGCTGGGCTGGAGAGATGGCTCAGAGGTTAAGAGCAGTGGCTGCTCTTCCAGAGGTCCTGAGTTCAATTCCCAGCAACCACATGGTGGCTCACTACCATCTATAATGAGATCTGATGCCCTCTTCTGGCCTGCAGGGGTACATGCAGGCAGAACCCTGTATATACATAATAAATAAATAAAAATTAAAAAAAAAAAAAAAAAAAAAAAGCTGAGCCAGGTGGTGGTGGTGCACTCAGGAGGCAGTGGCAGGCAGAGCTCTGTGAGTTTAAGGCCAGCCTGCTGGTCTACATAGTGAGTTCCAGGAAAGCCAGAGCTACATTGTGAGACCCTGTCTCAAAAAAAAGAAAAAAAATCAAACCACATCACATCACACCAAAACAAAACCAAACGCTTTTAAGAATTATTATTGAATACAGCTATTTTATAAGAACTGCCTCCTCAGAGTCAACAAGATTCTGTTCTTGGTCTGTGGAGCAGTGCTTCCACGCCTGGCACAAGTGGTCCCAGCTTGGAGCTCTACCTCTGCAAACACCACCAAAAACTCAACAATTACCAGCTATAACTACAACTGTTCCAGCGTAGAAGTTACGGAGGTTATGTGTGTCTAACAAAATGGAATGAGCTGGAGAGATGACTCAGGGATTAAGAGCACTGGCTGTTCTTCCAGAGGTTCTGAGTTCAATTCCCAACAACCACATGGTGGATCACAACCATCTACAGTGGGATCAAATGCCTCTTCTGGCCTATAGATGGACATGCAGATAGGACACTCATACATTTAAAAACAAACACCCATAAACAAAGTACAATAAGATATTTTTACAAAGCTGTGGGAGTTTCTGGGGATTTGCCTGTATTTATGTGTAGCATGAACTATCAAAATGAAAACACTGGACTGAAAAAAAAAAAAAAGGCTGGGCAGCCAAATGCTACTTACCTTCTCAGGAAAAGTTAGAATTTTGGCCACATGAACTGGCACAGCTACTTCATCGATCCGGAGGTTGGGGTCAGGTGAGATGACTGTTCGGCCAGAAAAATCCACCCTCTTTCCTGAGAGATTACCTCTAAATCGACCTGAATAAATCAAACACACCATGGGTCCCATGTGCTGTGTGGGGTTCTCTGAACAGACACATCCTTCCTCAACAGATAACAATGGCAGATTTTGTCAGGGACCTACCCTGCTTCCCCTTCAGGCGCTGGACAAAGCCTCGTGTCCACTTCTTGGGTGCCATGTTGAGAGGGACACCAGAGAGCTCGCTGTTGATGTAGAGGGCACACTGCAGCTGCAGGAAATCCCAGTCCTCCATAATCATCTGGGTCTTGGCTCCCGAGATCCGGTGCTACGAGTCCAGAGACCAGAAAGAAATCTGCTGAGTTTTCCCGCATTCTACTGGGCAAACATCTCTAGATGCACTCAGCGCAGAATGCACACGCTAACACTGACCTTTTTAATAACATCGTTTAGGAAAATGATCTCTGTCAGTTTCATGGTCAGGTCATCTTCATTGGTTCCAGACTTCAAATCGCTCACAACAGAAGGTCGGATACACAAGGGAGGCACCAAAAGTCGGGTGAGAATCAAATCAGAGGGCTTTCCAGCTTCTGGGTTCATCAGAAGTAAAGGGACATCTTCAGCTGGGATGCGCTTAAACAAGTTCAGAACTACTAAGGGATTCAAGTTCTCCTATAGTAAGTAAGAAGGAACGGGGATGGAAGGTTAGTTTCCTATAGGTTTAAGGTTATCCTGCCCTATGTTTGCTTTTCGTGGAGACCAGATCCCACAGAGCCTCAAACTTGCTATGTGGTGGAGACTTGCCCAGGGCTAGCTGGCCAGCAAGCCCAAGGGTTTCACCTGTCTCTGCTTTGCCAGAGTTGGTATTATAAGCATGTATGACCTCACTGGTTTTCCCCACCATGTGGGTTCTGGATAGTCAACTCAAATCCTTTTTTGCAATCACCTCACTAAGTCTTTGTTTTCTTTTTATTATAATCAATTTTTCTTAATAAGCTTATATTGCTTTTGAATTAAGTTGATTAAGTGTTATGTTGTGAAGGAGGGGACGGGCCCACGAGACCTAACCGTAACCCTAACCCCTAACTAGCAATGGCTCCTCAGCTAGGGATGGGGTCTTGTGAGGGAAGGGAGTGCCAATTCTCTTTAACAGTGTGCCTCCTGGTGGGTTAACCATGTTCCAGTGGATAACCCCACAAACTGGATATATGGGCAGTATTTGACTTGGGTTATTTAAAAGAAACAGTACATGAAGTTGGAAAGGGATAAGCAGAGGATCTAAGGGGACTTAGAAGGAAGAGTAGGGAGTGAATAAGATGAAAATATATGCATATATGAAATTTTTAAAGAATTAACAAAATATTTTACTAAAAATGTTAAGCTATTAATCACTAACTTATTAAGAAGTATGAAAATTACCAGAGACCTAGAAATCCTAAGAATGGAGCCAGGTGTCACACACCTTTAATCCCAGCTTATGGGAGGCAGAGGCAGTGGTTCTCAACCTTCCTAATGCTGTGACCCTTTGAAACAGTTCCTCATGTTATGGTGACATCCAATCATAAAATTATTTTCACTGCTATTTCATAACTAACTTTGTTACTGTTATAAATCATAATGTAAATATCTGTGTTTTCTGATGGTCTCATGCAACCTTCATGAAAGGGTTGTTCAACCCCTTGGGGTAGTGATCCACAGGCTGAGAACCACAAAGAAAGCAAACAAACAGGGCTAGAGAGACAGCCCAGCTGCTAAGAGTACTGGCTGTTCTTCCAAAGGACCCAGATTCAAAACTAGCACCCACAAGGTTTGAAACTGTCTCTAATGGCTGGGCATGGTGGCACTCAACTTTAATCCCAGCACTCAGGGGGCAGAGGCAGGCAGATATATCTGTGAGTTCAAGGCCAGCCCGGTCTGCAGAATGAGTTTCAGGATAGCTGGGGCAGAGAAACCCTGTCTTGAAAACCAAAACAAACAAACAAACAAAAAAGAAAACAAACAAAAAATGGTCATTATATGTCTTGTTTTCTACTTATTACATTTTCTGGGGATTTTGTTAACCGAATCTTATATCTCAATAATAAAATGTTATACTAAGTTGACAATAACAAACATTTTCTCTGGGGATCTAGAAGAGAAAAAAAGTTAGAAAGAAACATCCGAATAGTTACTGCCATTAGGACCCCAAAACATCGAAGGCAACTGTGGTGTAACAGGGATGACACCAGTTAATTAGGGAGATCGGTAGAGGCCATCACCAAATGCCCTTCCTTAGCTCCTGTCTTCCAGCTATGAATACCTCCTACCATCTGAGAAAATAAGGCAGGGAATCTTGAAGTCCACTGAGAACTGGTAGACCTCAGCCGAGAACCAGTCAGAGCTAGACAGGACTCTGGACTGTCGTGAAACCGAGAGGCCAGAGGACCGGAAAGTCTAGAAACAACTTATTATCAAGAGCAGTTCCCTCGAGCGATACAACAGCCTGCCAGGAGCACTGGGAAGAGGGTGCTGGCACCTGTACCCTACACAAGGACGCAGAGACCAGGAAACGCAGGTGAGAACACACAGCATGCCAGGCACAGAGGGGGATGTGGGGGACACAACTGCTGACCTCCACAGAGGGACTCTTCACCAGCCTCGGACTTGTACTGTGTGACATGAGTCTGAGGACTCACTTGTCTTTTGGGGACAGGCTATAGTTTCTTTCCAGTTCCTAAAGGACCTCTATTGCGTAAGAACCACTGCCATAGGTCCTTTTCTACTGAATCATGTGGGGCTTCCCACAAAGGCATAGACTAGAATGGACTAACCAGCTCCACCTGTGACCTGGGTGTGGCGGCACAAGCTTGCAATGCCAGCACTTAGGAGACTGGCAAGTTGTGGGAAAGGAAGATCCTGGGCTATACACTGAGACCTTGTCCACTACCCCACCCCACAAGGGAAGAAAAAACACTAAAGGGAAATCAAAAACAAATGGAGTTACAAAGCCAATTCAAATAAACTTAGTGCTAAACACATACCTATCAAGTCCCATGATGTGCTACTGGGAGCTGACAACAGAGCAGGACCCTCATTTCTTTTTGAAGAATGTGGGCGTACTGGGGATGGAGAGTGGAGGAGGGAATGAATGTGTACAAGAGTATTTGTGTACATATGCAAGCCCCTGTATGATGTTTAAGAGGTTCAGGCAAAGGCCAGGCATGTCTTTTTAGCTCACCTGAGCCCTTCCCAGCAGTGGTTCAACCTCTTTGTTATGCTCGATGGCTGTCTCAAAGGAATGCAGGAAGTTTGATACAATGGGATCCACAACTTTTTTGTTGGTCTTGTATTTTTCATGAATTATCTTCAGTAAACCACATTTCTTTACGGTACCTACAAGAATGAATTCATTTACCAAGGATAAAAAAAGGTTCTCAGAGATGCTGGCTACAGGTCTTAGTCTAATGAACTGATGCAGCCATCAAAGGGGAGAGGGACAATTCCTAGTAACATACCAGCTGCTGGACCCATAAGCCCAATTCACAGGCAACAGCTGACTTAAAAGATTACAACTAATCCATGAAACAGAAGGAGTGAGCAGAAGGCCATCGCTGAGCCTCGGGGCATTCCCCTCACCATTGAAGGCACCGCAGTAGTGACAAGTGCTTTTTTTCCGGCACTTTTCTGAAATCTTCTTCTTCAAGCCTCGCTTCTGCAGGTAGGTTAGGCCAGGCCTCTTCAGGAAATCTAGAAACTGCTGCTTCTCTTCCTGGGACAGCATAATGTGGCAGCATGTTTTGCAGATCATCTTTTAAAGGTTAAGCAGATTGGAGACAAAGATAAGAGGCTAAAACAAAAAAAATTCTTCCCCTTTAAAAATACTACTTCTACCAGGGCTACACAGAGAAACCCTGTCTCGAAAAACCAAAAAAAAAAAAAAAAAAAACTACTTCTAGAGATCCTGAGATGGACAATGGGAAAGGTGCCTGCTGTCAAGCCTGGTGACCCAAGTCCAGTCCCTGGGAATCACAAGGTAGAAGGAGAAAACTGACTCCTGGGGGTTATCCTCTGACCCCCACTGTGTGCCCACACACATACATGTACATGAAATAGATAAATGTATTAATACCAAACATCAATGCTTTATTGTGTGTGCAGAGTGAATTAGTGTGAACCAACATCTGCAGAGGCAGCTTGTGTTCCCAGAACATTGGCAGTACTCAAGGCCAGATGGCAAGATTTTGTTGCAATATTTAACTTTGCGTTGTCTGTATTATTTGAACTGGTGTTACTTTTGTACAGTGCTTCGGACTGAACCTATGATTATGCATGCTAGGCAAGTGTTAATCAATTAACTGTATCTACCATCCTTGGCTTTTGAGACAGGGTCTAGTTATTTAGTTCAGGCTGACCTTGAACTCACCAAATGTCTCAGTCTACCTTCAAATTTGCAATCTTCCTGCCTCTGCCTCTTTAGCCCTGTGAGGTGCATTTCGCCACTCCTATAGGGTTTTGAACAGCCAGAATGTGGATTTGTAAGACCTTCGACAAGGTTTCATTACACAGCCCAGGGCGGCCTTGGACCTGGGACCCTCCTTTTCTGCTTCTTGAGCACTAAGATTACAGTGTATGGTAGCCTGGCTTAGCAGTACCTGCAATGAATGAGCTACCACTTTCATTTCTTTGGGGATTTTTTTTTTCTTTTAACATGTATTTATTTTACTGGGAGCTATAGCTTATGTGTGAGGATCGAGACAGAAGGAGGCAATTCTCTCCTTTGACAACATGCGACCTGGGGATTGAATTCAGATAGTCAGACTTGGCATCAAATGTCTTTTACCCATTAAGCCAACTCCTCTGCTAGCTATTACCTTCTCAAGGGAAATAAAACATTACGGAATCTGTAAGGAATTTAACATATTCCTTAACAAATTAACATTGTTAACAAATTAACAATGCAAGATTATAATACTATGTGTATTATAATCCATCTCCTGGATATATCACAGTCCTGGGTTTACTATCTAAGCACTGTTGAATTTCTCCCTTGCTTACCTGTAAGATGCCAATGACAGCTCTGAAGTATCCCACATGAAAGCATGGCAACTCTAGATCAATGTACCCATAGTGGCCTAGACAGTCTGCCAAGTTTTTCCCACAGGTTTCACAAGGCCGGTCCTTTTCACTTGTACCCTTTGGAGGAAAGTACAACCAACCATTAGTGGAGAGAACAAGAAAGGGATCCAATCCTCATATGTCACAACCAGCTGGGAAGCTACAGTGTGTCCATATCAGTCATACAAAGGCTCGAGTTCCTGATTCGGACTCAGACATGCAGGGGAGAGGGAAGGGGAAGAAACCCTGGCTCCTTCCTGTATGGCAAGTCGCTTGATTTCATGTATAAATTGTCAGACAATGAGAGGGACGGGGCCTTACCATCCTATGGTCAAGTACCCCATACAACAAGGGGGCATGGTTGTTGTCTTGGCTGTACAGGTTCTTACTGACAACCTGGATGTGTGCCTGCTGGCGCATCTCCTCAGGGGACTTTATTCCAAAACAGATATGGCTTCTGCAATGGAAACAAACAGGGAAAAAGTACATGAAAGCTACACGGAACTCACCAAAACCAACCTGTCCTTCCGACTCTCTGAATGGGCTTGTTCCACCAGACCCAAATATATTTTAGATTCTCAGGGTGTTCCTTCAAAACTTCCTTTTATCCTTTGGGAAAGAGTTTCTACTTTCCTCACTAAATGTTATTGCTCACCAGGTCACACACTTGGTGAGCGGCCTAAAGATGAACATAGCTTTCTCATTTCACTGTAGTGGAGGCACTGGTGGTTCATTTCTTTCCCAATCTGGAACTGCTTCCTTCTCCCTGCTCTCAGGGTACCTACACCCCAAGTTTTCCTCTTTTCTCTGTATAATTTCCTTCTTTACTTTATGTCATTCATTTATTCCTTTAGTGCTTTCTGAAGTTTCTTCTTCCCCTGCTATCATTTAAATATTGCTCCCGCCCCCATCCTGGGTTACAACCTTCGTTTTCTTTTCAGGCCACAATCCCCCAAAGTGCATCCCTTGTATATATGGATGTTAGCCACTTTTAGTCAACTGGGCATAGGCATTTCTAACTGAGTATATCTGGGAAAATTGTGTCTATATTGAACATGTATAGGCTTTCTCCCTTGTTTTTTTTTTTTTTTTTTTTT